>CM060603.1:302500-487500 GCA_030578255.1 Tiaroga cobitis | reverse complement strand
AGTTCAATCAAGTTCAATTTTCATTTATATTGCACATTTACAGCAGCCACTAGGCTGACCAAAGTGCTTTACAGAAGAACAAGATTAAAGAAGATATAACATAACATGCATAACAACAAATAAACGGATTAGAGCAACATAGCTGAGAGTAACCTTAAAGCAGGAGTAGCAAAATAGAAATCAGAACTGGGATATAAATTAGTCTATCTAACGCACCCTAATTACGTAACCGCCGAGAATAACTGTACTTTTTCAGTGTATTTTATATAAACTCCGGTTCAAGCGTTTGATGTCAGTAAGATCATTCACAGTTTTCGAAAGAATGTCTCATGCTCACAAAGGCTGCATCAAAAATACAGTAAAAACAGCAATATTGTGAAATATTATTCTAATTTAACTTTTTTTCAACAATAATATATTTAATTGTATATATTAATTGTAATTTTTTTTCTGTGAAGCAGAGCTGAATCCAAACCCTAGTCTTCAGTGTCACATGAATAATTCTAATGCTGGTTTGGTGCTCGAGAAACATCATCATTACAGGGTTCGTACACGGGCTTAAAGTGCTCGAGTTTGAGGTTTGAAATGCAAGTCCTGGAAAACCCTAAAAACAGCCATATTTATACAAAAGGTACTTGAAAAGTGCTTGAACTATTGAAAGACAATTTATGTAAAATTAGTGTTTCATTTGATTGATTAAACAATCTTTTCACACAAAATTAAAGCTGTAGTCCGTCTGATATAGAGGCATTTCGCATGGCTATGAGTGTGATATCGCTCATATAGATATTAGAGTATAAACTAGAAAAAAGTTTGATGAGACAAACTTTAAGTTGGCTTGAAAAAGCCAGACCAGAGAGTTTGAAGAAGTTTAAAATAGTTTGAAGTTTGATAGATGGATTAGTTAGAAAGAAAGAAGAAAGTTTAGTTAGAAAGAAAGAAGAAAGATTAGTTAGAAAGAATGAAAGAAAGATTAGTTAGAAAGAAAGAAAGAAAGAAAGAAGAAAGAAAGATAAGTTAGAAAGAAAGAAAGATGAATTAGTCAGAAAGAAAGAAGGATGGATTAGTTAGAAAGAATGAAAGAAAGATTAGTTAGAAAGAAAGAAAAGATTAGTTAGAAAGAAATAAAGAAAGATTAGTTAGAAAAACAGAAAGAAAGATAAGATAGAAAGAAAGATAGATCAGTAAGAAAGAAAGAAAGAGATTAGTTGGAAAAAAAGAAAAAAGAAAGAAAGATTAGGTAAAAAGAAAGAAAGATTAGGTCAAAAGAAAGAAAGATTAGTTATAAAGAAAGAAAGATTAGTTAGAAAAAAGAAAGATAAGATAGAAAGAAAGATAGATCAGTAAGAAAGAAAGAAAGAAAGACATTAGTTAGAAAGAAAGAAAGAAAAAAGAAAGATGGATTATTTATAAAGAAAGATAGATTAATTATAAAGAAAGAACGAAAGATAATTAGTTAGAAAGAAAAAAAGAAAGATTAGTTAGAAAGAAAGAAAGATTAGTTAGAAAGAAAAAAAGAAAGATTAGTTAGAAAGAAAGAAAGATAGATCATTAAGAAAGAAAGATTAGTTAGAAAGAAAGAAAGAAAAATTAGTTAGAAAGAAAGAAAGATTAGTTTGAAGTTTGATAGATGGATTAGTTAGAAAGAAAGAAGAAAGTTTAGTTAGAAAGAAAGAAGAAAGATTAGTTAGAAAGAATGAAAGAAAGATTAGTTAGAAAGAAAGAAAGAAAGAAGAAAGAAAGATTAGTTAGAAAGAAAGAAAGATGGATTAGTTAGAAAGAAAGAAAGATGAATTAGTCAGAAAGAAAGAAGGATGGATTAGTTAGAAAGAATGAAAGAAAGATTAGTTAGAAAGAAAGAAAAGATTAGTTAGAAAGAAATAAAGAAAGATTAGTTAGAAAAACAGAAAGAAAGATAAGATAGAAAGAAAGATAGATCAGTAAGAAAGAAAGAAAGAAAGAGATTAGTTGGAAAGAAAGAAAGAAAAAAGAAAGAAAGATTAGGTAAAAAGAAAGAAAGATTAGGTAAAAAGAAAGAAAGATTAGTTATAAAGAAAGAAAGATTAGTTAGAAAAAAGAAAGATAAGATAGAAAGAAAGATAGATCAGTAAGAAAGAAAGAAAGAAAGACATTAGTTGGAAAGAAAGAAAGAAAAAAGAAAGATGGATTATTTATAAAGAAAGATAGATTAATTATAAAGAAAGAACGAAAGATAATTAGTTAGAAAGAAAAAAGAAAGATTAGTTAGAAAGAAAGAAAGATTAGTTAGAAAGAAAAAAAGAAAGATTAGTTAGAAAGAAAGAAAGATAGATTAGTTAGAAAGAAAGAAAGATTAGTTAGAAAGAAAGAAAATTAGTTAGAAAGAAAGAAAGAAAATTAGTTAGAAAGAAAGAAAGAAAGAAAAGATGATCAGTTAGAAAGAAAGATTAGTTAGTTAGAAAGAAAGATAGATCATTAAGAAAGAAAGATTAGTTAGAAAGAAAGAAAGAAAAATTAGTTAGAAAGAAAGAAAGATTAGTTAGAAAGAAAGAAAGATTAGTTACAAAAGAAAGAAAGATTAGTTAGAAAGAAAGAAGGATTAGTTAGTAAGAAAGAAAGAAAGAAAGATTAGTTAGAAAGAAAGAAAGATTAGTTAGAAAGAATGAAAGAAAGAAAATTAGTTAGAAAGAAAGAAAGAAAGAAAGAAAGATTAGTTAGAAAGAATGAAAGAAAGAAAGATTAGTTAGAAAGAAAGAAAGAAAATTAGTTAGAAAGAAAGAAAGAAAGAAAGAAAGAAAGAAAGAAAGAAAGAAAGAAAGAAAGAAAGAAAAAAAGAAAAGATGATCAGTTAGAAAGAAAGATTAGTTAGTTAGAAAGAAAGATAGATCAGTAAGAAAAAAAGAAAGATTAGTTAGAAAGAAAGAAGGATTAGTTAGAAAGAAAGATAGATAGATAGATTAGTTAAAAAGAAAGAATTATAGATAGATTAGTTAGAAAGAAAGATAGATAGATTAGTTAAAAAGAAAGAAAGATAGATTAGTTAGAAAGAAAGAAAGACTAGTTAGAAAGAAATAAAGAAATAAAGATGGATTACTTAAAAAGAAAGAAAGATTAGTTAGAAAGAATTAAAGAAAGAAAGATTAGTTAGAAAGAATGAAAGAAAATTAGTTAGAAAGAAAGAAAGAAAGAAAGAAAGAAAGAAAGAAAGAAAGAAAGAAAGAAAGAAAGAAAAGATGATCAGTTAGAAAGAAAGATTAGTTAGTTAGAAAGAAAAAGAAAAATTAGTTAGAAAGAAAGAAAGAAAGAAAGAAATATTAGTTAGTAAGAAAGAAAGATTAGTTACAAAAGAAAGAAAGATTAGTTAGAAAGAAAGAAAATTAGTTAGTTAGAAAGATAGATCAGTAAGAAAGAAAGAAAGAAAGAAAGATTAGTTAGAAAGAAAGAAGGATTCGTTAGAAAGAAAGAAGGATAGATAGATTAGTTAAAAAGAAAGAAAGATAGATAGATTAGTTAGAAAGAAAGAAAGATTAGTTAGAAAAAATGAAAGAAAGATTAGTTAGAAAGAAAGAAAGATGGATTAGTTAGAAAGATGGATTAGTCAGAAAGAAAGAAAGATGGATTAGTCAGAAAGAAAGAATGATGGATTAGTTAGAAAGAAAGAAAGAAAGGAAGAAAGAAAGAAAGATTAGTTAGAAAGAAATAAAAGAATAATTAGAAAGAAATAAAGAAAGATTAGTTAGAAAGACAGAAAGAAAGATAGAAAGAGATTAGTTGGAAAGAAAGAAAGAAAAAGAAAGAAAGATTAGGCAAAAGGAAAGAATGATTAATTATAAAGAAAGAAAGAAACAAAGAAAGAAAGATAATTAGAAAGAAAGAAAGAAAGATTAGTTAGAAAAAAGAAAGATAATATAGAAAGAAAGATAGATCAGTAAGAAAGAAAGAAGGATGGATTAGTTAGAAAGAAAGAAAGATTAGTTAGAAATAAAGAAAGATTAGTTAGAAAGACAGAAAGAAAGATAAGATAGAAAGAAAGATAGATCAGTAAGAAAGAAAGGAACAAAAAGAAAGAAAGAGATTAGTTGGAAAGAAAGAAAGATAAAAGAAAGAAAGATTAGGTAAAAAGAAAGAAAGATAATTAGAAAGAAAGAAAGAAAGAAAGATTAGTTAGAAAAAAGAAAGAAAATATAGAAAGAAAGATAGATCAGTAAGAAAGAAAGAAAGAAAGAGAGATTAGTTGGAAAGAAAGAAAAAAGAAAGATGGATTAGTTAGAAAGAAAAAATGATGGATTAGTTAGAAAGGAAGAAAGAAAGATTAGTTAGAAAGAAAGAAAAGATTAGTTAAAAGAAATAAAGAAAGATTAGTTAGAAAGACAGAAAGAAAGATAAGATAGAAAGAAAGATAGATCAGTAAGAAAGAAAGAAACAAAAAGAAAGAAAGAGATTAGTTGGAAAGAAAGAAAAAAGAAAGAAAGATAATTAGAAAGAAAGAAAGAAAGAAAGAAAGAAAGAGAAAGAAAGAAAGAAAGAAAGATTAGTTAGAAAAAAGAAAGAAAATATAGAAAGAAAGATAGATCAGTAAGAAAGAAAGAAAGAAAGAAAGAGATTAGTTGGGAAGAAAGAAAGAAAAAAGAAAGATGGATTAGTTAGAAAGAAAGAATGATGGATTAGTTAGAAAGAAAGAAAGAAAGAAAGAAAGAAAGAAAGATTAGTTAGAAAGAAAGAAAAGATTAGTTAGAAAGAAATAAAGAAAGATTAGTTAGAAAGAAAGAAAGAAAGAAAGAAAGAGATTAGTTGGAAAGAAAGAAAGAAAAAAGAAAGATGGATTAGGCAGACAGAAAGAATGATGGATTAGTTAGAAAGAAAGAAAGAAAGAAAGATTAGTTAGAAAGAAAGAAAAGATTAGTTAGAAAGAAATAAAGAAAGATTAGTTAGAAAGACAGAAAGAAAGATAAGATAGAAAGAAAGATAGATCAGTAAGAAAGAAAGAAAGAAAGAAAGATTAGTTGGAAAGAAAGAAAGAAAGATTAGGTAAAAAGAAAGAAAGATTAATTATAAAGAAAGAAAGATAATTAGAAAGAAAGAAAGAAAGATTAGTTAGAAAAAAAGAAAGATAAGATAGAAAGAAAGATAGATCAGTAAGAAAGAAAGAAAGAAAGAAAGAAAGAAAGAAAGAAAAAAGAAAGATGGATTAGTTACAAAGAAAGATAGATTAATTATAAAGAAAGAAAGAAAGATAATTAGTTAGAAAGAAAGAAAGATTAGTTAGAAAGAAAGAAAGATTAGTTAGAAAGAAAGAAAGAAAGATTAGTTAGAAAGAAAGAAAGATAGATTAGTTAGAAAGAAAGAAAGATTAGTTAGAAAGAAAGAAAGATTAGTTAGAAAGAAAGAAAGATTAGTTAGAAAGAAAGAAAGATAGATTAGTTAGAAAGAAAGAAAGATTAGTTAGAAAGAAAGAAAGAAAAAAGATTAGTTAGAAAGAAAGAAAGATTAGTTAGAAAGAGAGATAGATAGATAGATAGATAGATAGATAGATAGATAGATAGATAGATAGATTAGTTAGAAAGAAAGAAAGAAAGAAATAAAGAAAGAAAGAATGAAAGAGAGAAAGAAAAAAAGATTAGTTAGAAAAAAAGAAAGAAAGATTAGTTAGAAAGAAAGAAAGATTAGTTAGAAAGAAAGAAAAAAAGATTTGTTAGAAAGAAAGAAAGAATAGTTAGAAAGAAAGATTAGTTAAAGAGAAAGAAAAAAGAAAGAATTGTTAGAAAGAAAGAATGAAAAAAGAAAGAGCGATTAGTTAGAAAGTAAGAATAGTTAGAAAGACAGAAAGAAAGAAAGAAAGATTAGTTAGAAAGAAAGAAAGAAAGAAAGATTTGTTAGAAAGAAAGAAAGAAAAAAGAAAAGAGCGATTAGTTGGAAAGAACGATTAGTTAGAAAGACAGAAAGAAAAATTAGTTAGAAAGAAAGAAATATTAGTTGGAAAGAAAGAAAGAAAGAAAGAAAGAAAGAAAGAAAGAAAGAAAGAAAGAAATAAAGAAAGATTAGTTAGAAAGATAGATAGATAGATAAGTTAGAAAGATAGATAGATTAGTTAGAAAGATAGATGGATAGATAGATATATTAGTTAGATAGATAGATAGATAGATAGATAGATAGATTAGTTAGAAAGATAGATATAGATAGATAGTTTATTTAGAAAGATAAATAGATTAGTTAGAAAGAAAGAAAGAAAGATAGATAGATAGATAGATAGATAGATAGATGGATAGATTAGTTAGATAGATAGATAGATAGATAGATAGATAGATAGATAGATAGATAGATAGATAGATTAGTTAGAAAAATAGATAGATTAGATAGATAGATAGATTAGTTAGATAGATAGATAGATAGATAGATTAGTTAGAAAGATAGATAGATTAGATAGAAAGATAGATAGATAGATAGATAGATAGATTAGTTAGAAAGATAGATAGATTAGATAGATAGATAGATAGATATAGTTAGAAAGATAGATAGATAGATAGATAGATAGATAGATAGATAGATTAGTTAGAAAGAGAGATAGATAGATATATAGATAGATAGATAGATAGATAGATAGATAGATAGATAGATTAGTTAGAAAGAAAGAAAGAAAGAAAGAAAGAATGAAAGAGAGAAAGAAAAAAAGATTAGTTAGAAAAAAAGAAAGAAAGATTAGTTAGAAAGAAAGAAAGATTAGTTAGAAAGAAAGAAAGAAAGATTTGTTAGAAAGAAAGAAAGAATAGTTAGAAAGAAAGATTAGTTAAAGAGAAAGAAAAAAGAAAGAATTGTTAGAAAGAAAGAATGAAAAAAGAAAGAGCGATTAGTTAGAAAGAAAGAATAGTTAGAAAGACAGAAAGAAAGAAAAAAAGAATAGTTAGAAAGAAAGATTAGTTAGAAAGAAAGAAAGAAAGAAAGATTTGTTAGAAAGAAAGAAAGAAAAAAGAAAAGAGCGATTAGTTGGAAAGAACGATTAGTTAGAAAGACAGAAAGAAAAATTAGTTAGAAAGAAAGAAAGAAAGAAAGAAAGAAAGAAAGAAAGAAAGAAAGAAAGATTAGTTAGAAAGATAGATAGATAGATAAGTTAGAAAGATAGATAGATTAGTTAGAAAGATAGATAGATGGATAGATAGATATATTAGTTAGATAGATAGATAGATAGATAGATAGATAGATAGATAGATTAGTTAGAAAGATAGATATAGATAGATAGTTTATTTAGAAAGATAAATAGATTAGTTAGAAAGAAAGAAAGAAAGAAAGATAGATAGATAGATAGATAGATAGATAGATAGATAGATAGATAGATAGATAGATAAATAGATAGATAGATAGATAGATGGATAGATTAGTTAGATAGATAGATAGATAGATAGATAGATAGATAGATAGATAGATAGATAGATAGATAGATTAGTTAGAAAGATAGATAGATTAGATAGATAGATAGATTAGTTAGATAGATAGATAGATAGATAGATAGATAGATAGATAGATAGATAGATTAGTTAGAAAGATAGATAGATTAGATAGATAGATAGATAGATAGATAGATAGATAGATAGATTAGTTAGAAAGATAGATAGATTAGATAGATAGATAGATAGATATAGTTAGAAAGATAGATGGATTAGATAGATAGATAGATAGATAGGGCTTCAGGGAGTTTAGATTTGAGTTTTTATTTTGTGCACTACTGGGCCACCGTAGCCTTGGCTCATTTTGAACATGCTGCAATGAAAGTCTATGGGAATTTTATGATGTTTAATATTAATTTTTAAGAAATCTGTAAGTCCGATCAGTTAGAAAAGATATAGCACACCGAGTCAGAACAGTTTGAGTGTCTGTGCCGAGTTTGGAGTATGTGGAGTTAAAGCTCTAGGAGGAGTTAGAGTTGTAAATTTGAGTAAGAAGAATAATAAGGCAAGGCAAGGCAAGGCAAGTTTATTTATATAGCACATTTCATACACAATGGTAATTCAAAGTGCTTTACATAGGAGGAAATAATTAAAACAGTTTAGAATAAAAAATAAAATAAAGTACAGTAAAAACAGTCGGACGAACATTGACACAGTGCTCATTCAGTAAATGCACAGCTAAACAGAAGTGTTTTGAGTCTGGATTTGAATGTGACTGTAGGAGCACATCTGATCTCCTCTGGAAGCTGGTCCAGCATAATAGCTAAAGCAGACTCTCCGTGCTTAGAGTGAACCCTTGGTATTTCTAGCTGATGTGATCCTAATGATCTGAGCGATCTGTTGGGTTTATATTCAGTGAGCATATCTGCAATATACTGAGGTCCTAGGCCATTGAATGATTTATATACCAGTAATTAAGTTGGCTTGGAGAGCCAACTTACTGAAATCCTATTTAAACTTATTATTATTATTATTAAGTTGGCTTGGAGAGCCAACTTACTGATATTGTACTTAAACTTATTAAGTTGGCTTGGAGAGCCAACTTACTGATATTGTACTTAAACTTATTATTATTATTAAGTTGGCTTGTGAGAGCCAACTTACTGAAATCCTATTTAAACTTATTATTATTAAGTTGGCTTGGAGAGCCAACTTACTGATATTGTACTTAAACTTATTATTATTATTATTATTATTCTTTTTCTGAGACTAAAATTTCAAACTCTAACTCCTCCTAGAGCTTTAACTCCACATACTCCAAACTCGGCACGGACACTCAAACTGTTCTGACTCGAGTTGCTATATCTTTTCTAACTGATCGGACTTACGGTTTTCCTAAAAACTGCGATCAAACTCGGAAAAAACTCCCATTGACTTAACATTGCGGAACTTTCAAAAATTCAAATCCCAACTGTCATTTTCACACAGACACAAAAGGGCCTGACAGCCCTGCTGTCAGGCAGACCTCTCTCTCTCCCTAGGAGGATTTATTTTATCAAGCAGCCAATAAGTAATGGCCCTAAATCTTCAAAGCCACACCATAGCAACCAGTTACAGCACCCTAGCAACCGTGGGCGATAGGCACGAGGCCGCAGGCCTCGTGCCATACTAAATAACTCTATAAAAACTCTATAAAAACTCTATAAAAACTCCAAATAAAAACTCCACAGTAATTATCTGTTAAAAAATACACGCCGACATCACACACCCCTGATTGAGGCGTCAAATTGTGCGGATTATTGAGGAGAGGTGTGCTGTGACTTTTCTTAGCGATCGGGGGTACGGTGTTCGCCCCAGGGGCAAATAATTGGGTAAAAAAATCCCATAGACTTAACACTGCCACAAACTTTGACGACACGTAGCACTGACCGATGATTTCTCAGAAACTTGTAATTTACCACATTTGATGAGGCTGGCAGGCTCTGTAAGAACATACCTCACAATGGGGTAAAAGTTGCACCCCTGGGGGGCAGGAGCGGCCCAAAGTTGCCCCATTGACTTACTATGGTGTAGGACGGCCCTTGAAATGCATGCGTTTTTCCTACTATGGTAAATTGTATTGTGATTTTGTATTGAACATAGCTCTGGGTCACAGTGTCATAGAGACAAGGGGGCGGGCTCAATTTTCTCAGACGACCAATCAGTCTCTCAGGATCATTGTGAAGCTATCAAGCCACGCCCTAGCAACCATTTAGAGCACCCTTAGCAACAACTCCCATAGACTTCCATTGAAAGAGATCGAAGGGATATCTCTGGACTGAATTGTCATAGAAACATGAGGGTGGTCTCGTTTGACTCGGGGCAGCAAACAGCCAATCATGAATCACCTCAACACTTCCTAGCCACGCCCTAGCAACCATTGTCGAGCACCTTAGCAACCAAAATCCAAAGAGGAATATCGTCCATTCTGAATGTCACCGAGGCATGGGAGTTGGTTTATATCATTCACACTGACAAGCAGCCTTTGGAGTTTCATGATTGGCAGCTGCCAAGCCACTCCCTAGCAACCAAACAGAGTACCCTAGCAACCATTTTGCAAGACCTACATCTCTGCATCAGAACATGGTATAGAGATGGGGGTTGGTTTATATCATTCATACTGACAAGCAGCCTTTGGAGTTTCATGATTGGCAGCAGCAAAGCCACTCCCTAGCAACCAAACAGAGTACCCTAGCAACCATTTTGTAACAGCTATATCTCAGCATCAGAACATTGTATCGCGATAGGGGTTGGGTCTTTTGACTCATGCTAGCACACAGGACTTTCAACATGCTTAACATGCTAGCTGTGAATAGCTATATGCTAATATTGATTAGCTAAGTGCTAAATCATGCCATGAACATTATAAAAACGCTATAGTAACCATAGATGAACACTACCAACCACCTAGTAACACCATAGCAACCACCCAGAATACCATAGCAACCACCTAAAACACCCTAGCAACCGCCTAGCAACACCAGAGCAACCACCCAGAACACCCTAGCAACACCCTAGCAACCACCCAGAATACCCTAGCAACCGCCTAGCAACACCCTAGCAACCACCCAGAACACCCTAGCAACTGCCTAGCAACCACCCAGAACACCATAGCAACCACCTAGAACACCCTAGCAACCGCCTAACAACCACCCAGAACACCCTAGCAACTACCTAGCAACCACCCAAAATACCTTAGAACACCCTAGCAACACCATACCAACCAAACAAAATACCTTAGAACACCCTAACAACACCCTAGCAACCACCCAAAATACCTTAGAACATCCTAGCAACACTATAGCAACCACCCAGAACACCCTAGCAACCACTCAAAATACCTTAGCAACCGCCTAGCGACCACCCAGACCACCCTAGCAACCACCTAAAATACCTTAAAACATCCTAGCAACACCATATCAACCACCCAGAACACCCTAGCAACCACCCAAAATACCTTAGAACACCCTAGCAACACCATAGCAACCACCCAGAACACCCTAGCAACTGCCTTGCAACCACCCAGAACACCATAGCAACCACCCAGAACACCCTAGCAACCGCCTAACAACCAACCAGAACACCCTAGCAACCACCCAGAACACCCTAGCAACTGCCTAGCAACCATCCAGAACACCCTAGCAACCGCCTAACAACCACCCAGAACACCATAGCAACCCACTAGAAACACCGTAGCAACTTTAAATTACTTCAAACTATACTTTAAACTTTAAACTAATTTAAACTTCAAACTACTTTAAACTTTAAACTAAATTAAAATTCAAACTACTTTAAAATTCAAACTAATTTAAACTTTAAACTACTTTAAATTTCAAACTAATTTAAATTTTCAAACTAATTTAAACTTCTTCAAACTTTCTGTTCCAAACTTTCACAAGCCAACTTAAAGTTTGTCTCGACGAACTTTTTCTAGTTATTATTATTATTATTCTTCTTCTGCCCCCTAAAATTTCTGACTCTAACTCCTCCTAGAGCTTTAACTCCACATACTCCAAACTCGGCACGGACACTCAAACTGTTCTCACTTAGTGTGCTATATCTTTTCTAACTGATCGGACTTACGGTTTTCCTAAAAATGACGATCGAAACTCGAAAAAAACCATTTGAAAATGCCATTGACTTAACATTGCGGAATGTTCAGACTGTCAAACTCCCCAACTGTCAAAATTTCAAATCTAAATCCCTTGAAGGCCTGGACTCAAACTGCCATTCTATACACTATATGAGCCATTGAGACTCATTTAAACTAATGAACTCATCAATGACACTTCTAACTATCTAATCTTAAACTCTTAAACTCATAATAAATTAATAAACTCTAAACTTGAACTCTTAGACTCATTTAAACTTATAAACTCTAAACTCATAAATTAATCAACTCTGAACTCTTACTCATTTAAACTTAAAATCTCATGAATTTATACACTTATAAACTCATAAACATAGAAACTCATGAATTCATACACTAATGAACTCTCATGAATTCATACACTAATGAACTCTCATGAATTCATACACTAATGAACTCTCATGAATTCATACACTAATGAACTCTCATGAATTCATACACTAATGAACTCTCATGGATTCATACACTAATGAACTCTCATGAATTCATACACTAATGAACTCTCATGAATTCATACACTAATGAACTCTCATGGATTCATACTTATGAACTTTAAACTCATAAACTGAGTGTGTGTCTGAGTGAATGTATGCGTGTATATGTGTGTGTGTCTGTGAGCGAGTTAGTGTGTGTGTGGATTTGTGAGTGTATGTGCATGAGTGTGTGTGTTAGTGAGCGTGTGTGTAAAGGTGAGCAAGTGTGTGTGTGTGTGTGTGAGTTAGTGAGCTTGTCTGTGTGTGTGTGTGTGTGTGTGTGTGTGTGTGTGTGTGTGTGTGTGTGTGTGTGTGTGTGTGTGTGTGTTAGAGTTAGTGAGCGTGTCTGTGTGTGTTTGTGTTAGTGAGCGTGTGTGTAAAGGTGAGCAAGTGTGTGTGTGTGTGTGTGTGAGTTAGTGAGCTTGTCTGTGTGTGTGTGTGTGTGTGTGTGTGTGTGTTAGAGTTAGTGAGCGTGTCTGTGAGTGTTTGTGAGTGAATAACTCATGAATTCATACACTTATGAACTCTTAAACTAAAATGAATAAACTCTGAACTCTTACTCATCTAAACTTATTAACTCTAAACTTGTACACTTATAAACACATGAATTCATACACTTATGAACTTTTAAACTCATAAATAGTTCACCATAGCAACCACCCAAAATACATTAGAACACCCTAGCAACACCTTAGCAACCACCCAAAATACCTTGGAACACCCTAGCAACACCAAAGCAACCAACCCAAAATACATTAGAACACCCTAGCAACACCTTAGCAACCACCCAAAATACCTTGGAACACCCTAGCAACACCATAGCAACCACCCAGAACACCCTAGCAACCGCATAGCAACCCCCAGAACACCATAACAACTACCTAAAATACCTCAGAACACCCTAGCAACACCATAGCAACCACCCAGAACACCCTAGCAACCGCCCAAAATACCTTAGAACACCTTAGCAACACCATAGCAACCACCCAGAACACCCTAGCAACCACCCAAAATACATTAGAACACCCTAGCAACCACCCAGAACACCCTAGCAACCACCCAAAATACCTTAGAACACCCTAGCAACCACCCAAAATACATTAGAAAACCCTAGCAACACCATAGCAACCACCCAAAATACCTTAGAACACCCTAACAACACCCTAGCAACCACCAAAAATACCTTAGAACACCCTAGCAACACCTTAGCAACCACCCGAAATACCTCAGAACATCCTAGCAACACCCTAGCAACCACCCAAAATACCTTAGAACACCATAGCAACCACCCAGAACACCCTAGCAACCACCCAAAATACCTTAGAACACCCTAGCAACCACCCAGAACACCCTAGCAACCACCCAAAATACCTTAGAACACCCTAGCAACCACCCAAAATAACTTAGAACACCCTAGCAACCACCCAAAATACCTTAGAACACCCTAGCAACACCCTAGCAACCACCCAAAATACCTTAGAACACCCTAGCAACACCTTAGCAACAACCAAAAATACCTTAGAACACCCTAGCAACACCCTAGCAACCACCCGAAATACCTCAGAACATCCTAGCAACACCCTAGCAACCACCCAAAATACCTTAAAACACCCTAGCAACACCCTAGCAACCACCTAAAATACCCTAGAACACCCTAGCAACCACCCAGAACACCCTAGCAACCACTCAAAATACCTTAGAAACCACCTAGCAACCCACTAGAAACACCCTAGCAACATTTAATTACTTGAAACTATACTTTAACCTTTAAACTATTTAAAACTTTAAACTACTTTAAACTACTTTAAACTAATTTAAACTTCAAACTACTTTAAAATTCAAACTTATTTAAACTTTAAACTACTTTAACTTTCAAACTAATTTAAACTTCAAACTACTTTAAAATTCAAACTAATTTAAACTTTAAATTAATTTAAACTATTTTAAACTTTAAACTAAGTTAAACTATAAACTACTTTAAACTAATTTAAACTTCAAACTACTTTAAACTTCTTCAAACTTTGCGGTCCAAACTTTCACAAGCCAACTTAAAGTTTGTCTCGACGAACTTTTTCTAGTTATTATTATTCTTTTTCTGAGACTAAAATTTCAAACTCTAACTCCTCCTAGAGCTTTAACTCCACATACTCCAAACTCGGCACGGACACTCAAACTGTTCTGACTCGAGTTGCTATATCTTTTCTAACTGATCGGACTTACGGTTTTCCTAAAAACTGCGATCAAACTCGGAAAAAACTCCCATTGACTTTACATTGCGGAACTTTCAAAAATTCAAATCCCAACTGTCATTTTCACACAGACACAAAAGGGCCTGACAGCCCTGCTGTCAGGCAGACCTCTCTCTCTCCCTAGGAGGATTTATTTTATCAAGCAGCCAATAAGTAATGGCCCTAAATCTTCAAAGCCACACCATAGCAACCAGTTACAGCACCCTAGCAACCGTGGGCGATAGGCACGAGGCCGCAGGCCTCGTGCCATACTAAATAACTCTATAAAAACTCTATAAAAACTCTATAAAAACTCCAAATAAAAACTCCACAGTAATTATCTGTTAAAAAATACACGCCGACATCACACACCCCTGATTGAGGCGTCAAATTGTGCGGATTATTTAGGAGAGGTGTGCTGTGACTTTTCTTAGCGATCGGGGGTACGGTGTTCGCCCCAGGGGCAAATAATTAGGTAAAAAAAAATCCCATAGACTTAACACTGCCACAAACTTTGACGACACGTAGCACTGACCGATGATTTCTCAGAAACTTGTAATTTTCCACATTTGATGAGGCTGGTAGGCTCTGTAAGAACATACCTCACAATGGGGTAAAAGTTGCACCCCTGGGGGGCAGGAGCGGCCCAAAGTTGCCCCATTGACTTACTATGGTGTAGGACGGCCCATGAAATGCATGCGTTTTTCCTACTATGGTAAATTGTATTGTGATTTTGTATTGAACATAGCTCTGAGTCACAGTGTAATAGAGACAAGGGGGCGGGCTCAATTTTCTCAGACGACCAATCAGTCTCTCAGGATCATTGTGAAGCTATCAAGCCACGCCCTAGCAACCATTTAGAGCACCCTTAGCAACAACTCCCATAGACTTCCATTGAAAGAGATCGAAGGGATATCTCTGGACTGAATTGTCATAGAAACATGAGGGTGGTCTCGTTTGACTCGGGGCAGCAAACAGCCAATCATGAATCACCTCAACACTTCCTAGCCACGCCCTAGCAACCATTGACGAGCACCTTAGCAACCAAAATCCAAAGAGGAATATCGTCCATTCTGAATGTCACAGAGGCATGGGAGTTGGTTTATATCATTCATACTGACAAGCAGCCTTTGGAGTTTCATGATTGGCAGCTGCCAAGCCACTCCCTAGCAACCAAACAGAGTACCCTAGCAACCATTTTGCAAGACCTACATCTCTGCATCAGAACATGGTATAGAGATGGGGGTTGGTTTATATCATTCATACTGACAAGCAGCCTTTGGAGTTTCATGATTGGCAGCAGCAAAGCCACTCCCTAGCAACCAAACAGAGTACCCTAGCAACCATTTTGTAACAGCTATATCTCAGCATCAGAACATTGTATCGCGATAGGGGTTGGGTCTTTTGACTCATGCTAGCACACAGGACTTTCAACATGCTTAACATGCTAGCTGTGAATAGCTACATGCTAATATTGATTAGCTAAGTGCTAAATCATGCCATGAACATTATAAAAACTCTATAGTAACCATAGATGAACACTACCAACCACCTAGTAACACCATAGCAACCACCCAGAATACCATAGCAACCACCTAAAACACCCTAGCAACCACCCAGAACACCCTAGCAACCACCCAGAATACCCTAGCAACCGCCTATCAACACCCTAGCAACCACCTAGAACACCCTAGCAACCACCCATAACACCCTAGCAACCACCTAGCAACACCCTAGCAACCACCCAGAACACCCTAGCAACCGCCTAGCAACACCCTAGCAACCACCCAGAATACCCTAGCAACCGCCTAGCAACACCCTAGCAACCACCCAGAACACCCTAGCAACCGCCTAGCAACACCCTAGCAACCACGCAGAACACCCTAGCAACTGCCTAGCAACCACCCAGAACACCATAGCAACTGCCTAACAACCACCCTGAACACCATAGCAACCCACTAGAAACACCGTAGCAACTTTAAATTACTTCAAACTATACTTTAAACTTTAAACTAATTTAAACTTCAAACTACTTTAAACTTTAAACTAAATTAAAATTCAAACTACTTTAAAATTCAAACTAATTTAAACTTTAAACTACTTTAAATTTCAAACTAATTTAAATTTTCAAACTAATTTAAACTTCTTCAAACTTTCTGTTCCAAACTTTCACAAGCCAACTTAAAGTTTGTCTCGACGAACTTTTTCTAGTTAAGTTGGCTTGGAGAGCCAACTTACTGATATTGTACTTAAACTTATTAAGTTGGCTTGGAGAGCCAACTTACTGATA
Organism: Tiaroga cobitis; assembly: GCA_030578255.1. Lineage (NCBI taxonomy): Eukaryota > Metazoa > Chordata > Actinopteri > Cypriniformes > Leuciscidae > Tiaroga > Tiaroga cobitis. The sequence goes on along the minus strand of CM060603.1, from coordinate 470,962 downwards.
TTGTACTTAAACTTATTATTATTAAGTTGGCTTGGAGAGCCAACTTACTGATATTGTACTTAAACTTATTATTATTATTATTATTATTATTATTCTTCTTAGAAAACTGTTGACTGCTACTCCTCCTAGAGCTTTAACTCTACAAACTCCAAACTCAGACTAGACCTTTGGACTGGTCTGAAGTTAGTTGCTATATCTTTTCTAACTGATCGGACTTACGGTTTTCCTAAAAACTACGATCAAACTCGGAAAAAACTCCCATTGACTTTACATTGCGGAATCTTCAGATTTTCAAACTCCCCAACTGTCAAAAATTCAAATGTAAATCCCTTGAAACCCTAGACTGAATCAAACTGCCATTCTATACACTATATGAGCCATTGAGACTCATTCAAACTAATAAACTCATCTATCTATGACACTTATCCATCTATCTATCTATCTACTTTAAACTAAATTAAACTTCAAACTAAATTAAACTTTAAACTTCAAACTAATTTAAACTTCAAACTTATTTAAACTTTAAACTTCAAACTTATTTAAACTTTAAACTTCAAACTAATTTAAACTTTAAACTCATAAACTCGTACACTTATAAACTCATACACTTATAAACTCATGAATTCATACACTTATGAACTCAAACTCATAAATTAATAAACTCTGAACTCTTACTCATTTAAACTTATAAACTCTAAACTCATAAATTCATACACTTATAAACTCATGAACTTATAAATGCATTAATTCATACACGTATGAACTCTCATGAATTCATACACTTATGAACTTTTAAACTCATAAATAGTTCACCATAGCAAACACCCAGAACACTCTAGCAACTGCATAGCAACCACCCAGAACACCCTAGAAACCAACTGAAATACCTTAGAACACCCTAGAAACACCATAGCAACCACCCACAATACCTTAGAACACCCTAGCAACCACATAATATACCTTAGAACACCCTAGCAACCACCCAGAACACCCTAGCAACCGCCCAAAATACCTTATAACACCCTAGCAACCACCCAAAATGCCTTATAACACCCTAGCAACACCCTAGCAACCACCCAAAATACCTTAGAACACCCTAGCAACCACCCAAAATACATTAGAACACCCTAGCAACACCATAGCAACCACCCAAAATACCTTGCAACACCCTAGCAACCACCAAAAATACCTTAGAACACCCTAGCAACCACCCAGAACACCCTAGCAACCACCCAAAATAACTTAGAACACCCTAGCAACACCATAGCAACCACCCAAAATACCTCAGAACATCCTAGCAACACCCTAGCAACCACCCAAAATACCTTAGAACACCATAGCAACACCATAGCAACCACTCAGAACACCCTAGCAACCACCCAAAATACCTTAGAACACCCTAGCAACCACCCAGAACACCCTAGCAACCACCCAAAATACCTTAGAACACCCTAGCAACCACCCAAAATAACTTAAAACACCCTAGCAACCACCCAAAATACCTTAGAACACCCTAGCAACACCATAGCAACCACCCAAAATACCTTAGAACACCCTAGCAACCACCAAAAATACCTTAGAACACCCTAGCAACACCCTAGCAACCACCCATAATACCTTAGAACACCCTAACAACACCCTAGCAACCACCCAAAATACCTTGAAACACCCTAGCAACACCATAGCAACCACCTAAAATACCCTAGAACACCCTAGCAACACCCTAGCAACCACCCGAAATACCTCAGAACATCCTAGCAGCACCCTAGCAACCACCCAAAATACCTTAGAACACCCTAGCAACACCATAGCAACCACCCAAAATACCTTAGAACACCCTAGCAACCACCAAAAATACCTTAGAACACCCTAGCAACACCCTAGCAACCACCCATAATACCTTAGAACACCCTAACAACACCCTAGCAACCACCCAAAATACCTTAGAACACCATAGCAACACCATAGCAACCACCCAAAATACCTTAGAACACCCTAGCAACACCCTAGCAACCACCCGAAATACCTCAGAACATCCTAGCAGCACCCTAGCAACCACCCAAAATACCTTAGAACACCCTAGCAACACCATAGCAACCACCCAAAATACCTTAGAACACCCTAGCAACCACCAAAAATACCTTAGAACACCCTAGCAACCACCCGAAATACCTCAGAACATCCTAGCAACACCCTAGCAACCACCCAAAATACCTTAGAACACCCTAGCAACACCATAGCAACCACCCAAAATACCTTAGAACACCCTAGCAACCACCAAAAATACCTTAGAACACCCTAGCAACACCCTAGCAACCACCCAAAATACCTTAGAACACCATAGCAACACCATAGCAACCACCCAAAATACCTTAGAACACCCTGACAACACCCTAGCAACCACCTAAAATACCCTAGAACACCCTAGCAACCACCCAGAACACCCTAGCAACCACTCAAAATACCTTAGAAACCACCTAGCAACCCACTAGAAACACCCTTGCAACATTTAATTACTTGAAACTATACTTTAACCTTTAAACTACTTTGAACTTTAAACTATTTAAAACTTGAAACTACTTTAAACTAATTTAAACTTCAAACTACTTTAAAATTCAAACTAATTTAAACTTTAAACTACTTTAACTTTCAAACTAATTTAAACTTCAAACTACTTTAAAATTCAAACTAATTTAAACTTTAAATTAATTTAAACTATTTTAAACTTTAAACTAAGTTAAACTATAAACTACTTTAAACTAATTTAAACTTCAAACTAATTTAAACTTTAAACTAATTTAAACTTCAAACTACTTTAAACTTCTTCAAACTTTGCGGTCCAAACTTTCACAAGCCAACTTAAAGTTTGTCTCGACGAACTTTTTCTAGTTATTATTATTATTCTTCTTAGAAAACTGTTGACTGCTACTCCTCCTAGAGCTTTAACTCTACAAACTCCAAACTCAGACTAGACCTTTGGACTGGTCTGAAGTTAGTTGCTATATCTTTTCTAACTGATCGGACTTACGGTTTTCCTAAAAACTACGATCAAACTCGGAAAAAACTCCCATTGACTTTACATTGCGGAATCTTCAGATTTTCAAACTCCCCAACTGTCAAAAATTCAAATGTAAATCCCTTGAAACCCTAGACTGAATCAAACTGCCATTCTATATACTATATGAGCCATTAAGACTCATTCAAACTAATAAACTCATCTATCTATGACACTTATCCATCTATCTATCTATCTACTTTAAACTAAATTAAACTTCAAACTAAATTAAACTTTAAACTTCAAACTAATTTAAACTTGAAACTTATTTAAACTTTAAACTTCAAACTTATTTAAACTTTAAACTTCAAACTAATTTAAACTTTAAACTCATAAACTCGTACACTTATAAACTCATACACTTATAAACTCATGAATTCATACACTTATGAACTCAAACTCATAAATGAATAAACTCTGAACTCTTACTCATTTAAACTTATAAACTCTAAACTCATAAATTCATACACTTATAAACTCATGAACTTATAAATGCATTAATTCATACACGTATGAACTCTCATGAATTCATACACTTATGAACTTTTAAACTCATAAATAGTTCACCATAGCAAACACCCAGAACACTCTAGCAACTGCATAGCAACCACCCAGAACACCCTAGAAACCAACTGAAATACCTTAGAACACCCTAGCAACACCATAGCAACCACCCACAATACCTTAGAACACCCTAGCAACCACATAATATACCTTAGAACACCCTAGCAACCACCCAGAACACCCTAGCAACCGCCCAAAATACCTTAGAACACCCTAGCAACCACCCAAAATGCCTTATAACACCCTAGCAACACCCTAGCAACCACCAAAAATACCTTAGAACACCCTAGCAACCACCCAGAACACCCTAGCAACCGCCCAAAATACCTTAGAACACCCTAGCAACCACCCAAAATGCCTTATAACACCCTAGCAACACCCTAGCAACCACCCAAAATACCTTAGAACACCCTAGCAACCACCCAAAATACATTAGAACACCATAGCAACACCATAGCAACCACCCAAAATACCTTAGAACACCCTAGCAACACCCTAGCAACCACCAAAAATACCTTACAACACCCTAGCAACCACCCGAAATACCTCAGAACATCCTAGCAACACCCTAGCAACCACCCAAAATACCTTAGAACACCATAGCAACACCATAGCAACCACCCAAAATACCTTACAACACCCTAGCAACCACCCAAAATGCCTTATAACACCCTAGCAACACCCTAGCAACCACCCAAAATACCTTAGAACACCCTAGCAACACCCTAGCATCCACCAAAAATACCTTAGAACACCCTAGCAACACCCTAGCAACCACCCAAAATACCTCAAAACATCCTAGCAACACCCTAGCAACCACCCAAAATACCTTAGAACACCCTAGCAACACCCTAGCAACCACCCAAAATACCTTAGAACACCATAGCAACACCATAGCAACCACCCAAAATACCTTAGAACACCCTAGCAACACCATAGCAACCACCTAAAATACCCTAGAACACCCTAGCAACCACCCAGAACACCCTAGCAACCACTCAAAATACCTTAGAAACCACCTAGCAACCCACTAGAAACACCCTTGCAACATTTAATTACTTGAAACTATACTTTAACCTTTAAACTACTTTGAACTTTAAACTATTTAAAACTTTAAACTACTTTAAACTAATTTAAACTTCAAACTACTTTAAAATTCAAACTTATTTAAACTTTAAACTACTTTAACTTTCAAACTAATTTAAACTTCAAACTACTTTAAAATTCAAACTAATTTAAACTTTAAATTAATTTAAACTATTTTAAACTTTAAACTAAGTTAAACTATAAACTACTTTAAACTAATTTAAACTTCAAACTAATTTAAACTTTAAACTAATTTAAACTTCAAACTACTTTAAACTTCTTCAAACTTTGCGGTCCAAACTTTCACAAGCCAACTTAAAGTTTGTCTCGACGAACTTTTTCTAGTTAAGTTGGCTTGGAGAGCCAACTTACTGATATTGTACTTAAACTTATTATTATTATTATTATTATTATTATTCTTCTTAGAAAACTGTTGACTGCTACTCCTCCTAGAGCTTTAACTCTACAAACTCCAAACTCAGACTAGACCTTTGGACTGGTCTGAAGTTAGTTGCTATATCTTTTCTAACTGATCGGACTTACGGTTTTCCTAAAAACTACGATCAAACTCGGAAAAAACTCCTATTGACTTTACATTGCGGAATCTTCAGATTTTCAAACTCCCCAACTGTCAAAAATTCAAATGTAAATCCCTTGAAACCCTAGACTGAATCAAACTGCCATTCTATATACTATATGAGCCATTGAGACTCATTCAAACTAATAAACTCATCTATCTATGACACTTATCCATCTATCTATCTATCTATCTATCTATCTATCTATCTATCTATCTATCTACTTTAAACTAAATTAAACTTCAAACTAAATTAAACTTTAAACTTCAAACTAATTTAAACTTCAAACTTATTTAAACTTTAAACTTCAAACTAATTTAAACTTTAAACTCATAAACTCGTACACTTATAAACTCATACACTTATAAACTCATGAATTCATACACTTATGAACGCAAACTCATAAATTAATAAACTCTGAACTCTTACTCATTTAAACTTATAAACTCTAAACTCATAAATTCATACACTTATAAACTCATGAACTTATAAATGCATTAATTCATACACGTATGAACTCTCATGAATTCATACACTTATGAACTCTCATGAATTCATACACTTATGAACTTTTAAACTCATAAATAGTTCACCATAGCAAACACCCAGAACACTCTAGCAACTGCATAGCAACCACCCAGAACAGCCTAGAAACCACCTGAAATACCTTAGAACACCCTAGCAACACCATAGCAACCACCCACAATACCTTAGAACACCCTAGCAACCACATAATATACCTTAGAACACCCTAGCAACCACCCAGAACACCCTAGCAACCGGCCAAAATACCCTAGAACACCCTAGCAACCACACAAAATGCCTTATAACACCCTAGCAACACCCTAGCAACCACCCAAAATACCTTAGAACACCCTAGCAACCACCCAAAATACATTAGAACACCATAGCAACACCATAGCAACCACCCAAAATACCTTAGAACACCCTAGCAACACCCTAGCAACCACCAAAAATACCTCAGAACACCCTAGCAACACCCTAGCAACCACCCGAAATACCTCAGAACATCCTAGCAACACCCTAGCAACCACCCAAAATACCTTAGAACACCCTAGCAACCACCCAAAATACATTAGAACACCCTAGCAACACCATAGCAACCACCCGAAATACCTCAGAACATCCTAGCAACACCCTAGCAACCACCCAAAATACCTTAGAACACCATAGCAACACCATAGCAACCACTCAGAACACCCTAGCAACCACCCAAAATACCTTAGAACACCCTAGCAACCACCCAGAACACCATAGCAACCACCCAAAATACCTTAGAACACCCTAGCAACCACCCAAAATAACTTAAAACACCCTAGCAACCACCCAAAATACCTTAGAACACCCTAGCAACACCATAGCAACCACCCAAAATACCTTAGAACACCCTAGCAACCACCAAAAATACCTTAGAACACCCTAGCAACACCCTAGCAACCACCCGAAATACCTCAGAACATCCTAGCAACACCCTAGCAACCACCCAAAATACCTTAGAACACCATAGCAACCACCCAAAATGCCTTATAACACCCTAGCAACACCCTAGCAACCACCCAAAATACCTTAGAACACCCTAACAACACCCTAGCAACCACCCAAAATACCTTAAAACACCCTAGCAACACCATAGCAACCACCTAAAATACCCTAGAACACCCTAGCAACCACCCAGAACACCCTAGCAACCACTCAAAATACCTTAGAAACCACCTAGCAACCCACTAGAAACACCCTTGCAACATTTAATTACTTGAAACTATACTTTAACCTTTAAACTACTTTGAACTTTAAACTATTTAAAACTTTAAACTACTTTAAACTAATTTAAACTTCAAACTACTTTAAAATTCAAACTTATTTAAACTTTAAACTACTTTAAAATTCAAACTAATTTAAACTTTAAACTAATTTAAACTTCAAACTACTTTAAACTTCTTCAAACTTTGCGGTCCAAACTTTCACAAGCCAACTTAAAGTTTGTCTCGACGAACTTTTTCTAGTTATTATTATTATTCTTCTTAGAAAACTGTTGACTGCTACTCCTCCTAGAGCTTTAACTCTACAAACTGCAAACTCAGACTAGACCTTTGGACTGGTCTGAAGTTAGTTGCTATATCTTTTCTAACTGATCGGACTTACGGTTTTCCTAAAAACTACGATCAAACTCGGAAAAAACTCCCATTGACTTTACATTGCGGAATCTTCAGATTTTCAAACTCCCCAACTGTCAAAAATTCAAATGTAAATCCCTTGAAACCCTAGACTGAATCAAACTGCCATTCTATATACTATATGAGCCATTGAGACTCATTCAAACTAATAAACTCATCTATCTATGACACTTATCCATCTATCTATCTATCTATCTACTTTAAACTAAATTAAACTTCAAACTAAATTAAACTTTAAACTTCAAACTAATTTAAACTTCAAACTTATTTAAACTTTAAACTTCAAACTAATTTAAACTTTAAACTCATAAACTCGTACACTTATAAACTCATACACTTATAAACTCATGAATTCATACACTTATGAACGCAAACTCATAAATTAATAAACTCTGAACTCTTACTCATTTAAACTTATAAACTCTAAACTCATAAATTCATACACTTATAAACTCATGAACTTATAAATGCATTAATTCATACACGTATGAACTCTCATGAATTCATACACTTATGAACTTTTAAACTCATAAATAGTTCACCATAGCAAACACCCAGAACACTCTAGCAACTGCATAGCAACCACCCAGAACAGCCTAGAAACCACCTGAAATACCTTAGAACACCCTAGCAACACCATAGCAACCACCCACAATACCTTAGAACACCCTAGCAACCACATAATATACCATAGAACACCCTAGCAACCACCCAGAACACCCTAGCAACCGCCCAAAATACCTTAGAACACCCTAGCAACCACCCAAAATGCCTTATAACACCCTAGCAACACCCTAGCAACCACCCAAAATACCTTAGAACACCCTAGCAACCACCCAAAATACATTAGAACACCATAGCAACACCATAGCAACCACCCAAAATACCTTAGAACACCCTAGCAACACCCTAGCAACCACCAAAAATACCTTAGAACACCCTAGCAACACCCTAGCAACCACCCAAAATACCTCAGAACATCCTAGCAACACCCTAGCAACCACCCAAAATACCTTAGAACACCCTAGCAACCACCCAAAATACATTAGAACACCCTAGCAACACCATAGCAACCACCCAAAATACCTTAGAACACCCTAGCAACACCCTAGCAACCACCAAAAATACCTTAGAACACCCTAGCAACACCCTAGCAACCACCCAAAATACCTCAGAACATCCTAGCAACACCCTAGCAACCACCCAAAATACCTTAGAACACCATAGCAACACCATAGCAACCACTCAGAACACCCTAGCAACCACCCAAAATACCTTAGAACACCCTAGCAACCACCCAGAACACCCTAGCAACCACCCAAAATACCTTAGAACACCCTAGCAACCACCCAAAATAACTTAAAACACCCTAGCAACCACCCAAAATACCTTAGAACACCCTAGCAACACCATAGCAACCACCCAAAATACCTTAGAACACCCTAGCAACCACCAAAATACCTTAGAACACCCTAGCAACACCCTAGCAACCACCCGAAATACCTCAGAACATCCTAGCAACACCCTAGCAACCACCCAAAATACCTTAGAACACCATAGCAACCACCCAAAATGCCTTATAACACCCTAGCAACACCCTAGCAACCACCCAAAATACCTTAGAACACCCTAACAACACCCTAGCAACCACCCAAAATACCTTGAAACACCCTAGCAACACCATAGCAACCACCTAAAATACCCTAGCAACACCCTAGCAACCACCCAAAATACCTTAGAACACCCTAACAACACCCTAGCAACCACCCAAAATACCTTGAAACACCCTAGCAACACCATAGCAACCACCTAAAATACCCTAGAACACCCTAGCAACCACCCAGAACACCCTAGCAACCACTCAAAATACCTTAGAAACCACTTAGCAACCCACTAGAAACACCCTAGCAACATTTAATTACTTGAAACTATACTTTAACCTTTAAAACTACTTTGAACTTTAAACTAATTTAAACTTCAAACTACTTAAAAATTCAAACTTATTTAAACCTTAAACTACTTTAACTTTCAAACTAATTTAAACTTCAAACTACTTTAAAATTCAAACTAATTTAAACTTTAAACAAATTTAAACTATTTTAAACTTTAAACTAAGTTAAACTATAAACTACTTTAAACTAATTTAAACTTAAAACTAATTTAAACTTCAAACTACTTTAAACTTCTTCAAACTTTGCGGTCCAAACTTTCACAAGCCAACTTAAAGTTTGTCTCGACGAACTTTTTCTAGTTATTATTATTATTCTTCTTAGAAAACTGTTGACTGCTACTCCTCCTAGAGCTTTAACTCTACAAACTCCAAACTCAGACTAGACCTTTGGACTGGTCTGAAGTTAGTTGCTATATCTTTTCTAACTGATCGGACTTACGGTTTTCCTAAAAACTACGATCAAACTCGGAAAAAACTCCCATTGACTTTACATTGCGGAATCTTCAGATTTTCAAACTCCCCAACTGTCAAAAATTCAAATGTAAATCCCTTGAAACCCTAGACTGAATCAAACTGCCATTCTATATACTATATGAGCCATTGAGACTCATTCAAACTAATAAACTCATCTATCTATGACACTTATCCATCTATCTATCTATCTACTTTAAACTAAATTAAACTTCAAACTAAATTAAACTTTAAACTTCAAACTAATTTAAACTTCAAACTTATTTAAACTTTAAACTTCAAACTTATTTAAACTTTAAACTTCAAACTAATTTAAACTTTAAACTCATAAACTCGTACACTTATAAACTCATACACTTATAAACTCATGAATTCATACACTTATGAACTCAAACTCATAAATTAATAAACTCTGAACTCTTACTCATTTAAACTTATAAACTCTAAACTCATAAATTCATACACTTATAAACTCATGAACTTATAAATGCATTAATTCATACACGTATGAACTCTCATGAATTCATACACTTATGAACTTTTAAACTCATAAATAGTTCACCATAGCAAACACCCAGAACACTCTAGCAACTGTATAGCAACCACCCAGAACACCCTAGAAACCAACTGAAATACCTTAGAACACCCTAGCAACACCATAGCAACCACCCACAATACCTTAGAACACCCTAGCAACCACATAATATACCTTAGAACACCCTAGCAACCACCCAGAACACCCTAGCAACCGCCCAAAATACCTTAGAACACCCTAGCAACCACCCAAAATGCCTTATAACACCCTAGCAACACCCTAGCAACCACCCAAAATACCTTAGAACACCCTAGCAACCACCCAAAATACATTAGAACACCCTAGCAACACCATAGCAACCACCCAAAATACCTTGCAACACCCTAGCAACCACCAAAAATACCTTAGAACACCCTAGCAACCACCCGAAATACCTCAGAACATCCTAGCAACACCCTAGCAACCACCCAAAATACCTTAGAACACCATAGCAACACCATAGCAACCACCCAGAACACCCAAGCAACCACCCAAAATACCTTAGAACACCCTAGCAACCACCCAGAACACCCTAGCAACCACCCGAAATACCTCAGAACACCCTAGCAACACCATAGCAACCACCCAAAATACCTTAGAACACCCTAGCAACCACCAAAAATACCTTAGAACACCCTAGCAACACCCTAGCAGCCACCCGAAATACCTCAGAACATCCTAGCAACACCCTAGCAACCACCCAAAATACCTTAGAACACCATAGCAACCACCCAAAATACCTTAGAACACCCTAGCAACCACCCAAAATGCCTTATAACACCCTAGCAACACCCTAGCAACCACCCAAAATACCTTAGAACACCCTAGCAACCACCCAAAATACCTTAGAACACCCTAGCAACCACCCAAAATACCTTAGAACACCCTAGCAACACCATAGCAACCACCCAAAATACCTTAGAACACCCTAGCAACCACCAAAAATACCTTAGAACACCCTAGCAACACCCTAGCAACCACCCGAAATACCTCAGAACATCCTAGCAACACCCTAGCAACCACCCAAAATACCTTAGAACACCCTAGCAACACCATAGCAACCACCCAAAATACCTTAGAACACCATAGCAACCACCAAAAATACCTTTGAACACCCTAGCAACACCCTAGCAACCACCCAAAATACCTTAGAACACCATAGCAACACCATAGCAACCACCCAAAATACCTTAGAACACCCTGACAACACCCTAGCAACCACCTAAAATACCCTAGAACACCCTAGCAACCACCCAGAACACCCTAGCAACCACTCAAAATACCTTAGAAACCACCTAGCAACCCACTAGAAACACCCTTGCAACATTTAATTACTTGAAACTATACTTTAACCTTTAAACTACTTTGAACTTTAAACTATTTAAAACTTGAAACTACTTTAAACTAATTTAAACTTCAAACTACTTTAAAATTCAAACTTATTTAAACTTTAAACTACTTTAACTTTAAACTACTTTAAACTACTTTAAAATTCAAACTAATTTAAACTTTAAATTAATTTAAACTATTTTAAACTTTAAACTAAGTTAAACTATAAACTACTTTAAACTAATTTAAACTTCAAACTAATTTAAACTTTAAACTAATTTAAACTTTAAACTAATTTAAACTTCTTCAAACTTTGCGGTCCAAACTTTCACAAGCCAACTTAAAGTTTGTCTCGACGAACTTTTTCTAGTTATTATTATTCTTCTTACTCAAATTTACAACTCTAACTCCTCCTAGAGCTTTAACTCCACATACTCCAAACTCGGCACAGACACTCAAACTGTTCTGACTCGGTGTGCTATATCTTTTCTAACTGATCGGACTTACAGTTTTCTTAAAAATTAATATTAAACATCATAAAATTCCCATAGACTTTCATTGCAGCATGTTCAAAATGAGCCAAGGCTACGGTGGCCCAGTAGTGCACAACATAAAAACTCAAATCTAAACTCCCTGAAGCCCTAGACTCAATTAAACTACCATTCAATGTACTAATATCTATCTATCTATCTATCTATCTATCTATCTATCTAATCTATCTATCTTTCTAACTAATCTATCTATCTATCTATCGATCTTTCTTTCTAACTAATCTATTTATCTTTCTAACTAATCTATCTATCTATCTCTATCTATCTATCTATCTTTCTAAATAATCTATCTATCTATCTCTATCTATCTATCTATCTCTATCTATCTATCTATCTTTCTAACTAATCTATCTATCTATCTATCGATCTTTCTTTCTAACTAATCTATCTATCTTTCTAACTAATCTATCTATCTATCTATCGATCTTTCTTTCTAACTAATCTATTTATCTAACTAATCTATCTATCTATCTATCTATCTATCTATCTATCTATCTATCTATCTATCTATCTATCTATCTATCTATCTCTCTATCTCTATCTATCTATCTATCTATCTTTCTAACTAATCTTTCTTTCTTTCTTTCTTTCTTTCTAACTAATCCATCCTTCTTTCTTTCTTACTGATCTATCTTTCTTTCTGTCTTTCTAACTAATCTTTCTTTATTTCTTTCTAACTAATCTTTTCTTTTTTTCTAACTAATCTTTCTTTCTTTCTTTCTAATTATCTTTCTTTCTTTCTTTCTTTATAATTAATCTTTCTTTCTTTTTACCTAATCTTTCTTTCTTTTTCTTTCTTTCCAACTAATCTCTTTCTTTCTTTCTTTCTTTCTTACTGATCTATCTTTCTTTCTATCTTATTTTTCTTTCTGTCTTTCTAACTAATCTTTCTTTATTTCTTTCTAACTGATCTTTTCTTTCTTTCTTTCTAACTAATCTTTCTTTCATTCTTTCTAACTAATCTTTCTTTCTTTCTAAGTAATCCATCTTTCTTTCTTTCTAACTAATCTATCTTTCTTTCTTTTTAACTAATCTATCTATCTATCTTTCTTTCTAACTAATCTATCTATCTTTCTTTTTAACTAATCTATCTATCTTTCTTTCTTTTTAACTAATCTATCTATCTTTCTTTCTTTCTAACTAATCTTTCTTTCTAACTAATCTTTCTTTCTTTCTTTCTTTCTTTCTTTCTTTCTTACTGATCTATCTTTCTAACTAACTAATCTTTCTTTCTTTCTACCTAATCTTTCTTTCTTTCTAACTAATCTTTCTTTCTTTTGTAACTAATCTTTCTTTCTAACTAATCTTTCTTTCTTTCTAACTAATCTTTCTTTCTTACTGATCTATCTTTCTTTCTAACTAATCCTTCTTTCTTTCTTTCTTTCTAACTAATCTTTCTTTCTTTCTTTCTTTCGTTCTTTCTAACTAATCTTTCTTCTCTCTTTCTTCTTTCTTTCTTTCTTTCTTTCTTCTCTCTTTCTTCTTTCTTCCTTTCTTTCTTTCTTTCTAACTAATCTTTCTTCTTTCTTTCTTTCTTTCTTTCTTTCTTCCTTTCTAACTAATCTTCTTTCTTTCTTTCTTTCTTTCTTTCTATCTTTCTAACTAATCTTTCTTTCTTCCTAATATTTCTTTCTTTTTTCTTTCTTTCTTTCTTTATTTCTTTCTTTCTTTCTTTCTAACTAATCTTTCTTCTTTCTTTCTTTTTTTTTTTTTTTCCTAATATTTCTTTCTTTCTTTCTTTCTTTCTAACTAATCTTTCTTTCTTTCTTTCTTTCTTTCTTTCTTTCTTTCTAACTAATCTTCTTTCTTTCTTTCTTTCTTTCTTTCTTTCTTTCTAACTAATCTTTCTTTCTTTCTAACTAATCTTTCTTTCTTTCTTTCTTTCTAACTAATCTTCTTTCTTTCTTTCTTACTTTCTAACTTATCTTTCTTTCTTTCTTTCTAACTAATCTTTCTTCTTTCTTTCTTTCTTTCTTTCTTTCTCTCTTTCTAACTAATCTTTCTTCTTTCTTTCTTTCTTTCTAACTAATCTGTCTTTCTTTCTAACTAATCTTTCTTCTTTCTTTCTTTCTTTCTTTCTTTCTTTCTTTCTAACTAATCTTTCTTTCTTTCTAATTAATCTTTCTTCTTTCTTTCTTTCTTTCTTTCTTTCTTTCTTTCTAACTAATCTTTCTTCTTTCTTTCTTTCGTTCTTTCTTTCTTTCTTTCTTTCTTTCTTTCTTTCTTTCTTACTTTCTAACTAATCTTTCTTTCTTTCTTTCTTTCTAACTAATCTTTCTTCTTTCTTTCTTTCTAACTAATCTTTCTAACTAATCTTTCTTCTTTCTTTCTTTCTTTCTTTCTTTCTTTCTTTCTTTCTTTCTTTCTTTCTTTCTTTCTAACTAATCCTTCTTTCTTTCTTTCTTTCTAACTAATCTTTCTTTCTTTCTTTCTTTCTAACTAATCTTTCTTCTTTCTTTCTTTCTAACTAATCTTTCTTCTTTCTTTCTTTCTCTCTTTCTAACTAATCTTTCTTCTTTCTTTCTTTCTTTCTTTCTTTCTTTCTTTCTTTCTTTCTTTCTAGCTAATATTTCTTTCTTACTAACTAATATTTCTTTCTTTCTTTCTAACTAATTTTTCTTTCTTTCTTTCTAACTAACTAATCTTTCTTTCTAACTGATCATCTTTTCTTTCTTTCTTTCTTTCTTTCTTTCTTTCTTTCTTTCTTTCTTTCTTTCTTTCTTTCTTTCTTTCTTTCTTTCTTTCTAACTAATCTTTCTTTCTTTCTTTCTAAGTAATCCATCTTTCTTTCTTTCTAACTAGTCTTTCTTTCTTTCTTTCTAACTAATCTATCTTTCTTTCTTTTTAACTAATCTATCTATCTTTCTTTCTAACTAATCCATCCTTCTTTCTTTCTTACTGATCTATCTTTCTTTCTATATTATCTTTCTTTTTTCTAACTAATCTTTCTTTCTGTCTTTCTAATTATCTTTCTTTCTTTCTTTCTTTATAATTAATCATTCTTTCTTTCTATCTTATCTTTCTTTCTGTCTTTCTAACTAATCTTTCTTTATTTCTTTCTAATTAATCTTTTCTTTTTTCTAACTAATCTTTCTTTCTTTCTTTCTTTCTAACTAATCTTTCTTTCTTTTTAACTAATCTATCTATCCTTCTTTCTTTCTAACTAATCCTTTCTTTCTAACTAATCATTCTTTCTTTCGTACTGATCTATCTTTCGAACTAACTAATCTTTCTTTCTTTCTAACTAATCTTTCTTTCTTTTGTAACTAATCTTTCTTTCTCACTAACTAATATTTCTTTCTTTCTTTCTTTCTAACTAATTTTTCTTTCTTTCTTTCTAACTAACTAATCTTTCTTTCTAACTGATCATCTTTTCTTTCTTTCTTTCTTTCTTTCTTTCTTTCTAACTAATCTTTCTTTCTTTCTAAGTAATCCATCTTTCTTTCTTTCTTTCTAACTAGTCTTTCTTTCTTTCTAACTAATCTATCTTTCTTTCTTTTTAACTAATCTATCTATCTTTCTTTCTAACTAATCTATCTATCTTTCTTTCTTTTTAACTAATCTATCTATCTTTCTTTCTAACTAATCCTTCTTTCTTTCTTTCTAACTAATCTTTCTTTCTTTCTAACTAATCTTTCTTTCTTTCTTTCTTTTTTTCTTACTGATCTATCTTTCTTTCTAACTAACTAATCTTTCTTTCTAACTGATCATCTTTTCTTTCTTTCTTTCTTTCTTTCTTTCTTTCTTTCTTTCTAACTAATTTTCTTTCTTTCTTTCTAACTAATCTTTCTTTCTTTCATTCTTTCTAACTAATCTTTCTTTCTTTCTAAGTAATCCATCTTTCTTTCTTTCTTTCTAACTAGTCTTTCTTTCTTTCTTTCTAACTAATCTATCTTTCTTTCTTTTTAACTAATCTATCTATCTTTCTTTCTGACTAATCTATCTATCTTTCTTTCTTTTTAACTAATCTATCTATCTTTCTTTCTTTTTAACTAATCTATCTATCTATCTATCTTTCTCTCTAAATAATCCTTCTTTCTTTCTTTCTAACTAATCTTTCTTTCTTTCTTTCTTTCTGATCTATCTTTCTAACTAACTAATCTTTCTTTCTTTCTAACTAATCTTTCTTTTTGTAACTAATCTTTCTTTCTTTCTAACTAATTTTTCTTTCTTTCTTTCTAACTAATCTTTCTTTCTTAATGATCTATCTTTCTTTCTAACTAACTAATCTTTCTTTCTAACTGATCATCTTTTCTTTCTTTCTTTCTTTCTTTCTTTCTTTCTTTCTTTCTTTCTTTCTTTCTTTCTAACTAATTTTCTTTCTTTCTTTCTAACTAATCTTTCTTTCTTTCTAACTAATCTATCTTTCTTTCTTTCTAACTAATCTTTCTTTTTTTCTTTCTAACTAATTATCTTTCGTTCTTTCTTTATAATTAATCTATCTCTCTTTATAAATAATCCATCTTTCTTTTTTGTTTCTTTCTTTCCAACTAATGTCTTTCTTTCTTACTGATCTATCTTTCTTTCTATCTTATCTTTCCTTTTTCTAACTAATCTTTCTTTCTTTATAACTAATCTTTCTTTCTTTTTACCTAATCTTTCTTTCTTTTTACCTAATCTTTCTTTCTTTTTACCTAATCTTTCTTTCTTTTTTCTTTCTTTCTTTCCAACTAATCTCTTTCTTTCTTTCTTACTGATCTATCTTTCTTTCTAACTAATCTTTCTTTTTTTCTTTCTAACTAATCTTTTCTTTCTTTCTAACTAATCTTTCTTTCATTCTTTCTAACTAATCCATCCTTCTTTCTTTCTGACTAATCCATCTTTCTTTCTTTCTAACTAATCCATCTTTCTTTCTTTCTAACTAATCTTTCTTTCTTCTTTCTTTCTTTCTAACTAATCTTTCTTTCATTCTTTTTAACTAATCTTTCTTCTTTCTTTCTAACTAAACTTTCTTCTTTCTTTCTAACTAATCCATCTATCAAACTTCAAACTATTTTAAACTTCTTCAAACTCTCTGGTCTGGCTTTTTCAAGCCAACTTAAAGTTTGTCTCATCAAACTTTTTTCTAGTAATACTTTAAAATCAATCCTAAATGTAACTGGGAGCCAGTGTAAAGACCTGAGGACTGGTGTGATGTGTTCATATGTTCTGGTTCTGCTCTGCGTTCTGTATGAGCTGCAACTGTCTTATGGTGTTTTTAGGAAGGCCAGTGAGGAGTCCATTACAGTAATCCACCCTGCTGGTGATGAAAGCATGCACAAGTTTCTCTAAGTCTTAACTGGAAACAAAGCATCTAATTCTTGCAATATTTTTCAGATGATAGTACGCTGATTTAGTTATTGCTTTGACATGACTACTGAAACTAAGGTCTGACTCTAGAGACACACCAAGATTCCTGACTTGATTTTTAGTTGTTAGACCCCTAGCGTCAAGGTATGCATTCACCTTGAGAACTTCATCTTTGTTTCCAAACACAATAACTTCAGTTTTGTCTTTGTTTAACTGAAGAAAGTTTTGGCACATCCAACCGTTTACTTCATCAATGCATTGGCACAGGGAGTCAATGGGGCTGTAGTCGTTAGGCGATAGGGCTAAGTAGAGCTGTGTGTCGTCTGCATAGCTGTGGTAAGAGATTCGGTTCTTTCTCATTATTTGGCTCATTGGGAGCATATACAGGTTGAATAGGAGTGGTGCAAGAATTGAGCCTTGAGGGACTCCGCATGTCATGGATGTCCATTCAGACTTATGGTCTCCTATACTCACATAATAACCTCTCCCTTCTAAGTATGACCTGAACCATTTTAGGACTATCCCAGAAAGCCCCACCCAGTTTTCCAGCCTGTCAAGAAGTATGTTGTGATCGACAGTGTCAAATGCAGCACTGAGGTCGAGTAGGACCAGCACTGATAATTTGCCTGTATCAGTATTTAAGCGAATATCGTTTATTATCTTTATGAGAGCTGTCTCTGTGCTGTGATGCGATCGGAAACCAGATTGAAAATTGTCAAAGTATCCATTCAAGCTTAGGAATTTGTTCAGCTGATTGAAGACAACTTTTTCAATGATCTTGCCTATGAAAGGAAGATTTGAGATCGGTCTATAATTGCTTAAGATGGTCTTATCCAGATTGCTCTTTTTCAAGAGGGGCTTGACAACTGCAGTTTTCAGGGAGTTTGGAAAACTCCCAGAAAGAAGTGAGGCATTTACCACTTCTAGGAGATCTGCTTCTAAGCTGTTTAACACACTTTTAAAAAAAGATGTGGGAAGTGTGTCAAGGGCGCAGGTTGATGTTTTAAGGTGCTGTACGGTTTCTTCCAAAATTTTGCCATCAATTTCTTCGAAAACAGACATAGTAACTACTTTCTCAGGTAGTGGTCTGATCTGTTTGACCCCAGCGCAACTCAAGGATGAGCTGATCACCTTTCTGATATTATTGATTTTCTCAGAGAAGAAAGAAGCAAACTCACTGCACTTGATGTCTGAGAGCATTTCACTGGGAATCTGGCTTGGGGGGTTTGTCAGTCTCTCTACAGTAGCAAAAAGAGTGCGTGTGTTGTTTAAGTTGCTGTTTATAATATTCGAAAAGAAAGTCTGTCTAGCTTTGCCTAGTTCCATATTAAAAGCATGGATGCTGTCTTTGTAGATGTTATAATGGACTACAAGTTTTGTCTTCCGCCACATGCGCTCTGCTCTTCTGCATTGTCTTTTCATATTTTGCACAGCTGTTGAGTTTCTCCAAGGTGCTTTTTGTCTACCACTCTTCCTGACTTTCACAGGAGCAATATCATCAATTACACTTTTAATTTTTGAGTTAAAAGATTCAAGGAGAAAATCAACAGAGTCAGCAGATATGCTTGGTTTTAAAGATATAGCCTTCATAAATAGGACACTAATGTTCTCATTTAAGCATCTCTTCTTGACAGACACAGATCTAGCTTCAATGGCAGGAGAGATCAGTATATCAAAGAAAATACAGAAATGATCAGACAGTGCTACATCCTTGATAACAATTGATGAGATGTTTAGACCCTTACTGATAAGTAAATCTAGAGTGTGTCCACGATTATGTGTGGGTCCATGTACATGCTGAGTCAGATCAAAAGTTTTGAAAACAGTTTTGATTTCTTTTGCCATATTGGTTTCTGCATTATCTATGTGAATGTTAAAATCTCCAGCAATGGCAAAACAGTCAAACTCAGAGGAAATTGTTGATAACAGTTCTGTAAATTCCTCAGCAAAAGCTGGAGAGTATTTTGGAGGCCTGTAAATAATGATAAGTAAAATACGTGGAGCGCCTTTTAACACAATACCCAGATATTCGAAAGACGGGTAATTCCCAAATGATATTTGCTTACATTGATAGACATCTTTAAAAAGAGCAGCTACGCCCCCGCCTCTCTTTACCGCTCTGCAAACACTCATAAAAGTAAAGTTAGGAGGGGATGTTTCATTGAGGACTGTTGCACTGCAGCTGTCTTCTAGCCAAGTTTCATTTAGAAACATAAAGTCCAGGTTGTATGTGGTTATTAAGTCGTTGACTAGAAGTGATTTATTTTTAAGTGAGCGGATGTTTAAAAGTGCTAACTTAACAGTCTTACTTTTTGTCCCCACAGCGATCTTAGTTTGCCGTGTGATAGGCACCAGATTAGATGGGTTTGCTGTATGGCTTTTGAAGGCCTTAGATTTTCTATCATGTAATTGAACAGCAATAGAGAAAGATACAGGCACACTGGGTTCCCGCTTGTTTTGTAAACATTTAAGAAAGTTACTGTTATCATAGCGGGTACCCGACATATATCACTGAGAGTTGGTATCAGTTGTTTTTGGTTCACCGCGAGCCGCTGGAGGATGGTGTGGGCCCTGGCGCTGTGGCAGAGGCCGAAGAGCTCTCACAGGAGGAGGAGGAGGGCGAGCTGGGCCCGCAGGCTTTGGTGGTTGTGGGGCCTGCCGTTTTTTGGTTGACATCTGGGGGCTTGCAGCAAAAGAGTGGGATAGTTTGGTTCCAGCATACACCAGTTGTTCCATTTTCTCTGAGAAGCACAGAAGTGGAGTTGCTGGAGAGAGAGATAACGTGTCTGGTGAGAGGGGCTGTTGTTCTGGTGTTATCGGAGGCTGTGATATGCTGTCCTGTATTCCCTGGCTGTTTTCCAGAAAGTCGTCCTTGGGTGCTGAATCTTCTAGCAGTTCTAATATGTCACAGTCTGTTTGTGGTGAGCTCTGTGGGCAGGGCTCAGCTGAGATTGTGTCCGTGAGCAGAGGTTGTTGTGGCTGAGTGGTGTTATCATTGTCCTTGTGTGATGTGTCGGCCGCATGTCCATTCAGGTGCATAAGTGAAGTCCTGTGGTCATTCATACTGTGTCCAGGTGTGTGTGTGCCATTCAGGTTGAGTGGATTGGCACACACTGCAGAAGGATGATGGAGGGAGAAGTAGATATTGTCCTTTAGCACTCTTGAGCCAAGTTTGTTTGGGTGGAGCCCATCCTGTTGAAACAGTTGCCTCTGACTCCAGAAAAGATTGAAGTTGTCAATGAAGTTCACTCCTTTTATATTGCAGGTTTTTTGCAGCCATGTGTTAAGCCCAAGCAACCGTGAAAACCTGTTTGTTCCTCTTGCTGGGAGTGGTCCACTGATGAATGTCTGAACTTTCAGTCTTTTAAGTGTTTCAAAAAGTTCCTTGAAATCCTTCTTAAGGAGTTCTGACTGCTCTTTATGAATATCATTCTTCCCCACATGAACAATGAGTCGATTTGCAGTCTTATGTTTCATCAGAATGTTCTGAAGTTCCTTGTTTACATCAGAAGTCGTTGCTTGTGGAAGGCAGCATGTAGTTGTGTCCCTGCTAATAATGTTTCTGATTATCGAGTCACCCACTATCAGAGTCCTGGGCTCGGCTGCGCTCTGAGCTGAGTGCCGCTGTCTGCTCGACCTTGAGCGCCAGTTAGCATTAGTGTTAGCTACTGGCTTATTCATTCTGTGTTCGATCACATTCATTACATTCAGGGATTCCTCATTCATTAATACTTCAAATCTGTTCTCAAGATGTATAGGCGGTGGTAGGAGACCAGTGTTTGCAATTCTTGTCAGAGCCGTATCTGGGGTAGAGGATGCTACTGCGGCAATGTGTGATGCTCGTGACAATCTGATGTCTCGAGTGCCTTTGGGTCTCGCTCCCTGTTTGTGCCATCGATTTGTAAGTCGTTCGGCTTGTTTCCCTACACTCAGTATGGCCTGTCGAGGAGGACTAGATTCATGGGACTCACCGGCTGTATGCTGAGGGCGTCCATGATGAAGCTCGATTGTGTGTTCCGTCTGGTTTGGTGGTCCCACAAGTAACTTTGTTTCAAGAACTGCAATCCTTTGTAAAAGTCTCTGGCAGTTAGTGCAGCAAGTAGATTCCAGAAGAGGCATTTTCTCTTATCCTTATGAATGTAGGGAGTTGTGTTTTCTCTTCCCCGGAATGTAAGCTTTCAGTGGGAGGCTGGTCGGAGAAAAGAATTCTGCTTTTTTCAAGCGTTTGAGCACTGTACTGAAGTTAAAATTAGGTGATAAAAGGAAATAAAATATAAAAATATAAACGATAGAGCAATAAAAAATATAAAAGCGATAGAGCAAAGCGCGGAGCAGTAAGCAAGAGCGTCCGAACAGTAGCTGAGCAGGAAGTGGAAAAAAACTTAATAATAATAAGTTTAAATAGGATTTCAGTAAGTTGGCTCTCCAAGCCAACTTAATTACAGCTTTCATTCTTCAGGCCCATCATATATTCATGGGAATAAATCAGTTTGAAAGAGGAAAGCATTGCATCCGCTGCACTTTATTTGAACCATTTTGTTTTATTAATATATTTTTGTTTATCTTTTAACCGTTTTTAGAATTTGAAAGAAAATAAAGATGTTGTTTGATAAGTGAGATCTCTGATTGTCGTCCTTGAAAACCGAAAAAGTATTGCTTAAAGTCCTGGAATGAGGTTTTAGGGTCTCTGCGCATCCTTGTAAGACTGCAGATGTGAGCTCAACTACAGCTCTTCTGTCAGAAGGGTTGAGCAAAGCCAATGCAGTCGTCACTCTCACACAAAATCAATTCTTGTCTGAAACAAGTCAGATGTTCATACAAGCATTAAAACACATTAATGTACATATATCCGGGCCGATCAGAGGGGCGCTGGCTCATCCTAGCGAACGCACGCGTGTGACACCGGTAATGAGGCTCTGCTCTTCACTGCAGGGAAAGAGGACGCGCTATTTTAATCTGTGCTATAAAACAGTCACACAGTTCCTCTTCCCGTTCCCCAGTCATGAGGGTTCGTGTGTTTGATCACACGCAGTCACGCTCTCATCAGGGCCGTATTTAGCAAGCTTCTCAAAGGGCCATAATAGTCTTCAGTGCTGAGAATCCATGATATTTGCTCCTACTTTCAAACTGAAGTATAAAAGCAAGTTACCAAATGTCTTAAAGCTAAGAGTCACTCCCCAGTTAGCTCGAGATCCCGCCGGTGGGGAGGAGTTCCTGTAGGAGTGTGTGAGGAAGAGAATGGATGTTTTTGAATTGACCTATGGCTAAGCCACGCCCCCTCCACTCACTCGGACACACGGTCAACAATCGGGGACAGGCCCTATGGCAGCTGTCACATAGGAGACATTTCACAGGAGGCAATTGATGATTTTTGGAGACAGAAAGATTATATATCATCTCGAAGTCACCAAAAATGTACAGGTCACAGTGTAAACGTGATAATCCGCATCACGTTGCCATCACCAACTCAGGCAACAAGATAGAGGATCAGCATTGTTCATGCACTGCAGTATTTAGGCAAGGCAAGTTTATTTATATAGCACATTTCATACACAATGGCAATTCAAAGTGCTTTACATAGATGAAATTAAAATAATCAAAACAAATAAGAATAATTAAAACCGTTTAGAATAAAAAATAAAATAAAGTAGTACTGGTCCACCCCTATCTGAGATGGAAGAGATTGAGCCGGTTTACGGTGCCAGTGGACCTCTAGCCCAGGGCCGTCCTCTGCTGGGGTGGTGCTACACCAGTAATGCCCAGCGGGGGCTCCACAGAGCACGCTTCACTGTCTGCTGCCGTTACCCTTAACCACGCTCTCAGCGACTTCTCATACTCTCAGCAGAATAACTAACTTACTCCTTCACTCGCCTCATCGGAGTGAAGACTCTCCCGCTCTCCTTCAAAATCTCTTCCAGAGATTATAAAAATAATATATAAAAAAGAATTAAAGCAGTACAGTGCAAACAGTCGGACGAACAGTGGCACAGTGCTCATTCAGTAAATGCACAGCTAAACAGAAGTGTTTTGAGTCTGGATTTGAATGTGACTGTAGGAGCACATCTGATCTCCTCTGGAAGCTGGTCCAGCATAATAGCTAAAGCAGACTCTCCGTGCTTAGA
Organism: Tiaroga cobitis; assembly: GCA_030578255.1. Taxonomy (NCBI): domain Eukaryota; kingdom Metazoa; phylum Chordata; class Actinopteri; order Cypriniformes; family Leuciscidae; genus Tiaroga; species Tiaroga cobitis. Next base: position 447,197 of record CM060603.1, on the reverse strand, counting down.
GTGAACCCTTGGTATTTCTAGCTGATGTGATCCTAATGATCTGAGCGATCTGTTGGGTTTATATTCAGTGAGCATATCTGCAATATACTGAGGTCCTAGGCCATTGAATGATTTATATACCAGTAATAATACTTTAAAATCAATCCTAAATGTAACTGGGAGCCAGTGTAAAGACCTGGGTAGAGTTCCACCAGCCGTTCGTAACTTCTTTCTTAAATTGTAGCGTAAACTCCACACTAGAGGCTTAGTAACTACTAGCTAGTTTGTAACTAACTCTGTACTTTATTCCGTTGCACCATTTGTTCGTAAGGTAGAACTTAGCTAGTAGGTCGTAAACTCTCCGTAAAGTAATGCGTAGTCGCATAATATGACGTTTAGCCTCGATGAACCAATAGCAGCCTTCAAATACGTGAGCAGAAGTTGTGTTGAAATGCCGTGAATTTCAGTTTATCCTTCATTCTAACTTCTTTTGCCTCACGTTACTAACGGTAAAAATAAGTTTCCATTTAATACGATACTTGATCATGAATAACATAAGTGTTTTTATATATAAATAACATTCAGAAACTGTATTTGAAATTAAATTAATAAGGATCAATAAATAAATATTCATACAAAAAACAAGAAATTACGTTTATTGATTATGACTGATATTTGACATGCACAACATGGACCGATGCACACAGCGGCGCTGTTTAGGATGGGTTCGTGTTAAAGAGCTGCTAACAAAGTAATCTTTTCACATAATGTTCTCTCTCTTAAAATGTAAGCGAGTGTAAATGTCAGCATTATCATATATGTCTAAAGAATTGAAGTCTGTCAGGTAAAAGAAGAGCTTATCGATGCAGTTCAGTCTGTCTGATATTTTATTCCAACCGTTACTCCTGATCGGAGCTGCCGTAAATATTTAGTTGGAACGTAGAGTTACGTTTAAACTAAGTTTAATGGTGCAACGTAAAAATATTAAGTAGTGCGTAAGTTGTAACATAGTGCCCATTTACATCAAAACTAGGCTAAGTTGTAACTTACGCACAGCTGGTGCAACCGGCCCCTGAGGACTGGTGTGATGTGTTCATGTGTTCTGGTTCTGCTCTGCGTTCTGTATGAGCTGCAACTGTCTTATGGTGTTTTTAGGAAGGCCAGTGAGGAGTCCATTACAGTAATCCACCCTGCTGGTGATGAAAGCATGCACAAGTTTCTCTAAGTCTTAACTGGAAACAAAGCATCTAATTCTTGCAATATTTTTCAGATGATAGTACGCTGATTTAGTTATTGCTTTGACATGACTACTGAAACTAAGGTCTGACTCTAGAGACACACCAAGATTCCTGACTTGATTTTTAGTTGTTAGACCCCTAGCGTCAAGGTATGCATTCACCTTGAGAACTTCATCTTTGTTTCCAAACACAATAACTTCAGTTTTGTCTTTGTTTAACTGAAGAAAGTTTTGGCACATATTTACATGAATCTTTCAGCACAACATTGCTAACATTTGTTATCTCGGTTATTTAAAGATACGTTAATGAAGCTAAGTGACATGATGTACAACGCAGCTAGAAGCTAACGTCAACGTTTTAAGCTAACGTTACGTTAGAGATGTTAAAGATAGCGTTCAAATACGTTGTTGACTTAGAACAGATGTAGACATCCTTGTTTAATTCTTGTTTAATTTATCCACGTGTAGTTGGTGTTGTGGTCTACCGCATAACTTTATCCAGAGCAGACACTTATCTCGGTTGAGATGTGGCTTGGGAAAGGGTAATAAACACACACCGTCGCCCTGCCTCTCGGGACACCTAGTGTCGGAGTTGCATGTACTCCATGCACACCGTTTGACCATTTTAAACTTAAAATGACAAGAAAAAAACATAACAACTGATGAAAACTGACTAACTGCAATGCATTTCAATGGACGTGGAAGCAGAGAATGTCCGAGTGTATTGGGTTAGCTATGCGCACTGATTGGCTCATCGCGTTTGGGGGCGTGGCTTAGCCATAGGTCAATTGTTTGATGACGAGCAGTCCATCAGCCGTATGGACAGAGCCTGATCTTCCTCAGCACTGGCTAATGTTGGCCTGAACCTGTATAACATGTTTCCGCATCAGTAGCGCTGCTTCCTCCCGCCGGCTCGGGTTCTGTCGAGTCCACGGTCGCGGAGTATATCATATCTAGGCTATACTGTATATGGTCAGTCAACAGCACACCAGTTCAAAATCTGTAAGACATGGTGGAAAACCTGTTTATCTTTCATTTTAAATCTGTATATCATAATGTTTTCTCTTGAAAATTATTCATTGTCAAATGTGTGTTGAATGTAAACTCCTCTTAGGAATTTCCCCATTCAATGTGAATTTATCTGAGAATATCCTTAAATAAGGAAATCTATTCAGTGATTCAAAAGCCTGTTAGTGGAGAATCATCTCAAAGCTGACGCTCCAGGTTCAGTCCTACACTTCACATCACGGCTGCGATGCTCGATAACTAGCCTCAGAGTTTCCTCACTCCTCAGTCACGGCTCAGCAGTGCTCCTGTGAGTAATGCGCAGAGGCTTGATAAATACGCTCTCCAGTAAAGTTCATTAGTAGAAGTGTTCTCGTCTTGGGATTATCACAGCTTCGCCAGAGTGACATCAGAGTCATGTGACTGACGAGTTAACCTTTGACCTGTGGCTGAGGGTGTGTTGATGTGTGTTTCAGAGAGGAGAAGACCGAGCAGCTGCTGGACTGCAGACAGGAAGTGGACCACATGGAGCAGGAAGTGAAGAGACTGCAGCAGGAAGTGAGGCGTCACCACACCTGTCTGTGTTCCTGTGTGACTCTGAGCTACACTTAATCTCTGTCATCGTAATAGCCAGTCCTAATGTGTCATGATTACTGTAATTCCTTTACCTACTTACACGCCTCAGCTTTACACATCCAATAACAGCTCAGGCAATCACACGTGTATTTATAGATGCTGTGCACCACTGTCTGATCGAGTGATGCATCCACACACACTTACAGGGACAGTTCACCCAGAAATTAATCCCAATCCCACTTGTCATCATCTCAGTTCGTTGTAGACTCGCATGATTTACTTGTCTTTGTGGAGTACAGAAGGGAGTGTTTGAGATGTTATACGGCTCACAGCAGTGGTTCCCTGATCCTGGAGCCCGTATGAATATCCATATCCTCCCATCAACTCTTTCCCACCAGCGATATTTTTTTAAAACTTGCAAGCCAGCGGCAGCATTTAAAAAAAATCATATTCACAAAACTTTCATGGCTCCCAGAATATTTTGTTGTTTGAGTATCTAAACATGCAACATATCAAAAGAAAGAACACACCTTCTCTTTAAAAAAACTAAAAACTCTTTTATTCTAGCTTCATGCATTATTTTTTTGTTTCATAAAGCTTAGTTTGAACAAAAAAGCTGAGAAAATTGCATCAGCAATGCTTCTATCGCTGGTCTCTGCTTCTTCTTCTCCTGTGTTTTGATCAGGAGATTCTGTACTCTTTCAGTAGATGTGTAACAGCGCCCCCTGCCGTATAACAGTGAAAACACGGATAGCTGGAAAATTCCGTCAGTGACGGGGAAAGAGTTCATGTTAGATAATTTTGCATTTGGTAAATTAAAAAGAATATTGGTTAAAACAACAATGTTGTGGCATTATAAATGGAAAATTCATTGGTATAATTAGTGACTGAGCAACATCTGTTGCCGTGTCTGCAGCAGTCGGATGTGGTAAATATAGATATATATGCATGAGACTGTCTGAATAATAGCAGAGATTTCATTTTTATCTATTCCAAAAATAGTTTTGTGTGTATACAAAGACTGAACTTTGTTGTAAAAAGAGACGCATTTGAAGAAGAACAGAAGTGTAATTGTGTGTGTGTGTGTGTGTGTCAGAACGTGCAGCTGGTGTGTGACGCGCGGTCGCTGCGGGCGTATCGGGACGAGCTTGACGCACTCAGAGAGAAGGCCGTCAGAGTCGACAAGCTGGAGAGTGAAGTGATGCGCTACAAGGAGAAGCTCCACGACATCGAGTTCTACAGGACCAGAGTCGAGGTGCGTTCACATCACTGTGTTCACCAGGGAATTCTGGGAATGCTGTGGCGGTTATTGACTGTGTGTGTTTTGACGAGGGAATGCTGTGGCGGTTATTGATTGTATTTCACATGGGAATGTTGGGAATGCTGTGGCTGTTATTGACTGTCTGTGTTCACGAGGGAATGTTGGGAATGCTTTGGCGGTTATTGATTGTATTTCACATGGGAATGTTGGGAATGCTGTGGCTGTTATTGACTGTGTGTTTTGACGAGGGAATGTTGGGAATGCTGTGGCGGTTATTGATTGTGTGTGTTCATGAGGGAATGTTGGGAATGCTGTGGCGGTTATTGATTGTGTGTGTTCACAGGGAAATGTTGGGAATGCTCTGGCGGTTATTGATTGTGTGTGATCACGAGGGATTGTTGGGAATGCTGTGGCTGTTATTGATTGTGTGTGTTCACGAGGGAATGTTGGGAATGCTGTGGCTGTTATTGATTGTGTGTGATCACGAGGGATTGTTGGGAATGCTGTGGCTGTTATTGATTGTGTGTGTTCACGAGGGAATGTTGGGAATGCTGTGGCGGTTATTGATTGTGTGTGATCACGAGGGATTGTTGGGAATGCTGTGGCTGTTATTGATTGTGTGTGTTCACGAGGGAATGTTGGGAATGCTGTGGCTGTTATTGATTGTGTGTGATCACGAGGGAATGTTCGGAATGCTGTGGCGGTTATTGATTGTGTGTGTTCACGAGGGAATGTTGGGAATGCTCTGGCGGTTATTGATTGTGTGTGTTCACAAGGGAATGTTGGGAATGCTGTGGCGGTTATTGATTGTGTGTGTTCATGAGGGAATGTTGGGAATGCTGTGGCTGTTATTGACTGTGTGTGTTCACAAGGGAATGTTGGGAATGCTCTGGCGGTTATTGACTGTGTGTGTTCACAAGGGAATGTTGGGAATGCTCTGGCGGTTATTGATTGTGTGTGATCACGAGGGATTGTTAGGAATGCTGTGGCTGTTATTGATTGTGTGTGTTCACGAGGGAATGTTGGGAATGCTGTGGCTGTTATTGATTGTGTGTGTTCATGAGGGAATGTTGGGAATGCTGTGGCTGTTATTGACTGTGTGTGTTCACAAGGGAATGTTGGGAATGCTCTGGCGGTTATTGATTGTGTGTGTTCACGAGGGAATGTTGGGAATGCTCTGGCGGTTATTGATTGTGTGTGATCACGAGGGATTGTTGGGAATGCTGTGGCGGTTATTGATTGTGTGTGTTCACGAGGGAATGTTGGGAATGCTGTGGCGGTTATTGGTTGTGTGTGTTCACGAGGGAATGTTGGGAATGCTGTGGCGGTTATTGACTGTGTGTGTTCACGGGGGAATGTTGGGAATGCTGTGGCTGTTATTGACTGTGTGTGTTCACGAGGCAATGTTGGGAATGCTGTGGCGGTTATTGATTGTGTGTGTTCACGAGGGAATGTTGGGAATGCTGTGGCGGTTATTGACTGTGTGTGTTCACGAGGCAATGTTGGGAATGCTGTGGCGGTTATTGACTGTGTGTTTTGACGAGGGAATGTTGGGAATTATGTGTCTATTATTGACTGTGTGTTCACGAGGGAATATTGGGAATGCTGTGGCGGTTATTGATTGTGTGTGTTCACGAGGGAATATTGGGAATGCTGTGGCTGTTATTGATTGTGTGTGTTCACGAGGGAATGTTGGGAATGCTGTGGCGGTTATTGATTGTGTTGTGTTCACGAGGGAATGTTGGGAATGCTGTGGCTGTTATTGATTGTGTGTGTTCACGAGAGAATGTTGGGAATGCTGTGGCGGTTATTGACTGTGTGTGTTCACGGGGGAATGTTGGGAATGCTGTGGCTGTTATTGACTGTGTGTGTTCACGAGGCAATGTTGGGAATGCTGTGGCGGTTATTGATTGTGTGTGTTCACGAGGGAATATTGGGAATGCTGTGGCTGTTATTGATTGTGTGTGTTCACGAGGGAATGTTGGGAATGCTGTGGCGGTTCTTGATTGTGTGTGTTGTGTTCACGAGGGAATGTTGGGAATGCTGTGGCTGTTATTGACTGTGTGTGTTTTGACGAGGGAATGTTGGGAATGCTGTGGCGGTTATTGACTGTGTGTGTTCACGAGGGAATGTTGGGAATGCTGTGGCTGTTATTGATTGTGTGTGTTCACGAGGGAATGTTGGGAATGCTGTGGCTGTTATTGATTGTGTGTGTTCACAAGGGAATGTTGGGAATGCTTTGGCGGTTATTGATTGTGTGTGTTCACGAGGGAATGTTGGGAATGCTGTGGCGGTTATTGATTGTGTTGTGTTCACGAGGGAATGTTGGGAATGCTGTGGCTGTTATTGATTGTGTGTGTTCACTAGAGAATGTTGGGAATGCTGTGGCGGTTATTGACTGTGTGTGTTCACGAGGGAATGTTGGGAATGCTGTGGCGGTTATTGACTGTGTGTGTTCACGGGGGAATGTTGGGAATGCTGTGGCTGTTATTGACTGTGTGTGTTCACGAGGCAATGTTGGGAATGCTGTGGCGGTTATTGATTGTGTGTGTTCACGAGGGAATATTGGGAATGCTGTGGCTGTTATTGACTGTGTGTGTTCACGAGGGAATGTTGGGAATGCTGTGGCGGTTCTTGATTGTGTGTGTTGTGTTCACGAGGGAATGTTGGGAATGCTGTGGCTGTTATTGACTGTGTGTGTTTTGACGAGGGAATGTTGGGAATGCTGTGGCGGTTATTGACTGTGTGTGTTCACGAGGGAATGTTGGGAATGCTGTGGCTGTTATTGATTGTGTGTGTTCACGAGGGAATGTTGGGAATGCTGTGGCTGTTATTGATTGTGTGTGCTCACAAGGGAATGTTGGGAATGCTTTGGCGGTTATTGATTGTGTGTGTTCACGAGGGAATGTTGGGAATGCTGTGGCGGTTATTGACTGTGTGTGTTCACGAGGGAATGTTGGGAATGCTGTGGTGGTTATTGACTGTGTGTGTTCACGAGGGAATGTTGGGAATGCTGTGGCGGTTATTGACTGTGTGTGTTCACGAGGGAATGTTGGGAATGCTGTGGCTGTTATTGATTGTTTTTGTTCACGAGGGAATGTTGGGAAGGCTGTGGTGATTATTGATTGTGTGTGTTCATGAGGGAATGTTGGGAATGCTGTGGTGGTTATTGATTGTGTGTGTTCACGAGGGAATGTTGGGAATGCTGTGGTGGTTATTGACTGTGTGTGTTCACGAGGGAATGTTGGGAATGCTGTGGCGGTAATTGATTGTGCGTGTTCACGAGGGAACGTTGGGAATGCTGTGGCTGTTATTGACTGTGTGTGTTTTGACGAGGGAATGTTGGGAATGCTGTGGCGGTTATTGACTGTGTGTGTTCACGAGGGAATGTTGGGAATGCTGTGGCGGTTATTGATTGTGTGTGTTCACGAGGGAATGTTGGGAATGCTGTGGCGGTTATTGACTGTGTGTGTTTTGATGAGGGAATGTTGGGAATGCTGTGGCGGTTATTTATTGTGTGTGTTCACGAGGGAATGTTGGGAATGCTGTGGCGGCCATTGACTCTGTGTGTTTTGACGTGGGAATGTTGGGAATCCTGTGGCGGTTATTGATTGTGTGTGTTGACGAGGGAATGTTGGGAATGCTGTGGTGGTTATTGATTGTGTGTGTTCACGAGGGAATGTTGGGAATGCTGTGGCGGTTATTGACTGTGTGTGTTTTGACGAGGGAATGTTGGGAATGCTGTGGCGGTTATTGATTGTGTGTGTTTACGCGGGAATGTTGGGAATGCTGTGGCGGTTATTGACTGTGTGTGTTTTGACGAGGGAATGTTGGGAATGCTCTGGCGGTTATTGATTGTGTGTGTTCACGAGGGAATGTTGGGAATGCTGTGGCGGTAATTGATTGTGCGTGTTCACGAGGGAACGTTGGGAATGCTGTGGCTGTTATTGACTGTGTGTGTTTTGACGAGGGAATGTTGGGAATGCTGTGGCGGTTATTGATTGTGTGTGTTCACGAGGGAATGTTGGGAATGCTGTGGCGGTTATTGACTGTGTGTGTTTTGATGAGGGAATGTTGGGAATGCTGTGGCGGTTATTTATTGTGTGTGTTCACGAGGGAATGTTGGGAATGCTGTGGCGGCTATTGACTGTGTGTGTTTTGACGTCGGAATGTTGGGAATGCTGTGGCGGTTATTGACTGTGTGTGTTTTGACGTGGGAATGTTGGGAATGCTGTGGCGGTTATTGATTGTGTGTGTTGACGAGGGAATGTTGGGAATGCTGTGGTGGTTATTGATTGTGTGTGTTCACGAGGGAATGTTGGGAATGCTGTGGCGGTTATTGACTGTGTGTGTTTTGACGAGGGAATGTTGGGAATGCTGTGGCGGTTATTGATTGTGTGTGTTGACGCGGGAATGTTGGGAATGCTGTGGCGGTTATTGACTGTGTGTGTTTTGACGAGGGACTGTTGGGAATGCTCTGGCGGTTATTGATTGTGTGTGTTCACGAGGGAATGTTGGGAATGCTGTGGCGGTTATTGATTGTGTGTGTTCACGAGGGAATGTTGGGAATGCTGTGGCGGTTATTGATTGTGTGTGTTGACGCGGGAATGTTGGGAATGCTGTGGCGGTTATTGACTGTGTGTGTTTTGACGAGGGACTGTTGGGAATGCTCTGGCGGTTATTGACTGTGTGTGTTTTGACGAGGGACTGTTGGGAATGCTCTGGCGGTTATTGATTGTGTGTGTTCACGAGGGAATGTTGGGAATGCTGTGGCGGTTATTGATTGTGTGTGTTTTGACGAGGGAATGTTGGGAATGCTGTGGCTGTTATTGACTGTGTGTGTTTTGACGAGGGACTGTTGGGAATGCTCTGGCGGTTATTGATTGTGTGTGTTCACGAGGGAATGTTGGGAATGCTGTGGCGGTTATTGATTGTGTGTGTTTTGACGAGGGAATGTTGGGAATGCTGTGGCGGTTATTGACTGTGTGTGTTTTGATGAGGGAATGTTGGGAATGCTGTGGCGGTTATTGACTGTGTGTGTTTTGACGAGGGAATGTTGGGAACGCTGTGGCGGTTATTGATTGAGTGTGTTGACGAGGGAACGCTGTGGCGGTTATTGATTGTGTGTCACGAGGGTGATGACTGATTTTGATGGCTGTTATGATTATATTTGTTCATGCAGGAATTGAAGGAGGACAATCAGGTTCTGCTGGAGACCAAAAGCATGCTGGAGGATCAGCTGGAGTCATTCAGAGCTCGATCTGATAAACATCATGAGCTGGAGAAGGAAAATCTGCAGCTTAAAAACAAGATCCACGACATGGAGATGGTGAGAGAGCATATAGATCAAACATCTAGAGTAGAGATCGACCGATGTTGATTTTTTTATTACTGATATGATTATTTGGAAGTTTATGTGCCCGATAAACGATAAGCAGAACTGTTAATTGTTTTTTTACTTTTCTGTTTTTGACACAGTTATAACAACAGCGCTGAAATGAACAAACTGTTTTATTTAACACTTTTTTTCAATACTTTAATTTATGTTTTTTCACTCCCTCCTTGCATACCAAACAAAACAACTCTTCTTTTGGTCTGAATAAAAGTGCAAAACAAAAAATGTGCACTCTCACTAAAGTTTATTTTTTAAAAAAATGTTATCAGGTGAACAAACATTTAACAAATAAAGCAAGTAAAATTATTTTAACAATAAAAAAATATATATATATATATATGTATATACTTTAGTGTAGCTTAGTAATCACATCTTTCTATTTTGTTGCAACGGCAGCAACACGATTAGCAATAGGCTAAATAAATGTACAAAGTCTGTTTTCAAACGGAGAACAAACTAATGACAGGACAGTCTATCAACTTTGCATAAATATAATGATCTCTTTTAAACCGAAGATGTGCAGTATGCTAGTCCTGATATATGATGGTGTTGTGTTGCAGGAGCGGGACATGGACCGGAAGCGCATGGAGGAGCTGATGGAGGAGAACCTGACGCTAGAGATGGCTCAGAAACAGAGCATGGACGAGTCTCTGCACCTGGGCTGGGAACTGGAGCAGCTCTCCAAGACCACACCTGAGCTGACTGAAGGTACAAACACACCTGAGCTGACTGAAGGTACAAACACACCTGAGCTGACTGAAGGTACAAACACACCTGAGCTGACCGAAGGTACAAACACACCTCAGCTGACCGAAGGTACAAACAGACCTGAGCTGACTGAAGATACAAACACACCTGAGCTGACTGAAGATACAAACACACCTGAGCTGACTGAAGGTACAAACACACCTGAGCTGACTGAAGATACAAACACACCTGAGCTGACTGAAGGTACAAACACACCTGAGCTGACTGAAGATACAAACACACCTGAGCTGACTGAAGGTACAAACACACCTGAGCTGACTGAAGATACAAACACACCTGAGCTGACTGAAGATACAAACACACCTGAGCTGACCGAAGGTACAAACACACCTGAGCTGACTGAAGGTACAAACACACCTGAGCTGACTGAATGTACAAACACACCTGAGCTGACTGAATGTACAAACACACCTGAGCTGACTGAATGTACAAACACACCTGAGCTGACTGAAGGTACAAACACACCTGAGCTGACTGAATGTACAAACACACCTGAGCTGACTGAATGTACAAACACACCTGAGCTGACTGAAGGTACAAACACACCTGAGCTGACTGTAGGTACAAACACACCTGAGCTGACTGAATGTACAAACACACCTGAGCTGACTGAAGGTACAAACACACCTGAGCTGACTGAATGTACAAACACACCTCAGCTGACTGAATGTACAAACACACCTGAGCTGACTGAAGGTACAAACACCCCTGAGCTGACTGAAGGTACAAACACACCTGAGCTGACTGAAGGTACAAACACACCTGAGCTGACTGAATGTACAAACACACCTGAGCTGACTGAAGATACAAACACACCTGAGCTGACTGAAGGTACAAACACACCTGAGCTGACTGAATGTACAAACACACCTGAGCTGACTGAATGTACAAACACACCTGAGCTGACTGAATGTACAAACACACCTGAGCTGACTGAAGATACAAACACACCTGAGCTGACTGAAGGTACAAACACACCTGAGCTGACTGAATGTACAAACACACCTGAGCTGACTGAAGGTACAAACACCCCTGAGCTGACTGAAGGTACAAACACACCTGAGCTGACTGAAGGTACAAACACACCTGAGCTGACTGAAGGTACAAACACACCTGAGCTGACTGAAGGTACAAACACACCTGAGCTGACTGAAGGTACAAACACACCTGAGCTGACTGAAGGTACAAACACACCTGAGCTGACTGAAGGTACAAACACACCTGAGCTGACTGAAGGTACAAACACACCTGAGCTGACTGAAGGTACAAACACACCTGAGCTGACTGAAGGTACAAACACACCTGAGCTGACTGAAGGTACAAACACACCTGAGCTGACTGAATGTACAAACACACCTGAGCTGACTGAAGGTACAAACACACCTGAGCTGACTGAATGTACAAACACACCTCAGCTGACTGAATGTACAAACACACCTGAGCTGACTGAAGGTACAAACACCCCTGAGCTGACTGAAGGTACAAACACACCTGAGCTGACTGAAGGTACAAACACACCTGAGCTGACTGAATGTACAAACACCCCTGAGCTGACTGAATGTACAAACACCCCTGAGCTGACTGAATGTACAAACACACCTGAGCTGACTGAAGGTACAAACACACCTGAGCTGACTGAAGGTACAAACACACCTGAGCTGACTGAATGTACAAACACACCTGAGCTGACTGATGGTACAAACACACCTGAGCTGACTGAAGGTACAAACACACCTGAGCTGACTGAAGGTACAAACACCCCTGAGCTGACTGAATGTACAAACACCCCTGAGCTGACTGAATGTACAAACACCCCTGAGCTGACTGAATGTACAAACACCCCTGAGCTGACTGAATGTACAAACACCCCTGAGCTGACTGAATGTACAAACACCCCTGAGCTGACTGAAGGTACAAACACCCCTGAGCTGACTGAATGTACAAACACACCTGAGCTGACTGAATGTACAAACACACCTGAGCTGACTGAAGGTACAAACACCCCTGAGCTGACTGAATGTACAAACACACCTGAGCTGACTGAAGATACAAACACACCTGAGCTGACTGAAGGTACAAACACCCCTGAGCTGACTGAAGGTACAAACACACCTGAGCTGACTGAAGGTACAAACACACCTGAGCTGACTGAAGGTACAAACACACCTGAGCTGACTGAAGGTACAAACACACCTGAGCTGACTGAAGGTACAAACACACCTGAGCTGACTGAAGGTACAAACACACCTGAGCTGACTGAAGGTACAAACACACCTGAGCTGACTGAAGGTACAAACACACCTGAGCTGACCGAAGGTACAAACACACTTGAGCTGACTGAAGGTACAAACACCCCTGAGCTGACTGAAGGTACAAACACACCTGAGCTGACTGAAGGTACAAACACACCTGAGCTGACTGAAGGTACAAACACACCTGAGCTGACTGAAGGTACAAACACACCTGAGCTGACTGAAGGTACAAACACACCTGAGCTGACTGAAGGTACAAACACACCTGAGCTGACTGAATGTACAAACAGACCTGAGCTGACCGAAGGTACAAACACACCTGAGCTGACTGAAGGTACAAACACACCTGAGCTGACTGAAGGTACAAACACACCTGAGCTGACTGAAGGTACAAACACACCTGAGCTGACTGAAGGTACAAACACACCTGAGCTGACTGAAGGTACAAACACACCTGAGCTGACTGAAGGTACAAACACACCTGAGCTGACTGAAGGTACAAACACACCTGAGCTGACTGAATGTACAAACAGACCTGAGCTGACCGAAGGTACAAACACACCTGAGCTGACTGAAGGTACAAACACACCTGAGCTGACTGAAGGTACAAACACACCTGAGCTGACCGAAGGTACAAACACACTTGAGCTGACTCTGAGGTGTGTGTGTCGAAACTCTCAGAGGTGTGTGTGTCGAAACTCTCAGAGGTGTGTGTGTCGTAACTCTCAGAGGTGTGTGTCGTAACTCTCAGAGGTGTGTGTGTTGGCAGTGCCGCAGAAGTCTCTGGGTCACGAGGTGAACGACCTGACGTCCAGTCAGCTGCTGAAGCTGGAGAAGGAGAATCAGATGCTGCAGAAGAGCGTCGAGGAGCTGAAGGCGTCGAGCGAGAGCAGCACACGCCTACGCCTGGAGAAAGACAAGCACACACTCATCCAACAGGTCAGAGGTCACAGCAGCACACGCCTACGACTGGAGACACAAACACACACTCAGCCAGCAGGTCAGAGGTCAAGTCAAATATATTTATATAGCACTTTTCACAATACAGATTGTATCAAAGCTGCTTCACAGTATCAATCAAAACAACTTAACAATGTTTGTTTATTACTGGAAAAAAGACATCCAAGTTTGGTAGAGCTGATCAATGGTATGATTGGTTAATTAATTTGAATATCCCCAACTGAGCAAGCCAAAGGCAACAGTGGCAAGGAACCGAAAAACTCCATCCAGTGACCTAAAGGTGTCCTAACACACCATCAGATGACCCAATGGAGAAAAACAAACCTTGGGAGAACCCAGGCTCAGTCGGGGGCCAGTTCTCCTCTGCCGTTTATGAACTAGAGGCCGAATTTACAGTAACTGTAAGATAAAAATGTATATGAATGCCTGGCTAAATAGATGCGTCTTCAGTCTAGTTTTAAACTGTGAGAGCGAGTCTGAGCAACGAACAATATCAGGAAGGCTATTCCAGAGCTTCGGAGCTAAATGTGAAAATGCTCTGCCTCCTTTGGTGGATCTGGATATCCTAGGAATGACCAGAAGCCTCAAATTTAGTGATTTTAAAGAGCACGATGGATTGTAAGCTAGTGTTAATTTTACCAGCCATTTTTAAATTTAGTTTCAGTTTTAGTCCAGTTTCAGCATCGCATGTTAGTTTTTATCACATTTAGTCGACATCATCCCATTTTTATTTAGTCTAGTTTTAGTCGACTATAAGTCGAGCATTTTAGTCTTTATTTTAGTCCAAGAAAACAATTTTATTCGTTTAGTTTTAGTCAACAAAAACTGTCAACATTTTAGTCTAGTTTTAGTCAGGACATCATTTTAACCTTTTACTTTTTTGTCAGCAGATAATATTTAACATTTCCTAAAATTATTTCACATTTCAACATTTTCTCTCATCCTCTTTCTCCCGACCCCCGTGCAAAGCATGTTTTACTTTTAACCTGTCGCCGCCTCGCCGTGAATCCAGCTCCTGTCTGCTCCATGTGTTGTGTAGGCTACTCTGTGCCCGGCCCGCCCGCTCCAGGTTTGAAAGTGGGTGTGTGGCGGAAGAGCTGACGAGGAGGAGGCGGAGGAGGAGACAGGATTTGACAAAACCATATCATATAATAATATGTAATTTTCGTCTCGTCTTAGTTCGTGAACTAAAATGTCCATAGATTTTAGCCCAGTCTTTTATTTACCGAACTGCATTTTCGTCTCGTCTTTATTAGTCTACGAAAATTATTTCTGATTTACTCCCAGTTATTGTTTATTAGTGGGGATTTTAGTCTCGTCTCGTCTAGTTTTCGTTCGGTGAAAAATGTGCGTTGACGAAAATATTTTCGTTTCGTTTTCGTTAACGAAATTAACACTATTGCAAGCCGATAGAAGATCCGTTAAATAGACTGGAGCTAAACCATTTAGAGCTTTAGAAGTCAAACCATTTAGAGCTTTATAAGTCAAAAGCAATACCTTGTAATTAATACGGAACTTTATAGGTAACCAATGAAGTGATGATAAAATCGGTGTTATATGATCATATTTTCTTGATCTAGTAAGAACTCTAGCGGCTGCATTTTGGACTAACTGTAGCTTGTTTATTGAAGATGCAGGACAACCAGCTAATAAAGCATTACAGTAATCTAGTCTCGAGGTCATGAATGCATGAACTAACTTTTCTGCATCAGAGACTGATAGCATATTACGTAGCTTAGCAATGTTTCTAAGGTGGAAAAAGGCTGTTTTTGTAACATATGAAATATGCTTTTCAAAAGACAGGTTGCAGTCTAATGTAACACCCAGGTCTTTTACTGTAGCGGATAAAGTAACAGGGCATCCTACTATGTTAAAGTCGTGCTGTGAAAGGTTTTGTGGACGGTTTTTACAACCGATAAGTATTACCTCTGTCTTGTCTGGGTTTAATAAAAGAAAATTACGCGTCATCCAATCTTTTATATCTTTAACACAATCTGTCAATGTGGATAATTTAGCGTATTCATCTGGCCGTGATGAAATATATATTTGAGTGTCATCAGCATAACAATGGAAACTAATTCCATGTTTCCTTAGAATATTACCAAGTGGCAGCATATATATTGAGAATAATAAAGGGCCTAACACAGATCCCTGCGGCACTCCATAGTTTGCCGAAGTTATGATCGATTTTTCTCCATTTAAGTAGACGAAATGGAAGCGGTCAGATAAGTATGACCTGAACCAGCTTAATGCTTGTCCTTGAACACCAGTGTAATTTTGTAGTCGATCTAAGAGTATTGTGTGATCTATAGTGTCGAACGCAGCACTAAGATCAAGTAAAACTAGTACTGAGATACAGCCTTGGTCCGAAGCTAAAAGTAAATCATTTGTGACTCTAACAAGCGCAGTTTCAGTGCTATGATGTGGCCTGAATCCAGACTGAAACTTTTCATAGATGTTGTTTTCTCGCAAGAAAGAGCCGAGTTGAGCGGACACAACTTTTTCTAATATTTTTGACACAAATGGAAGATTCGAAATGGGTCTGTAATTTGCACTCGTCACCGTTCAAGATCTCAGTTACCTGCGCATTGATATCGAGAACACGAGCACCAGGAAAGCAGTGACTGTGCACCTTACTCTTACCTTACGTAGCGTGGACGTGTCGGACGGTGGAATCGCCGATGATCACAGCATCGCGTTCCATTTCACGAAGAGGGGAGAAGCGGTTCTGGGTGGAGATCTCGAACACCGGGAGGGGCGAAAAGATTCTTGTCCTGGCTCGCGGCTTCCGCAGAACCACCCAGGCTTCGTGGTGGTGTGTTGGAGCCGGAGTGAATGAAACCATGGCTGATCGTGACCTGGACGCTCGGGACCAATGCTGAGAAACGCACGGAGTAGACGAGGTCGGCGTCAGCGGGTTACTAACGTTAATCACTGATCCGTGTGCATCAGCGCGTGATGTTTCAAGAGCTAAACGCCGGTCTCTCAGCTCAGCTTGTCTCTCTAGAAGGTCACGGATCTGCTTTTCTACAGCTTCTAATTCAGACTGCACCGCTAGCAAATCAGATTTGTTCTCATCTGCACCAAAAGGTATATAACATACACCTGATATATTCGCCATTTTAACAGATGGACAGTAAGTTAGTAATGATGCAACCAGTGATGCTATTAATATTTATACTAATTTATGACTCAAGTCTTGGGTAAAAACCATCTTTTTAGTGGTACGGGTGTAATGTAGACGCACGATAGAAGGGAAAATGTTCGTATGTATGTGAGTGTAAAGAAGACTCGCTCAGCCGTGACCCATGGGTGTAAAGGACCGGTGTTGGGTAACGGCTTGAGACGCGTCTGCTCAACAGTCCGAGTTGTAATTATGAGTAATTATGAGTTAAATGATGGTTCAAAACAGAATAAAAGAAAGAAATACGGAAAAACAAACCTAATACGAGGCTTAGACAGCCACAACGCAAACAAACAAACTCACAGCAGGCAACGAGGCTGACAAAAGCAGTCGATCGCAGGGCGAGCAGCAGTGAAGCGGTGTCTCGCTCTTCGACCAACAAACAATGTTCCAACTAGGGATGTCAATTTTCACAAATTCCCATGATCGATCGTCGTTTAAATTGATGATCAATTAATCGATTAATCGTTAGCATTAATGACAAACAGCACAGGGTCTGCAAATGCTGCTCAAAAAGCTATGTTCCTCACCAAATTAATAATAATGGTTTTTAATCTAAATAAAGGGTTAGTAGAATTGTAAAATGTTTTGATGTGATTGATAAATTAAATTAATCATTTAATATATAAATATAACGACAAATACAAGGTGTCACCAACTCACCAACGCAGCCTCATATGCGTGCTTGTCAGAATGTGTGACTGTTTACGTGCTGGAACAACGCACTGAAAACGGCAACTAAACCCAATGAATTCACAACCATTTAATAAAATAGTGTTCTCATGTTATGTAATATGAAAGTCCCAAATTCACCATCGTTATTATTAGTCGTGCATTCTGCTTGAGCGGCGCGCGCTGAATGAATAACCGTTGAGCACTTTGTTAGCGTTTATTTAACTCAAAGAAACGCATCCTATTTGATATTAATCAGATATATACAAAATAAACATAATCTTACAAAAATTATATCTGCACAAAATTACGTGAATGCACAAGTGAACTTTAAGTTACGTGCGATTCAGAATGACTCATGTTGTGGTGGACGCACTCTTCCTGGAACAACGCGACATGGCATCTTAACCCAAATAATTCACAATGTTTTATTACAATAGTGTTCTCTTTATAATCTTGTGTAATATGACAGTCACAATAATCATTATTAGTCGTGCATTGTCATTTGAGCTGAGCGCGCTAAAGATCACGTCAATTCTTAACCAAATGCATCCAATATGAGACCAATCAGATATAGATAGGCATACACAAAATAAACTATTACAACTTACATTTGCACAAAACAAAAGGCTGCGAATGCACACGCAAACTTATAGTCATGATGAAGGTGTAAAATAGTCCCAAACAACTCCGGTGTGTGTGTGTGTCATTCCGGTGTGTCATTCAGTGGGACTCAACACTTCACCACACCAGCGCGCTCGCTTACATGTTTCGCGGTTGAGCAGCACGCACGCGCATGATCCTGCTTAATCGATGATCGATAAGTTTTATCGATTAAATGTATTATTGACAATTAATCGATCGTCGATTAATCGTTGACATCCCTAGTTCCAACCGTATTTGCGGTTCCAGCCGGATAATGGCTTGAGACGTATCTGGCAAATAGTCCGAGTTGTAATTATGAGTTAAATGATGGTTCAGAACAGAATAAAAGAGAGAAATACGGGAAAACAGAAGGAAATACGAAGCTAATACGAGGCTTAGACAGCCGCGACGCAAACAAACTCAACAGCTCACAGCAGACAGCGAGGCGGACAAAAGCAATCGAGCAATGATCAATCACAGCAGCGAGTAGGTCTGGGCCGATAAACCATATCATATCGAATTGCGATAAAAGTGATGTTGATAACGATGATAGGCTCTGGATATTTTTACGCTGTATGGATTAATCTAACAGCCAATCACACAGCAGAAATAAACGTGGCAACAGCCAGTCAGCGTGCAGGTTTTAACTTGCCCGTCAAAGGAGCGGCGAAAGTGAAAATAACCTCGAGTTATCACCCAAAGATGATGAATTTGTCGGGAAAAAAAAAAGGTAGCATGAATTCAGCTATACTCATTTGAACCACGTCACTCGGACCATTTATCCGCTCGGCTCAAAGTTCAAGGAGCGCAAGCTTACTAGAGCAGACGTGTTTACTCGCTGAACGATCGGTCACACAACTACTGAACGATCGGTCACACAACTACTGAACGATCGGTCACACAACTACTGAACGATCGGTCACACAACTACTGAACGATCGGTCACATGACCACTGAACGATCGGGCACACGACCACTGAACGATCGGTCACACGACCACTGAACGATCGGTCACACGACCACTGAACGGGAGGTCACACGACCACTGAACGATCGGTCACATGACCACTGAACGATCGGGCACACGACCACTGAACGATCGGTCACATGACCACTGAACGATCGGGCACACGACCACTGTACGATCGGTCACACGACCACTGAACGATCGGTCACACGACCACTGAACGGGAGGTCACACGACCACTGAACGGGAGGTCACACGACCACTGAACGGGAGGTCACACGACCACTGAACGGGAGGTCACACGACCACTGAACGGGAGGTCACACGACCACTGAACGATCGGGCACACGACCACTGAACGATCGGTGACACGACCACTGAACGATCGGGCACACGACCACTGAACGGGCGGTCACACGACCACTGAACGATCGGTCACACGACCACTGAACGATCGGTGACACGACCACTGAACGGGCGGTCACACGACCACTGAACGGGCGGTCACACGACCACTGAACGATCTGGCACACGACCACTGAACGATCGGTCACACGACCACTGAACGATCGGTCACACGACCCTTGAACGATCGGGCACACGACCACTGAACGATCGGTGACACGACCACTGAACGATCGGTCACACGACCACTGAACGATCGGTCACACGACCCTTGAACGATCGGGCACACGACCACTGAACGATCGGTCATACGACCACTGAACGATCGGTCACACGACCACTGAACGGGCGGTCACACGACCACTGAACGATCGGTCACACGACCACTGAACGATCGGTCACACGACCACTGAATGGGCGGTCACACGACCACTGAACGATCGGTCACACGACCACTGAACGGGCGGTCACACGACCACTGAACGATCGGGCACACGACCACTGAACGATCGGTCACACGACCACTGAACGATCGGTCACACGACCACTGAACGGGCGGTCACACGACCACTGAACGATCGGTCACACGACCACTGAACGATCGGTCACACGACCACTGAACGATCGGTCACACGACCACTGAACGATCGGTCACACGACCACTGAACGATCGGTCACACGACCACTGAACGATCGGTCACACGACCACTGAACGATCGGGCACACGACCACTGAACGATCGGGCACACGACCACTGAACGGGCGGTCACACGACCACTGAACGATCGGGCACACGACCACTGAACGATCGGTCACACGACCACTGAACGATCGGTCACACGACCACTGAACGATCGGGCACACGACCACTGAACGATCGGTCACACGACCACTGAACGATCGGTCACACGACCACTGAACGATCGGGCACACGACCACTGAACGATCGGTCACACGACCACTGAACGATCGGTCACACGACCACTGAACGGTCGGTCACACGACCACTGAACGGGAGGTCACACGACCACTGAACGGGCGGTCACACGACCACTGAACGGGCGGTCACACGACCACTGAACGATCGGTCACACGACCACTGAACGGTCGGTCACACGACCACTGAACGATCGGTCACACGACCACTGAACGATCGGTCACACGACCACTGAACGGTCGGTCACACGACCACTGAACGATCGGTCACACGACCACTGAACGATCGGTCACACGACCACTGAACGGTCGGTCACACGACCACTGAACGATCGGTCACACGACCACTGAACGGTCGGTCACACGACCACTGAACGATCGGTCACACGACCACTGAACGATCGGTCACACGACCACTGAACGATCGGGCACACGACCACTGAACGATCGGTCACACGACCACTGAACGATCGGTCACACGACCACTGAACGATCGGTCACACGACCACTGAACGATCGGTCACACGACCACTGAACGGTCGGTCACACGACCACTGAACGGGAGGTCACACGACCACTGAACGGGCGGTCACACGACCACTGAACGGGCGGTCACACGACCACTGAACGATCGGTCACACGACCACTGAACGATCGGGCACACGACCACTGAACGATCGGTCACACGACCACTGAACGATCGGTCACACGACCACTGAACGGTCGGTCACACGACCACTGAACGGGAGGTCACACGACCACTGAACGGGCGGTCACACGACCACTGAACGGGCGGTCACACGACCACTGAACGGGCGGTCACACGACCACTGAACGGTCGGTCACACGACCACTGAACGGGAGGTCACACGACCACTGAACGATCGGGCACACGACCACTGAACGGGCGGTCACACGACCACTGAACGATCGGTCACACGACCACTGAACGATCGGGCACACGACCACTGAACGATCGGTCACACGACCACTGAACGATCGGTCACACGACCACTGAACGGGCGGTCACACGACCACTGAACGATCGGGCACACGACCACTGAACGATCGGTCACACGACCACTGAACGATCGGTCACACGACCACTGAACGGTCGGTCACACGACCACTGAACGGGAGGTCACACGACCACTGAACGGGCGGTCACACGACCACTGAACGGGCGGTCACACGACCACTGAACGATCGGTCACACGACCACTGAACGATCGGGCACACGACCACTGAACGATCGGTCACACGACCACTGAACGATCGGTCACACGACCACTGAACGGTCGGTCACACGACCACTGAACGGGAGGTCACACGACCACTGAACGGGCGGTCACACGACCACTGAACGGGCGGTCACACGACCACTGAACGGGCGGTCACACGACCACTGAACGGTCGGTCACACGACCACTGAACGGGAGGTCACACGACCACTGAACGATCGGGCACACGACCACTGAACGGGCGGTCACACGACCACTGAACGATCGGTCACACGACCACTGAACGATCGGGCACACGACCACTGAACGATCGGTCACACGACCACTGAACGATCGGTCACACGACCACTGAACGGTCGGTCACACGACCACTGAACGGGAGGTCACACGACCACTGAACGGGCGGTCACACGACCACTGAAGGTATTCTCAAGGGAATATCATGAACGGCTCATTTCTCGCGTTGCCTAGGCAATGTGTAGATTATGAGACCAGTTAAATAAATGAATAATATCTGGCTTGAGCAGTTAGATATTTTAATTCCGCCTATCATTCAGAACATGTTTCACTTGCCACTTGGCTGCATTTAATTCTGAGGAATTAAAAAGTTGGAATAATCATCCGACTAAGCTTGGAGTGGAGCATGCATCGGGAGTTCCCGAGGGGGCTGCCTTAAGAGCCGAGCTCCTAGTTTAAGCAGTGAATGAGTGGTTGCCTCTTGAGCTCTAGTGCCGCTGAGGCTTCAGGGTATCAGGGTGCTGAACTATATCGACGACTGGCTTATTATGGCCCAGTAACAAGAGCTGCCAGTTCGGCATTGATATGTCGTCTTGGCCACATCCAGAGCCTGGGGTCGAGGCTCAACACAAAGGAAGGTGTGTGTGGGCCCCTGCCCAGAGGACTACGTTCCTGGGGATAGTGTGGGACTCGGTAAGGGTTATGGTTCCTGCACGGATCGAGCCCACCCTGGCCTCAGTGACCAGGGTAAAGCTAGACCAAGCCATCAACGTGACTCCATTCGGCCTGCTCCACATGAGGGCCCTGCAGTGGTGGTGGAAATCCAAGAGGTTTTCCCGGAGGGGGAACCCGTTCCGCATGATCAGGGTTACGTGCAGATGCCGTCGTTCCCTATCCATGTGGACGAAACCTTGTTTCCAGTCCCAAGGTCCCGTCTCCCTCACGGGCTGGGGCACGGTTTTGGACGGCTGCTTTACGAGAGGTCTATGGCAGGACCATCATTCCCCCTGGCACATAAGTTGCCTGGAAATGCGGGTGGTTTTCCGAGCTCTGAGGAGTTTCCTGCCAGACCTCAAGGGTTACCACGTTCTTGCCAGAACAGACAATATGTCAGGATTGGTCTATCTAAATCATCAGGGGGGTCTGAGATCACGCCCTCTATGCAGACTGGTGCATCAGATCCTCCTGTGGTCCCAGGGGAGACTGTTGTCTCTCAGAGCAACATGCGTCCGAGGGGATCAGAATCAGAGAGCAGAGGTCCTGACTGAGGCCCGGGGAATGGAGACTCCCCCCCCGAGGTGGTGATGTCGATATGCAAGAGGTTCGGCCCAGTGGAAGTGGATCTGTTCACGTCTCGAGAGACAACACGCTGTCCACTGTGCTTCTCCCTCACGCATCCAGCTCCTCTGGGGTTGGATGCGATGGTGCAGGTGTGGCCGAGGCTGCGTCTGTACGCATTTCCCTCGATCGCTCTGCTCCCGGGAGTTCTGGAGAGGGTCTGTCTACTACAAGTAGCCCCGTTGTGGCTGGCCTGGTTCTCATACATAATATCGCTCCTAGAGAGCCCTCCATGGGAGATTCCTATCTGGAGAGACCTGCTGTCGCAGGCAGAGGGCTCAATATTCACTCTCGGCCAGAGCTGTGGAAACTGTGGGTCTGGCCCCTGAGGGCGCACAGTACCGAGAGGCCGGCCTGTCAGCAGGAGTAGTCGAGACCATACTTAACTCTAGAGCTCCCTCCATAAGGAAACTGTACGGCCTAAAACGGAATGTTTTCACCACTTGGTGTAGAGAGCGTGAGGTGGACCCATTTAACTGCCTTGTGGCTTCAGTGCTGGAGTTCCTCCAGGATTGCTTCTCTGCTGGTCTTACCCCATCCACACTCAGGGTGTACGTGGCTGCCATTGCAGCTTTCTACACTCCTCTGGGTGATGGGCCCCTAGGGAGACATCAGCTGGTCGTACGGTTCCTCCGTGGGGCTCGGAGGATGAGACCTGCAGCTCGGATCAGAGTTCCCACATGGGACCTGGGAGTGGTTCTCGGAGGGCTGGTTGAGGCCCTCTTCGAACCTCTGGAGTCGGCGGAGGCCAAGAACCTTTCCCTCAAGGTAGCTTTTTTATTAGCCATTACTTCTCTGAGGAGAGTAGGATATCTTCAGGCGCTCTCTATATCTCATGGGTGCCTGGAGTTTGCTCCAGGCGACATTAAGGCTATCTTGCATCCCAGGCCGGGTTATGTGTCCAAAGTGCCATCTAAGGGCCTGTTCACATATCGGGTCTTTTGCACGGTCAAGTAGGTTATTTCAAATGTAGGCGCGCGGTATGCGTGCTCATAATGGAAGCGACGCGCTCATTTTTTCCAAGCGCGTCCGCGCCGCATCGAGATAAAAACATCTCAACTTTTCAGAATGCCGCAAGCGCACCGTAGGTCACGTAGCTGATGATTGCTTAGCAACGACAGACGCCTCCGGAGCGCAACCGCCCTAGCGCTTTGGAAAAAGGAAAATGCGGCGCGCCCAACGTTTTCTACGCGTTTTTATGCGCTATATGTGAATGGCGCCTAATGTGGCACGGCCTACGGTTCTGCAGGCTTTTCATCCTCCACCTCACGTGACGGCGGGTGAAGAACTTCATTTGCTCTGGCCTGTCAGAGCTCTCAAGATTTATGTCCAGAGGTCTTCTTCATTGCGGAAGTCAAACCAGTTGCTGGTGTGCTTCGGGTCGCCCAAGAAGGGGCTTCCCGCATCCAAACAGACCATCAGTAACTGGGTCGTTCAGGCTATCTCTACGGCCTATCAGGTGCACAGCCTGCCTTCACCTTTGGCCGTGAGGGCTCATTCTACCAGAGACATGGTGTCCTCTTGAGCCCTCCTCTCAGGGGCCCGACCCAAGTGTGCGATGCAGCAGGATGGGCCACCCCTCACACTCTTATCAGATTCTATAGCCTGGACGTTCCTTCTATAAAGATACGCATCAAAGTCAGGCGATGCAAACCTGTTTGATGATTTGAAATGATAACAGCCGTTATCACGAGTAGAAATTATTTCCATTACACGAGAGTAGATGTTAAAACTTCATGCTGATTTGTACTCTACTCGGCTTTCGCCAAGATAATAAATATCTTAACTAACTAAATATCTAAACTAACTAAATAAATATCTTAACAGAAGAGTGTATTTCTTTAAGAAATATAACCGTAAAAATGTAAAGAATTCAAAAACGTGAAGTGTTTGTCATGTTCTCACAATAAACAATAGTTTAAAACCACAATTAACGGTTTTCTGTTTTCTACAACTTTCACTTAGGAGAAAAAATCTGCCTTTAAACTTAAGGGTTAGGGTTAGGGTTAAAGATTTGAAATAAAGATTTTACATTTATCGATATCGAGTGATTTTATCCTGATCATTTCTTCGGCCGCATCGCCCAGCCCTACACACACAGTTCTCGGTAATACTTCCTAAGATCTATTGGAGTTCATAAGGTTCATTCTTGAGTTCATTTTATCCATGAGGATTTATGAAAAGTGTCTGTATATAATAAAAAAAAATAAGTGCGATCAGTGAAATGTAATTACAGAACAAGACCAGGAGTAGTGGAAAGAGTTCACGTTGGCTTCAGAGGTGAAGCCCCGTTCACACCATAAATGATAATAACTATAACGAAAACTATATTAGCATCCACAACAGCAATATCATTCTGTTTATTATAAGCGCTGCAGTTTTGTCGTCTGCCGCTTTAAATGCTCGATCTCTTCAAAGCAGGATGGATTCTGATTGGCTGTCAATGTTTTTATCTTCATCGGGTGGCAGAAAGTGATTGCCATGATATTGTTCCCCTGTGCCGTCGTGCTGTGGACTTACATTCAGAAATTTTTTTAAAACTAAGTAGATTCTGTTACTCACACAAAGAAAGGAGAGAAGTTTGAACAGAATGGGTTAAAATGTTAGCGGACAGCAAGCGCCCAGAGCAGGATCATATTCATCAGTGAATAATCCCAGATTAAATCTGATTTGGGTTTAGTTAAGCTGCTTTCAGAGGATTAACCGCTCATATGAGTTTGATTGCTCATTATGAGCGAGTGTGTGTCCATATGTCCGAGAGTGCTCGTGCTCAGTGTGTGTGTGTGTGTGCACAGCTGGAGCAGCTGCAGACGGAGCTGACCGCAGACAGAGAGAGTTTGCGCAGTGCTGAGAGTCTGAGCTCAGATCTGCTGAAAGAGAAAGCTCAGCTGGAGAAGACACTGGAAACGCTCCAGGAGAACTCCGACAGACAGGTAAACTCACTCACAGCGATCCCAACACATGTTAGACTGCCGTGTCATGCCGGATTGACAACGCAATTCATTTTATTCTCAGCTTTTCTTGTCTTCCAGACAAAATCATTGATTTTCATACTGTAAAAAACAAATGTGACCCTGGATCACAAAACCAGTCTCGAGCCAACAATACATTGTATGGGTCAAAATGATCGCTTTTTCTTTTATGCCAAAAATCATAAGGATATTAAGTAAAGATCATGTTCCATGAAGATATTTTGTAACTTTCCTACAGTAAATATATAAAACATTTATTTTTACGAGTGGCTGCGGCACAATCGCCAACATTAATGGACAACTTTAAAGGCGATTTTCTCAAAGTTCAGATTTTTTGTTGTATCTCGGCCAAATATTGTCCTATCCTAACAATCCATACATCAATAGAAAGCTTAATGTAACCTAATGGTGTATTCACACCGAACGCGAATAGAGCGTCAAATACGCGTCTATCGCATCTAGTTAGACGCTTAAACATTCGCTCGAGTTAAAAATTTTCAACGTGCGCGGAAGACGTTCGCGTCATTCGCGACGCCCGGGGCGAATGATGCGTCTATTCGCGTCTTTGCTTTGACTTTGTATGTAATCTACTCGCGTAAATAATTTAATTTGCGTTCGGTGTGTGAACCCCTTCACTCACACACACACACAGACAGACACACACACGCATACATACACACACACGCATGCACCCTCGTCTCTCTCACGCGCCAGTCAGATCAATTGCGGCAATGCATCACATATGCTTAAACTTTTATGTAGCCACGCAACAATAATTTCAGCATGCATTCACTGTATACACCGCGACGTGATGGAGGAACAAATATTGTATTGCAGTCTTTGCGAGACCTTGTTTGTATGTCACATCTTCCAAATAGTTACAGACATCAACAAAAAATGAAATTCCCCAGCCTGCTTCTCCAAATCCACTCGTACTTTTGGGGAAGACATTTTAATCGGCTACCAAAGTAATTGAGCATAGAACATTGTTGGCACTTTGGGTAAAAATTGCAATAAATAGGCTTAGTTTTAGAGCCAAATGTTGGAGTTGGAATAAATACCAGTTTTTTTTTTTGTTTTTTTTTGAGAAATAAAAGCCAAATGCACAAAAAACACATAAAAAAATTATCCGATTAATCGATCGATTAAGTGCTAGATTAATCGATTACAAAAAGAATCGATAGCTACAGCCCTAATTTGGTGTTGCTGCTGCTGAGACACCGCAACACAGGAACCCCTGCACAAACACACAGCACTGCAGTAAATCCCACAGGACTCGTGTTGAACCGCAGCTCAGGTGTGACCGCAGTGACTGAACTCTGTTTACCGGGAGGTGTAGCTTAAATATCTATCATCCTGCACCTGGGACTCATTTAACTGGTCTCTGAGTCTGTCTGTGTGTATCTGTGCTGGTTTGACCCATGTGTGCCCGAGCCGTTTGCCTAAAGCTTACCCGTTTAGAAACGTCTGCCAGTAACCAGACCTGATGTCTCGGTAATCTGGGAGAGATTAGTGAACGGCTTACAGCAACACTGAAGCCAGACTATTCAAATGTTAGCGGAAGAGGGAGCTTGAAGCTCATTGGCTGAGAGATTACCAGTAGACGACCTATTGGCTCATGCTGGCAGATTACACATCAGAAACTTTACATAAGAATGTTACATATGAAATTACTCCAGAGTTTCAGGCATTAGTGCATTGGAACATTAAACCATGCATTTACAATTAATTATTTAGCAGAGCCTTTTATCCAAATCGCCCTCTAATGAGGAGAGCAGTAGAAGCCGTTAACCCAGCAAACTGAAAGTGCTGTGACCCTTCCCAGTTTGGTCTAAAGCAGGATATGATATTATTATTATATATTCTTTTTTTTTATGCTACTTTACTTTTACCTAATTTGATTCATGTGTTTTCATATTTAAAGGGACAGTGCACATTAATGAACATTTCTCTAAATGTGCCAGTCTAGCTATTACAGCTCATTTTCAGCGTTAGTCTCTGGCTGCGTACTACTTTATCTTTTTAAAGCATGCAGAATAGTAAGAATAGTCTGCTAGATAACACATCTCTGGATGATGAGGATGGCCCAGAGCCAGTGCTTAATCCTCACTAAAGCTAATCATTTACACACGTCTTGCCAGTTTAAACATTAAAGCTATTTTAAACTATTCAAGCACAAGAAGAGGTGAAATAACTTAAATTTTATTTTATTATTTATTTTATTTTTGTGGTGGAGTTTTAAGTTAAAATTGTATCCGCTAGCCCAACCGGGCCAGCAGGACCATCCTTAGTAATCTGCAGCCTTTTAACACACTTTAAAACTTTTCTTATGACATTTTTCTACAGAAAAAAGTCAGTCCCTTCAGGGCATGAAGTTTATGTTAAAGATATGTTAATGCGATTAGCTACGGATCAACTTGGCATGCCTTAACTGAATCCAACTGGGCTTGTGTAAATATATAGCAAAAATATAGATTTCTTTAATATCTCGTGACCCGTTGGTGGCGCTGTGCAGGAGCTGGTCTGTACCCTCAGGTCATGGCTGTCCTAACACACTCCAGGTTTGGTCTAAATTCGTGACAGCATTGCGAAGTGTTCCTCATCCATTTCCACACGCTCTTCATCAAATTCATTCGAAAGTTATTCGGGTAACGCTTTACAATAAGGTTCACTAGTTAACATGAACTAAGAATCATAAAATCAAATTATAAAATCAAAGGTTGTATTTGTTAACATTAGTTACTGCACTGTGAACTAACATGAACAAACAATGAACAGCTGGATTTTTATTAACTAACATTAACAAAGATTAATAAATACTGTAACAAATGTTTTGTTCCTTGTTAGTTCATGTTAGTAAATACATTAACTAATGTTTACTAATGAACCTTGTTGTAAAGTGTTACTGTTATTCGAATACATTTTGACTAATCAACTTGAATAACTAGAAGATGATATGATTCGATTTTCCTGAGATTATACTTCATCTGTCCTGAGTTTGCTGCTGAACGAGACTCTCTGTGTGTGTGTGTGTGTGTGTGTGTGTGTGTGTGGTGACGCAGGTCAAGGGCCTGGAGCAGGAGAACGCACACCTGAACCAGACCGTCTCCTCCCTCCGGCAGCGCTCTCAGGTCAGCGCAGAGGCCCGTGTCAAAGACATCGAGAAGGAGAACCGTGTGCTGCACGAGTCCATCAAAGAGACCAGCAGCAAACTCAACAAGATGGAGTTCGAGCGCAAGCAGCTCCGCAAAGACCTGGAGCAGCTCAAAGACACCGGAGAGCGAGCCGAGGAGCTGGAGCTGGAGGTGCGTCGCCTGGAGCGAGAGAAGGAGGGCCTGCAGAAGCGTCTCTCGGCTCAGGCCATCACCTGTGAGAAGGTGGAGGTGCTGGAGAAGGAGAACGCAGAGCTGGAGGCCGAGAGCCGGAGACTAAAGAAAGCAGCCGACGCTCTGAGGAACCTGTCCTACCAGCTGGAGGTGCTGGAGAAGGAGAACCGAGAGCTGGACCTGGAGAACCTGCAGCTCCGGCGCATGGTGGAGTCTCTGCGGTCCAGCGGAGCTAAAGCCACACAGCTGGAGCTGGAGAACCGGGAGCTGGAGGACGAGAGAACGCACCTCAGGAAGAGCCTCGAGCTGATGAAGGCGTCGTCCAAGAAGAACGAGCGTCTGGAGGCCAGCAACCAGAGCCTGGACGCAGAGAACCAGCGGCTCCAGAAGGGCCTGGAGAGCGGCAGCCGTAAGATCCAGCAGCTGGAGGGAGAAGTGCAGGAGCTGGAGCTGGAGAACCACAGTCTGCAGAAGAGCCTGGAGCAGATGAAGATCTCCAGCAAGAGCCTGGAGCAGCTGGCGCAGGAGAACGCCTCTCTGGAGGCCGAGAACACGCAGCTGGAGAAGGACAAGAAGCAGCTGGAGAAGGAGAACAAGCGGCTCCGACAACAGGCTGAGATCAAGGACTCCAAGCTGGACGAGGACAACCTGCGCATCGCTCATCTGGAGAAGGAGAACCGTGCGCTGGGCAAGGAGGTCCACACTCTCAAAGACACGTGCAGTCGCACAAAAGACCTGGAGAAGGACAACAAGGAACTGGTCAAGCAAGCAACCATTGATAAGAAGACTCTGGTCACTCTGAGAGAGGTGAGCATCGCATGCCTTGTCCAAACACACACACTTCTGCTCTTTGCACTTGACCACATGCATGACGGGTGTCCTCTGTTTGGCCCAAGTGTTCAAGTAGGCGTAAAGACTGCAAGTGTGTGTAGAACTTTTGATTACTCAATCGGACACACTTGCAAAAAATGCAAGAGCTTTTATTTATTACGTTTTCAATACTTTGCATTTTAAAATAAACGTCTACATGTCTGTTCAGCAGTCGCTATGTAACTAACAGAAGACACACATTTAAAGTTGTGGTGCTTCTAATTAAGTGATAAAAACAGTTGCAAATGTTGTACAAAATAGGCCTACACACACCATACTCATATAAAATGTGCAACACTTTGTTTTTACTACCAAATTATATGTATCTAATTCATTTAAATTACAGTAAAAGGTTTTCCTCAACATCTGGCGATGATGAGTTCCTGAACATAATGCATGATGGGATGCTCTCAGATAGTGTGCATTGAGGACACCACTGTCTTGTGCACTTACTCTCAGGTGGCCAAGTGTGTGTGTTTGGACAAGGCAGCAGCTTTAGAGACGGTGCATGCCTGATGCTGGGTTTCTTGCATGACCCTTGTTGTGATGTTTCCTAATGTAGGACCTAGTCAATGAAAAGCTAAAGACTCAGCAGATTAACAATGACCTGGAGAAGCTGACCCATGAGCTGGAGAAGATCGGCCTGGATAAAGAGAGGCTTCTGGGTGATGAAGAGAGCTCAGATGACCGGTAATTCACACTCTTCATATTGCACTGTCGTTCAGGGATTCTCAGCTCCAGCGCTGATCAACCTCGCCTGCCTTTAACTCACAGGTGATCCTGAAGACCTGGACTAGCAGGCCTAAGTGTGTATGATCAGGGTTGGAGCAGAGGTCGTGTTAGACGTCCACATTGTCTGTCATTTTGTACGACAGGGTCGTAAAATACATCATAATCTATTATTACCCATCATTTTAACTTTCATATTTTAATGATAAGTCATTTAATAGGCTCTGTTTTTGTTCACATTTTCATTTTTATTCACAAACTTACAAGATAAACATATAGGCAAGATTATGCATTTATTTGTTAATGAAGAGAAAGTTGAACAGAGACTGTGCGTCACTTTTCAGGTTTCATCTTGAATGTTTTTCCAATAAATTGCAATAAGCTTTGTTCAGGGCTTAAAGTATTCCGGCACCGTGCCGGATCTCCGGCATGCGGCCGTGAGGAAAAAATGATTATTTTTGTCCAGCTAACGTGTTAAAATATTTAAGCAATTAACGCAGCATCCGTTCTTTCTGTCATCCTTTAGCTAGGGTTATGATCACGCTCTTATTCACGCAAATGCTTTAAACCACTCATGCGTGACCAGACAAAAGAGAACGCGCTGTCAGTGAATGTGCTCCTGACACACACACACACACACACACACGAGACGCACAGAAAGACGCGCGCCACTATCAAGTTCTCTTTGACACTTGAACGAACAATAACGCACACATTTATGCCGAAATGTCAGTTTTGTCGAGTATCCTCACAAGAACAGTCTTAAATGAGTTAAATACAATCTTAAATGGAAGTAAATAGTAGTGCGAGAATGAATTAATTCTGTCTGTCAGTAAAGTTAACCTAAAGAACAGAGAGAACAGAGAAAATTACTCACTGCCCTCGACTAAAGAACGCTTGTAGCTTTGATAAGGATTAATCTATATTTCATTTAAAATGTATGCAGTGCGGACTGTTTTATAACCTTATTGAATTTCTGTATGGTACAGGTAAATGACATTTATTATGGGTTTAAGTGAGGATTGTTTCAAGTTCACTTAAATTAAAGGTTTTTATATTTTTTGAAGCCTAATGTTTAAAATTTGGGGGGAAATCATTTTCATCGAGACATCAGTAGATATAATATGAGTGATACTGGCTTTCATTCATAAAAAGACGGCATTAAGATACCGCAGTAATACTTGAAAATAAATGGTGCCATTGAAGATAAGTTCATCTGCCCCCCCGCCAAAAAAGTTCAGGCTCAGGAATTTTTTTCACTTTAACCCCTGTTTGTTACTTTTGATATGAACCAAAGTCTCAGATTTCAAATTCTAACAATAAATACTGTTTTGTCACTCTTTAATGTGGCGTGAGAGACTGTAGCGCCTGAGTTCAAGCGTTCCTCTTTACTACGTTACAGAACGAAATAAACATGAATGAACATCATAAAAATATGTTGAAAGATACAGTCCAACTTACCAAAATCCATATGTCTCACATGTAATTGCTCAATCCGTGTTTCAACCGCAGAAAGACGTCAATAAAACAGCTTGCAAACAATATCACGTAACTCAGAAAAGCCATTCAATGAACATTAACCTTATAGTCCACAAGAGCCACTCGCCACCAAGTGGACAGGGGTGAGAATTACACTTACAAGTTACAATACATCCCTCTCCGTGTAATCCGTCAACATGACGGACCAATTTTAGATTTTTCCGTCATTAATTTTTTTCTTCTTCTTTTGAACAATTTTAAATTTAACAGACAAGAACAAAGCTCAGCACAACATAGATTCAGGACATATGACACAATACAAATAAAAATGGCTACTCTATAATAGCTGGTGTGTGGTGTGTGTTCTGGCGCACTATGGCTGCCGTCGCCTCATCCAGGTGGAGCAGATTCCCCCTTCTATGTAAAGCGCTTTGAGTGCCGAGAAAAGCGCTATATAAATGTAATGAATTATTATTATTATTATTATAGCGATGCCATTTTCCGTCCCTTCTCTCTGGAGCTAAACTGATCTCTGAAGCCCTGCTGTGGGTGCTAGGGCTGCAACAACTAATCGATATAACTGATGAGAATCCATAATGAAACCGTCCGAACCAGTGTGGATTAATCTGGTCTGTGTGTTGTGCACAGAAGACCTGATCATTCAGGGCCGTGGTGTCCATCCGAGGCATCACTGCACCATGGGTCATGTGGACCAGCGCTTTGAGACACGAGCACTGTGTAAAACCTGGCTTACAACTGGCCTTGACTTTAAAGGGTTAGTTCACCCAAAAATGAAAATTAAGTCATTAATTACTCACCCCCATGCTGTACCAACCCCGTAAGACCTTCGTTCGTCTTCGGAACACAAATGAAGATATTTTTGATTAAATCTGAGAGGTTCATGACTCCTCCATAGGCTCCCTAAGGGAATGAATCCTGACGGCCCAGAAAGTCATTAAAGAAAATGTTTAAATATTCCATGTCGCAACAGTGGCTCAACTATAAGTTTATCAAGCGATGAGAATACTTTTTGTGCGAAAAAACAAACAAAAATAACGACTTTATTCGACTATTCCTTTTCTTCCTTGTAGGCCTGAAACGAGACTTCAAGAGATTTCCACGACGCATGCGCGAGAACTGCGATCTCCTTCAACTACTTCAGTTCAGTTCTCGCGCGTGCGTCGTGGAAATCTCTTGAAGTCTCGTCTCAGGCCCACAAGGAAGAAAAGGAATAGTCGAATAAATATCTTCATTTGTGTTCCGAAGACGAACGAAGGTCTTACGGGGTTGGTACAGCATGGGGGGGGAGTAATTAATGACTTAATTTTCATTTTTGGGTGAACTAACCCTTTAATGTTGAATTTTCTGATTTCGATGTAAACTCCCTTTATCATTTGTTTTGCTGTCTTGTTTTGTAGATATTTATCCTGTTGTACTGCACAATGGCCAACTACTGTTGCTTTTATTGTGCTATATAAATAAAAGTTGATTGATTGATTGATTGATTGATTGAGAAGGGCCAGAAATAGCAGGAAAGGAAATAGCTTGTAGCATGTGTTTTCATGAATGCTGGAGTCATGATTGTCCATCTTATTTCATGTGTGTCAGGTTTAAGCTTCTGGAGTGTAAACTGGAGTCCACTCTGAGGTCGTCTCTGGAGATTAAAGTGGAGAAGATCTCGGCTCTCGAAGCCCGACTGCAGGAGTCCTCCAACC
This sequence comes from Tiaroga cobitis, assembly GCA_030578255.1. Lineage (NCBI taxonomy): Eukaryota > Metazoa > Chordata > Actinopteri > Cypriniformes > Leuciscidae > Tiaroga > Tiaroga cobitis. Next base: position 413,048 of record CM060603.1, on the reverse strand, counting down.
TCAACCAGCAGCTGCGCCAGGAGCTCAGAACGGTTCGTTGCATACGCTAGTGGTTTGTGTGTGTGTTTGCAGTAGACCGTGACTGTAGGTCGTGTGTATTCAGGTGAAGAAGAACTACGAGGCGCTGCGTCAGCGTCAGGAGGAGGAGTGTGTGGCCCAGAGCTCGCCGGCTCGAGGGCGAGAGGAGCGCAGCGTCAGTAAGTGGGAGAAGGAGAGTCAGGAGGCCACGCGAGAGCTGCTGAAGCTCAAGGACCGGCTCATCGAGGTGGAGAGAAACGTATGTGCCCTCAGCTCTCTCAGAGTTAGCGCCGGGGCAATACATCGATGCATCGCGACTCCATTCTGAGCTTCGTGTTTAACAGCGGACGGTGCGCTAGGCTCGTGCGCGCGGCTGAGTCTGAACACGTACTCGCACCGCAGAATGCTTCTACGACGTGAGATCAATGTAGACGGCCCACTGCAAACACCCTTGTAATTAGCGTCAACTTTCAAACTTTCTGAAGGATTATTTTATAGAAGGTCCCAGTGGTGTGTGTAAGGCACAGCAGAGTACCGCTGTTTCTAGAGACACGGCTGCATCTGCTGCAGAAACTGAACTCAGTCCATTCGAGAGGGAATCGCGACGCGTTCGGGAAACATTTAAATCAATCCAGAATCATTCCTCGATTCACAATGCATCGATTTATTGTCCCAGCCCTAGTCAGAATGCCTTTGCGTTACCAAACCAGTTGCTGCTGTTGTTTGTGCAGAACGCCACTCTTCAGGCGGAGAAGCAGGCTCTGCGCACGCAGGTAAAGCAGCTGGAGTCTCAGAGCACTAATCTTCAGGCTCAGATACTCGCACTACAGAGGCAGACCGCGTCTCTGCAGGAGAACAACACCACGCTGCAAACGCAGAACGCCAAACTACAGGTCAGAGCCGTCACCCACCCAAACTGTGTTTCTGAGTAGGGGTCGACCGATATGTGATTTTCAGGGCCGATACCGATTATTACAGATCAAATAGACCGATAACCGATATATATATAATTATATAAATATATATAGCCTATATATTATAGCCTATGTCTGGTGTAAAACTGTAAATTAATGTCAAAATTAAGAATAACAAAGGGTTTTGACAAATACTTTCTTTAAATGATTTAAACATATCTTTGAATCTGAGAACTGTTATTAATAATAATAATAATAATAATAACTTGTAAAAAGTGCAGGGAGCACACAGCAGCATTCTGTAAACATTTTGGAAAACTTAAAGACTCTATTTTAATGTTTAAATACAATTTTAGTAATCAAAAAGCATTTCTAATTAATTAAAATCATCAAACTTACGCAATTTATTTACAGTTGAACAAAAATTACATTTTTAGGGCCTTGTGAAAAAACGAACTTTTATTTTGACGGGTTGCCGTGGAGATCTTTGAGTTTCTGTGTGTTTATGATATGACGATAACTTTTCTCAGTTGAAGCATTAAAAAGCTCATGAAGTGACTAAGCGACTCTGGAGAATGTATGCAATCATGTCCTCATATAATGATGCGGCTGAGGCTGAAAACAGCGCAAGCGTCACGCGTGCTCCAGTGTGTGTGTGTGTGTGTGTGTGTGTGAGGTAAATTAAATCTGCACCATTCATTTAGAGACACGCAGGATTCATATTTAAATAGTCTTTTTGCGGTTTGATTTGTACTGACCTGCTTTTTATTAATTCATCAAAAAGTTGACAAATTCCGTGATATTCCGCTTTATTCAGTAAATTCCGTTTTTATGACTGGATTCCGTCTGTTTTCTGCATCGCGGAAATCACAGGGCTCTATTATATTGAGGTATTTTGCAACTTCAGTGTAGTAATCTATTGCTTCTTCAGCAAAGTCTGCTGCTGCCTTGACTTTGAGAGACAACTGATGCGTGATCAGTGAAGCAGCTCTAGTCAGTCAAGTCAAGTCATCTTCATTTATATAGCGCTTTTAACAATGGATTGTTCCAAAGCAGCTTTACAGAGATAAACATATAATTTAAGGTAACAGAGATTGTTTTGCCGTTATAGTGGTTCTTGAATAATGTTATTTCCAGCTAAAGTTAACTTTGATTGATTCACCTCCGTCGAAATGATCAGACTTTAAACGCGAACCTGTGATTAACGCTGACGGCGTTCACATGCTCATTCAGAATTGATTCTATAGTTATGTGCTTTTGAAAATATGTGCGCAGGTTTATAATTCATACAACCCAGCCTAAACAAACTACTTGTCTTGCCTATAAATTTGGTACAGCATTTTGTTTTATTTTATCACTTCGGGGTACGCGAGCCGGAATTCACAACGCTTCATCTGTAGAGTGGGAAAGGGATCCTCCATAGGGAGAGGATAGTGGACACTTCAGCACTGCATTGTCATCGGGTCCAGGCGGATCTCCTTCGTCAGATCTGGACACGGCCTGGATCCGGCAGGCTGCGGGAAAACCTCGGGATAAACAAAGACACTAATATTAGCGTAGATGCCATTCTTCTTATGATGTAGCGAGTACATCAAGATTTAAGGGAAGTGTTCCCAGTTCCGGCTGACCTAATCTATGCAGCCTAACATTGAATTTATAGAAGTCTATAGTGTGTTATGTGTATGCTAGGTCAAAGAGATGTGTTTTCAGTCAGCGAGTGCTCTCGGTGTGAGAGTGCAAAACTTCAGTGCCTTCAGCTTTCCGCGCTGATTGGCCGGACTCGTGACTCCCAACAAATCAGATGTGCGGAGACATTGGTCTAGTCTACAGAGTGGTGAGTTCCGAGCGACAGAGGTGGCTGCGTTAGAGCCAAATATAGCGCATTTCAAATTAAAATAATTTTGATTATTTATTCAAAATTGGTTTTGAAAATGGCCGATACCGAGAACCATAAAAATGCTTAATATGCATTGGAAACAGAAATGCCACAATTTATCAAGAGCTTGAAGCAGATCTGCGGGAGAAACCCCCAGAAACACCTCATACGTGCCGCTCCCAGTATAAGGGTCTTTCCTTGCCATTAAAGCTTGATAACAAGCCTACTGTACGTCTCCTTCCATTACTAATAATGGCTAGTGTGGCGGCTGATATATACGTAAACCTACCAACATCCGTCGCCATGATTTTTGAAATGACTTATGAGAGGAAAAAATTACGTTTTAGTCGCATAACATCGGTTAATGGAAGCGCCCTCATTTTGCAATAGTTTTTTTTTTCAACATTTAGAAAATATTGCAAAAGATTTGCGCAAATCTGTAATGTAAACGTGACTACTGATGTGAGTCTTCAGGACCCCTGCTGACGTCTGTCGCGTGCTCAAGCTAAACAACGTTTGGCATGAGCTGAAGTGAAAGAAAGTGATGTGTTCACAGGTGGAGAACTCAACACTCAACTCTCAGAGCGCCGCTCTCATGTCCCAGAATGCCCAGTTGCAGACGCAGCAGTCCAGCACAGAGAGCGAGAGAGATGCGGCCATACGGGAGAAAGAAGACCTGCGCTCGGTGTACGATCTGCTGCTGCACGACCACGAGAAGCTGTCCGCCCTGCACGAGAGACAGGCGTCCGAGTACGAGGATCTGATCGGCAGACACGGAGAGCTGAAGAGTGGCCATAAGAGTCTGGAGGGGCAGCACCGCGGCCTGGAGAACAGGTACAAGCATCACAACCAGCGCAGTCACTTTAAAGGTGACACATCATGCCCCATTCACAAGGTGTCCCAGAATGTGTCTGTGAAATTTCAGCTCAAAATACCAGATCATTTATTATAGCTTGTCATATTTGTCCCTTTTTGGGTGTGAACAAAAACACGCCATTTTTGTGTGTGTCTCTTTAAATGCAAATGAGCTTTAGCTCCGCCTTCGTTCAGAAGAGGGCGGAGCCTTCACACGAGCTTCAGAGACTCCGGCAATAACAACACAGGCCGATCTCACTGATCCAGAATCAGGAGTAACCAGCAGCGAGTGCAGCCTTACGGAGAGACTCAGGGAGAGCTTCACTTTTACACGTTTCTGAATGTTAGCGGAGACATTTGTGTAGTTGTTGTGGAGTTACACTGATCATCTCCTCATCATGTTGAACTCTTCCACAAGTGTCCACAGTTCCTGAGGTGTTTATAAGACAGCGGTGACATGTTCTGGTCAATAGTGTTCAGTGTCGTCTAGGGATGTCCCGATCAGGTTTTTTTGCCCTCGAGTCCGAGTCCGAGTCATTTGATTTTGAGTATCTACCGATACCGAGTCCCGATCCGATACTTATATAATACATTCAAAAAGAACAAAGAAGAGAGAAAAAACTGATCCAGGATGTTCCTTATTTTTTATTTAATTCACCTTATTTTAACATTCAACAACTCTGTTAACAAACAGAACACTTCTGTGAGGCAGCTTGTACAATCAAGTAATAAATAACATAACTGTAAATATAGAAAAAGTCTAATATAAAAACAAATAGCACCTCAACTTAAAATACCCAGCAGGCAAAAAATAAAAATGTTTTAAAAGTGTATAAAAAAATAATGATAATAAATATATATACATTAGGGGTGTAACAGTTCACAAAATTTGCGGTTCGATACGATACAGCAAAAAGAAAGAAATGCCAGAGAAATTTCCTATTTATTAAAAGAAAAACTATTTTTAAATAAGTTTGAGTTTTTCTACATCTTGAAACTTTCAGGTTTATAAATGGGGGTGGTAATCTTTGAAGGATGAACAAATAATGTTTTGGTAATCACATTAAAAATAACATTTAAATATATATTTATATAATATTTGAGTTTTGAAGTGCAACACTAAATCCATGTTCATTCACGGCACAATGTTTCTCCTGGTTTCCACTTCAGCGCTGTTTGATCTAATAGAGATCTACGGTTAATAACGGAGAAATGTGAATGCTTCTCACTAGATCTCGCAGCAATGTTATTACTTCAGTGGCGAATTCAAATGTTTTCTTCACTGGATCTCTTAGCACAGTGTCGCTTGATCTCGCGCTGCACAGATGTTGCTGGTCCGAACTGATAAACGGTGCGTGAAGCACAATATAATGAGTAGCGCAGTTTCGTTCCGCTTTCATTACGTTTGCCATTTGATGTTGCGCAACGTTGTGGTGATCGCACCAGCGCGGATTTTGTCTGCAGGAAAAATGGTCCTAGGAATCGTTCGGTTTGTATGCGTACCGAACCGGAAGCGTACCGAAATGGTTCAATAATTACGTGTGTCCGTTACACCCCTAATTTACATATATCCGAGTCCTGATCGGGAGGTAACGTCCGATTCCGATCGAGTCTGAAACCACGTGATCGGGCCCGATTTCCGATCGCGTGATCGGATCGGGACATCCCTAGTGTCGTCTGTGCTCAACCACAGAACAGTTTCAGGCGTCGCTGGATCTTCTCCAGTGCGTTAGAACTGGTCTCTGTCGGCGCTCGCCGAACCCAATGTCGCTGGTGTGTGTAAACGTGCAGATTAAGGGCCGGGAATATTATAATAAGATCCTCTTCATACGGCAGAAGGGGAAGCGAAATCTGATCGGCTTATTTTTTTTGTCATGCTTGCAGAGAAAGGCTCACCAGAACAGTTACTGAGTTGTAACTTTTCATGTTTTCTGGGTTGGTAGAAGCACCGGATTATAGCGCTTGCACACGGGAAAAGTCAGATTGGAGGGAGGTTACATGACCCGAGCCTCAGAATCGAGCCGCCTCCGAGGACAGCAAGCCAAGCTTAAGGGTCGTTCCATGTCAAATCATTATACAGCGCTTTTAACAATATAGATTGTTTTAAAGCATCTTTACAGTGATAACAGGAGATTACAGTAACAGAGATTGTTCTGGCTTTACAGCAGCTCTAGAATAAAGTTATTGTCTAGATAAAGTTAGTTTTGATTGGTTCATTTCCGTCGCAAAGATTATTAACTTAGGGGCCGCTTACACGACACTGTTTTAACTGAAAACAGAAAACCTTTAATGTGTTCCGGCCGTTCATTTTTGGTGCTTGAGAACGCAAGCTTTGAAACAGGATCCAAGGTGCAAGTTATTAATTTTTTTTAAACCGTTATCTCCGTGTAAACTTCAAAAACATGAATCTGTGTAAACGCTGACGGCGCGCACATGCGTATTACGTGTTTAGTATATAGGTATGCGCGTTTGAATATGTGCGCAGGCGCCTAGTCTTTCTTTACAAACTGACATCGCCAAATTACTTGTCTGGCAGGATAATACAGAATTGTAGTCGCTTCCACACGTTTCCATTCGAACTGCAATCATTTTGATAAAGTTTTCTCTGTATCGAGGTAAAGGGAAGTCTCAAGGCAATCAGACACTGTGATCTAGTTTGCCATGTAGATGATCGTGCTACTGTGTGAAGCATGTGCGTTACTGTGTGTGTGTGTGTGTGTGTGCGTGTGTGTGTGCAGGTATAATCAGCTGTTGAAGCAGAAGACTGAGCTGGAGCAGCTGGAGAAGGAACTCAAAGCAGACCGAGAGAAGATGATCTCCGACAACAAGAGCCATCAGGACACAGTTGCACAGTTCCACAGACTCAGCGCCGAGCACCAGACGTGAGTGTCATGATGAGGGAACCTCTCTCTCTCTCTCTCTCTCTCTCTCTCTCAGGTGACGCTCATGAGCGTGTATCCTGTGTGCAGGCTGAGCTCTACACACCAACAGCTCCTGAAGGACAGTGAGCTCCTGCAGGCGGATCATAAGAGTCTGAAGACTCAGCTGAACACGGCCCGTCTGGAGCAGACCCGTCTGGAGGCCGAGTTCTCCAAACTCAAGGAGCAGTACCAGCAGCTGGACATAACCTCTGCCAAACTCACCAACCAGTGCGAGGTACACGCTTCATGAGCTGTAGTGGACTCTGAGAATGTCTGCAGGGAATTAAACTTCAGACAAATTCTTAAAGTCCCTGTAAAGTCAAAATTAAGTATGTGTTCTGAGTTTGTCACACCACAGGAAAATGTGTTATTAGCCACCCAGCCAAATTTGAATGATAAAAAAGCCGGTAAGTACTTTATTTATTTATTTATTTATAAAGCACTATTCCAACAACAGTTAGTTGTACCAAAGTGCTGTACAAAAAAATCTAAAATATGAAATCTAAAAAAAAAAATACAGAAAAAAACACAAAAACAACACCACACTAAAATCACATAATAAAACATAGATGCACAAGAGCTCAGCCTTCTACACCTAAATGGGACGTATGGAATAGGTGAAATTTCAAAAGGCTTTTAAAAGAGCCTATAGTCGGAGCAGACCTAATATAAAGTGTTAGGGTACTCCATAGCTTTGGGGCCGCTACAGCAAAGGCCCTATCACCCTGTTGCTTGTATTTTGTGCGTGGTACAAACAGCACAATTCCTTTCTCAGCAGATCTTAATGATCTAGAGGGCTTATGGACCTCAAGAAGTTCAGACAGATATGATGGAGCTAGTCCATTCAAGCACTTATAGGCATAGGCATTATTTGACACCATTGACCACAACATTCTTTTAAATAGACTAGAAAACTATGTGGGCATTAGTGGAATTGCACTAGCATGGTTTAAATCACACTTATCTGACCGTTATCAGTTTGTAGCAGTAAATGAAGAGATGTCTTATCGATCACAAGTTCAGTATGGCGTACCACAAGGCTCAGTACTAGGACCGCTGCTGTTCACTCTGTACATGCTACCATTAGGAGATATCATTAGGAAACATGGAGTTAGCTTTCACTATTATGCCGATGATACTCAGCTGTATATTTCTTCAAAACCCACGAAACTTACCAATTCACAAAATTAACGGAATGCATAGCTGATATAAAAAATTGGATGACTAGTAATTTCCTACTACTAAATTCTGAAAAGACAAAAATTCTAATTATTGGACAAAAAACTTCCACACGTAATAACCCAGAATACTGTCTAACACTTGATGGCTGCTCTGTCAAGTCTTCGTCGTCGGTTAGGAACCTGGGTGTGCTCTTTGATACCAACCTTTCTTTTGAAAGCCACGTGTCTAGTATCTGTAAAACTGCATTTTTCCATCTTAAAAATATATCTAAAATACGCCATATGCTCTCATTGGGAAATGCGGAACAATTAGTTCATGCGTGCATGACCTCAAGGCTAGATTATTGTAATGCTCTACTGGGTGGTTGCCCTGCACGCTTAATAAATAAACTACAGCTAGTTCAAAACGCCGCAGCTCGAGTTCTTACCAGAACCAGGAAGTATGACCATATTAGCCCGGTTCTGTCAACACTGCATTGGCTCCCTATTAAACATCGTATAAATTTTAAAATATTGTTGATTACCTACAAAGCACTAAATGGTTTAGCTCCGCAGTACTTGAGCGAGCTCTTAACGTATTATAGTCCTTCACGTCTATTGCGATCTCAAAATTCCGGCCAGTTGATAATACCTAGAATATCTAAATCGACTGCAGGCGGTAGATCCTTTTCCTATTTAGCACCAAAACTTTGGAACAGTCTTCCTACCATTGTCCGGGAAGCAGACACACTCTGTCAGTTCAAAGCTAGACTAAAAACACATCTCTTTGACCTAGCATACACATAATACATTATAGACTTCTATAAATTCAATATTAGGCTGCATAGATTAGGTCAGCCGGAACTGGGAACACTTCCCTTAAATCTTGATGTACTCGCTACATCATAAGAAGAATGGCATCTACGCTAATATTAGTGTCTTTGTTTATCCCGAGGTTTTCCCGCAGCCTGACGGATCCAGGCCGTGTCCAGATCTGACGAAGGAGATCAGCCTGGACCCGATGACAATGCAGTGCTGAAGTGTCCACTATCCTCTCCCTATGGAGGATCCCTTTCCCACTCTACAGATAAAGCGTTGTGAATTTCGGCTCGCGTACCCCGAAGTGATAAAATAAAACAAAATTCTGTATCAAAATTTATAGGCAAGAAAAGTAGTTTGTTTAGGCTGGGTTGTATGAATTATAAACCTGCGCACATATTTTCAAAAGCACATAACTATAGAATCAATTCTGAATGAGCATGTGAACGCCGTCAGCGTTAATCACAGGTTCGCGTTTAAAAGTCTGATCATTTCGACGGAGGTGAATCAATCAAAGTTAACTTTAGCTGGAAATAACATTATTCAAGAACCGCTATAATGCCAAAACAATCTGTTACCTTAAATTATATGTTTATCTCTGTAAAGCTGCTTGAAACAATCCATTGTTAAAAGCGCTATATAAATGAAGATGACTTGACTTGACTTGACATAGACATAGACATAACTTTATCTCGAATGGTCAACCAGCCCAGAGAGGCCAGAACAGGAGAGATATGATCATATTTACGGGTCCCTGTCAATAGTCTGGCTGCAGCGTTTTGTACTGCTTGCAGCCGACGTAAAGATGTTTGGGAGACTCCAGTGTATAATGAATTACAATAATCCAGTCTTGAAAACACAAAAGCATGGATCAACATCTCCAGGTCTTTTTTAGTTAAAAACGGCTTCACCTTTGCCACAAGTCTTAAATGAAAGAAAGCAGATTTCACCATTGAGTTGATCTGTTTTTCAAACTTTAGGGAGGAATCCAACATTACCCCAAGATCTTTTACCACTGGTGTACAATAGGGGTACAGTTCACCTAAAATAGGAAGATCACTCAGAGCAGGACTTCCAAACCAGACAAGCTCAGTTTTGCTTTCATTTAAGTGTAAAAAATTATTTGACAGCCAGATTTTTACCTCCTGTAAGCAGACTTTAAGGGAATCCAATGATGATTTAGGGTTTTTACTCATAGGCAAATCAATTTGCATATCATCTGCAAAGAAGTGAAAGGAGATACCATACGTGCGAAAAATAGACCCTAGTGGTAACATGTATAGGGCAAATGACATTGGCGCAAGAATGGATCCCTGCGGAACACCACAGTCCAATGAAGTAGATGACGTAAAGGTATGTCCTAGATTAACTGAGAACCTTCTGTTTGTCAAAAATGACCTGAACCATTTTAATGCAATACCATGGATGCCTACCACATTTTCAAGGCGCGAAATTAAGACCCCATGTTCTATAGTATCAAAAGCTGAAGTAAGATCTAATAATAACATAACAGAATGGCCAGAATCCCTAAATAAAAAGATATAATTTAAGACTTTTAGGAGGGCAGATTCTGTACTATGTTTGTTTTTAAAGCCAGATTGAAACCGTTCAAGTGCCACATTTTGGTCTAAAAAACTCTGCATTTGGTTAAAAACAGATTTTTCAAGAATTTTTACTAAAAATGGCAACTTAGAAATTGGACGAAAATTAGACAAGACCTCTTGTCCTAAATTTGGCTTTTTAAGAAGTGGCTGAACAACAGCATGTTTTAATGAAAGGGGCACCGTACCGGTAGATAAACTTGTGTTTATAATAGAAAGAATACTAGGCCCAACAATATCAAATGTTTTTTTTTTAAAACCAAGAAGGAATCCTATCACCAGGACAGTTTGAGGGTTTCATCCGACCCACAATATCTGTTAATGTGGCAAGGGATAATGGTTCAAAGTATGTGAGGTAATCGGAGCACAGCGGAACGACCAGCGCATCTTGATTAAGCTTAACAATGTCAGACCTAATATTCTTAATCTTATCACAGAAGAAGTTTTGAAAATTTTCACATAGTTCAAAAGATTCCTCAATGAGACCACTCTTAGGGGAATTTATAACAGATTTTACAGTGTTGAATAAAAACTTTGGATTATGATGATTGTGAGCAATGGCATCAGCCAAAATTTTATTTTTCTCTTCTATTACTAAGCTTTGATAGGTAGACAAGGATTGTTTGAAAATTTCTAAAGACACTTGTAGACCATCCTTTTTCCATCTTCTCTCCGCCTTTCTACACTCCTGCCTGGAAGCCCGAGTTACTTTATTAAACCAGGGCTGGGGTTTAGATCTGACAGAGATCATTCTAATAGGGGCAACACTGTTCAAGATGTCGGCGCATGTAGAATTAAATATATTGAGAAGCTTCTCTACATCCCACTGCGATGGTGGATTCTCCAACATTAAGGTTAATGGGGCTCTAATATACAAATTTGAAAAAAGGTCACCAGTTGCATGATTAATATACCTAGACATTCTCGAAGGAGCATTCAAGTTCTCCTTTTCATAATCAAGAGAAAGTTCAAATGTGACGGATTTATGATCTGAGAATGCCACATCTTCCAAAATAACATTCAGAATTGACAAATTAAATGATAAAACAAGATCTAACGTATGACTATAAATATGAGTCGAGCCATGAACATGTTGCACTAAGTTAAAAGACTCAACATGATTTAAAAAGTCTTTAACTAATGGGTCTGAGGGGCAACATACATGCACATTGAAGTCGCCCAAAACCAAAAAACTATCATAATTGCATAAAAGTCCACTTACACACTCAGTAAACTGCTGAATAAAATGTTTGTTAAACTTTGGAGGACGATAGATTAATGCACACACTAAGAATCCAGTCTGGACCTTAATCTGAATCAACTGAAGTTCAAAAGCTGCGTAGTCTACAGTTTTAATGTTTTTGCAGCTTAACGAGTTATTAAAAATAGCTGCCAAACCTCCTCCACGGCCCGTTTGTCTGGGTTTGCTTAAAAAATCACAATTTTGTGGAACTGCTTCAGAAAAGGGGATCAGATCTCCATTCCAAGCCCAGATTTCGGTCAGAAACAGTATATCCAACTCTTTAGCTTTGAAAAATTCATGCAGTATAAAAGTCTTATTTAAAAGAGACCTTACATTAATCAGGGTCAGTCTTTTTGTCCGGGAATAGTCCACCTTTGTTTGAAGTTCGCGCCTGACGCAGTAGAGGTTCGCCAGATTCACCCCCCGTCCAACCGGGCGTGCAGACCGATACCGATTGCAAACCGCATCCAGGTCAGCAGCCGGACACTCCACACCCTGCAGCACACGCTCACACGGACCACAGGAATAGCGACCGGCCACAGCTCAACGAGGACACGGCGCGAGCATGACGCCTCCATCGCCCTTAAACGTAACCTCGTCGCCGCCAGCACACCACCTCGTTTCCCACGCTTTCTACGCCGTTTCCTCCGGCGAACATCACACGCTAGTCGGCACAGGTGAGATCAGCGAGGGCGGATGATGACTTTTAGATAGACCAGTCAAAGCGGTTTCAAGACGGTCAGCCATTCCATAATTAATATCCAACAACAATTGACGATTATAAACCAAACGATGTGTAGAAAATTGAGCCCAAGAGCATATAACAAACATTAAAACAACTAGCAGAACAAAAATTTGACCAGAGCACAGACAGCATGCCATGCATATAGGCGCCATCTTGGAACGCCAGGGTTTATTGCCAGTACGATAAAAAAAGCCGGTAAGTACATAAAACAAGCTATCAAAATCTTGAAAAAATTAGCAGGATTCTCTGCTTTCAAACGCTGGGGGCGTGTCCGCTGTGGGGGCGTGTCTGCTGGCTGCGCTGAAGCCACGCCCACTCGCAGGAAAGCTGCCGACGCTGATATTAGGTGATACTGCTTTCGGGACGGGGAGATGAAGGCCGAGGCGGGAGATAGTCGGTTCGGCCCTATTCACCAGTAACAGCGGATTATCAGTGAATCCCAGTTGTCTCCGACGAAAGTTTATAAAACTATCCCGTGTAAAATGATCACTACAGAGGCGGGTGTTGGTGCTGATCCTCAGCTCTCCATCAAGGTTGGCTCTTCACAAAATTAATCCTCTTCTTCATGTGAGCGTTTTTAGGAAATTTAAATAAAGACACCGATCTGTTTTGTACATGATCGCATCCAGGTAGTAGCCTACGCATTTCCGTGTCGAAGGCATAGCTAGCTAGCAAACTGTAGGCTGTAGTAACTAATAGTACTGACAGTAACTCGCGATTGAGCGCCAAACTGATGCGAATGTGCTCTATTGTTAGGGGGAGGGGCCAGCCTCAGGGGCTCCAGTGGGTCATCAAGTAGGGGCGTGTCCAGGAGCTCAGGGGCTCCAGTGCATCATCAAGTAGGGGCGTGTCCAATAGCTCAGGGGACTCAGTGCGTCATCAAGTAGGGGTGTGTCCAGGAGCTCAGGGGCTCCAGTGCGTCATCAAGTAGGGGCGTGTCCAGGAGCTCAGGGGCTCCAGTGCGTCATCAAGTAGGGGCGTGTCCAGGAGCTCAGGGGCTCTGGTGCGTCATCAAGTAGGGGCGTGTCCAGGAGCTCAGGGGCTCCAGTGCGTCATCAAGTAGGGGCGTGTCCAGGAGCTCAGGGGCTCCAGTGCGCCATCAAGTAGGGGCGTGTCCAGGGGCTCCAGTGCGTCAAGTAGGGGCGTGTCCAGGAGCTCAGGGGCTCCGGTGCGTCATCAAGTAGGGGCGTGTCCAGGAGCTTAGGGGCTCCAGTGCTTCATCAAGTAGGGGCGTGTCCAGGAGCTCAGGGGCTCCAGTGCATCATCAAGTAGGGGCGTGTCCAGGGGCTCAGGGGCTCCAGTGCGTCAAGTAGGGGCGTGTTCAGGAGCTCAGGGGCTCCGGTGCGTCATCAAGTAGGGGCGTGTCCAGGGGCTCCAGTGTGTCATCAAGTAGGGGCGTGTCCAGGGGCTCCAGTGTGTCATCAAGTAGGGCCGTGTCCAGGGGCTCAGGGGCTCCAGTGCGTCATCAAGTAGGGGCGTGTCCAGGAGCTCAGGGGCTCCAGTGCTTCATCAAGTAGGGGCGTGTCCAGGGGCTCAGGGGCCCAGTGCGTCATCAAGTAGGGGCGTGTCCAGGAGCTCAGGGGCTCCAGTGCTTCATCAAGTAGGGGCGTGTCCAGGAGCTCAGGGGCTCCAGTGCGTCATCAAGTAGGGGCGTGTCCAGGAGCTTAGGGGCTCCAGTGCTTCATCAAGTAGGGGCGTGTCCAGGAGCTCAGGGACTCCAGTGCGTCATCAAGTAGGGGCGTGTCCAGGAGCTCAGGGGCTCCAGTGCGTCATCAAGTAGGGGCGCGTCCAGTAGCTCAGGGGCTCCGGTGCATCATCAAGTAGGGGCGTGTCCAGTAGCTCAGGGGCTCCAGTGCTTCATCAAGTAGGGGCGTGTCCAGGAGCTCAGGGGCTCCAGTGCGACATCAAGTAGGGGCGTGTCCAGTAGCTCAGGGGCTCCAGTGCGTCATCAAGTAGGGGCGTGTCCAGGAGCTCAGGGGCTCCAGTGCGTCATCAAGTAGGGGCGTGTCCAGTAGCTCATGGGCTCCAGTGCGTCATCAAGTAGGGGCGTGTCCAGGAGCTCAGGGGCTCCAGTGCGTCATCAAGTAGGGGCGTGTCCAGTAGCTCAGGGGCTCCGGTGCATCATCAAGTAGGGGCGTGTCCAGGAGCTCAGGGGCTCCAGTGCGTCATCAAGTAGGGGCGTGTCCAGGAGCTCAGGGGCTCCAGTGCATCATCAAGTAGGGGCGTGTCCAATAGCTCAGGGGACTCAGTGCGTCATCAAGTAGGGGCATGTCCAGTAGCTCAGGGGCTCCAGTGCGTCATCAAGTAGGGGCGTGTCCAGGAGCTCAGGGGCTCCAGTGCATCATCAAGTAGGGGCGTGTCCAATAGCTCAGGGGACTCAGTGCGTCATCAAGTAGGGGTGTGTCCAGGAGCTCAGGGGCTCCAGTGCGTCATCAAGTAGAGGCGTGTCCAGGAGCTCAGGGGCTCCGGTGCGTCATCAAGTAGGGGCGTGTCCAGGAGCTCAGGGGCTCCAGTGCGTCATCAAGTAAGGGCGTGTCCAGGAGCTCAGGGGCTCCAGTGCGTCAAGTAGGGGCGTGTCCAGGAGCTCAGGGGCTCCAGTGCGTCATCAAGTAGGGGCGTGTCCAGTAGCTCAGGGGCTCCGGTGCATCATCAAGTAGGGGCGTGTCCAGTAGCTCAGGGGCTCCAGTGCTTCATCAAGTAGGGGCGTGTGTAGGAGCTCAGGGGCTCCAGTGCGTCATCAAGTAGGGGCGTGTCCAGGAGCTCAGGGGCTCCAGTGCGTCATCAAGTAGGGGCGTGTCCAGTAGCTCAGGGGCTCCAGTGCGTCATCAAGTAGGGGCGTGTCCAGTAGCTCAGGGGCTCCAGTGCGTCATCAAGTAGGGGCGTGTCCAGTAGCTCAGGGGCTCCGGTGCATCATCAAGTAGGGGCGTGTCCAGTAGCTCAGGGGCTCCAGTGCTTCATCAAGTAGGGGCGTGTCCAGGAGCTCAGGGGCTCCAGTGCTTCATCAAGTAGGGGCATGTCCAGGAGCTCAGGGGCTCCAGTGCATCATCAAGTAGGGGCGTGTCCAGTAGCTCAGGGGCTCCAGTGCGTCATCAAGTAGGGGCGTGTCCAGTAGCTCAGGGGCTCCAGTGCGTCATTGAGCCCCCATTTTAGCCCCGCTCAAAAAATCCGGAAAATAGCAATGGTGAAAAACTGTTTAACGGTCTAACTCCACAATTCAGTACTTCACAGTTCACAGTCTTTGTAATATGTTTTAGCAATACATTTCTAACATTTATAAAGTGTTTAGAATTTTTGGGGGAATTGCCTTTACAGGGACTTTAAGTGAAAATTATAATAATCTGATCAGACTTCATCTATTCATGGATTTACCTCAGAAAGGTGTAACTTTGTGAGAACTTCACATGTTCACACTAGACCCGGAAGTGGTAAACCATTCACATAGAAGAAATTAGACGTGCTTTATTGCATACATCTTGCTGGTTCGTCTTCCACTTCACATGTCTTTGCTCGTTATCTGTCATATTGTCTTTTGTTATTGGCTCTATGCTGCCCAACTTCATGTCAACTTGTGAAGTTCTCCATGAACATGGCGAGGTACAACTCTGTGAACTAAAACGTTGTTTTCAAACAAAGGCATGTGGAGGGTAACCGTGTTTGTGTGAAATGTGTCCTGCAGCTGTTAAGCCAGTTGAAGGGGAATCTAGAGGAAGAGAACCGGCATTTACTGGATCAGATCCAAACCCTGATGCTGCAGAACCGGACCCTGCTGGAGCAGACCATGGAGAGCAAAGACCTGTTCCACGTCGAGCAGAGACAATACATGTATTTATACACACTTATATTCACACTTTCATTCTACCCTAATTCTTGTTTATGTTCTAAAACTATTTCCCCTTAGCTCCTGTGTGCAGATAGTCTGATGCTACGGTCTCTCTCTCTCTCTCTCTCTCTCTCTCTCTCTCTCTCTCTCTCTCTCTCTCTCTCTCTCACATACACAGTGATAAACTCAATGAGCTGAGGAGACAGAAAGAGAAACTTGAGGAGAAGATTATGGATCAATATAAGTTTTATGACCCATCACCACCTCGAAGGTAAGCGTTGCCATCTCAGAATAATCAGAATATTATCCAGTTCCTCTGGTTGAAGATCGGAGTAACGCCGGTCTGGAAACGGGTTTTAGGATCGGTGCCGATGGCTGTCGTGTCGATGAGGCCTTCACAGGGGAGAGTCTAGTTGACACAATCTCTACTGACACTTCAGGGATGCGTTGTGGTCGTGTCTAGGCGCAGGTCCACCATCTGATCTGGATACGGCTGATTACAGTAAACCTCGGGATAAGCAGAGAGACTAATATTAGCGTAGACGCCATTCTTCTTATGATGTAACGAGTACATCAGGCTTTATAGGAAGTGTTCCCGGTTCCGGCTGACCTAATCTATGCAGCCTAATAATCATTTAACTGATTTAAATAATAGGAATGTATAATATTTTATGTGTATGCTAGGCCAAAGAGATGTGTTTTTAGTCTAGCTTTGAACTGACAGAGTGTGTCTGCTTCCCGGACAATGGTAGGAAGACTGTTCCAAAGTTTTGGTCCTAAATAGGAAAAGGATCTACCGCCTGCAGTCGATTTAGATATTCTAGGTATTATCAACTGGCCGGAGTTTTGAGATCGCAATAGACGTGAAGGACTATAATGCGTTAAGAGCTCGCTCAAGTACTGCAGAGCTAAACCATTTAGTGCTTTGTAAGTAATCAACAATATTTTAAAATGTATACGATGTTTAATAGGGAGCCAATGCAGTGTTGACAGAACCGGGCTAATATGGTCATACTTCCTGGTTCTGGTAAGAACTCGAGCGGCTGCGTTTTGGACTAGCTGTAGTTAATTTATTAAGCGTGCAGGGCAACCACCCAGTAGAGCATTACAATAATCTAGCCTCGAGGTCATGAACGCATGGACTAATTGTTCTGCATTTTTGATTGAAAGCATATGGCGTGATTTTGATATATTTTTAAGATGGAAGAATGCGGTTTTACAGATGCTAGAAACGTGGCTTTCAAATGAAGTTTGAGTTGTGAGTTAAAGTATGTGAGTTAAAATTCTGTAATGTTATGTGGTCACTACCAAAACATTACTGTCACCACAGTAAATGTGCCGTCACGACTGAATCATGGATGTTTTGTCTAAAATAAACTATATTGAATTATCAACTAAGCTGTTATTATAGTGTTTGGTTCAATGTATATTCAAACTAATGAATCCTTAAATTTGAAATCAGTATGATTAATGCCTTTTACAAAGAAAGAAAGGTAGATGTAAATAAAATATAATAGGTCAATATAAACCTTCTTATTAAATTATTTATTATTGTGTTTCGGTAGTGACAAAAGTTGGGGAGAGGAAAAATATTCCAAAACTTTCTAAAAAATACAATATGATAATTAACTCCACAATTACTAGAAATGTCTACCTTGGATATTATACAATCTCCATACATACAAAATTTGTGAAAAAAAAAGACAAAAAAAAATGTCAAGATGTTTCCGACTCTTTCCCCTGAATCAATTCTGTAGAGTGGCCCATAGTGAATGACACAAAAGCCAATAGGGATTTCAGACAGAGCGGTTTTGCTTTCCATCGGGGTGAATAAAGCCTAGTTTCTGCGCATCAAAGACCAGTGTGATCCTCTGAGTGATTCAACTAGATCTAAAAAAAAAGCCTGGGTTAGAGGTGTTCCCTTTAGGTCATCTCTCATGACATCTCTCTTTGAGATCTTGGCATTGATAAGGCCACGCTGTCCACTCTCAGACTTTCACCTGGAGTGTTGCACAGGTTTTTATTCTGTGTGACTGCAGATACCGCTTATAAGATCTGCAGGCACTGAAGCAGGGGTGGGGAAAGAGCTTGTTGTGCGCAGGAATACCCCTCTCCACAATGCCAGACATCAAGCAATGCTAAGGCTGGACCAGGAGTAGCTGGCAGCCATATCCTCAAGGTTAGAACCTCTGGGTGTGGCCCGTTATTGGTTTCCTGAGAGTATAAGTATTACCATTCAGAGTGCAAGAGTGGTTTCCATTAGGTCCCTGAATAATTCAGAAGTGGAAGGTACAAGGAACCCTAATGGGTAATTTCATTTATCTGTTCTCATCCAGATATTCTCTAAGGTTTTTCCCACTATTATCAGCATACCATGTGAACCGGTGGAAACGCATCTTATAGGGGGTAATTCGCACAGTTCATTCTTAAAAAAAACATTTATATTGGTCCATTTATATTTATGCATTTAACTGTTTTGTTTATCTAAAGCGGCTTATGTTGCATTTAATCTTTCTCAGTTCATGAATTCCATGAGAACTGAACCCATAGCCTAGACATTATGCTTTAAAATCATTAACATGCAGCCTGGGTAACACTTGCCCTTAGTACTCAACTCTTTCATTATGAAATGCTTTGAACCGCAATTCAAAGACTGCATTTTGCTCCATACCCCCCAATTTACTTGATCTACTGCAGTTTGCCTACCACCCAAGCAGAACTATGGACAATGGTAAAACACCAATACTACATCCCACTTTCCCACTTAAATCACATGAAGGGAAAAATTATATTAGTTTGATGTAAGTTGGTTACAGGTCAGCATTCAAGACTGTAATCTCCATCAAAATTGTCTCCAAGCTCCGGACTAAGTTCCTCAATCTGCCTGTGGGTCCTGGATTTCCTAATTGTTAGACACATCCTCTCTCATCCTAAACACTGGCTCTCCCCAGGGAATGGAAACTGATCAAATATGCTGATGGCATTGTAGTGGTAGGCCTAATCATGGACCGTGATGGAGGAGATGGAGAATCTGGTCCTATATTCTTTCCTCTCACTAGTCTACCTCACTAACTGCATTTCCTAAAGGCATCGTAAGCCTAAGTAGCTCATAAAGACTGTTGGTGCCAATGATTTCTGCAATCTACTTAGGCTTATGATGCTTTTAAAATGCCAGTCAGTCTGTTGCTGAATGATCCTGGCACATCCTTAATGCACAGTGTGGCACAGCAATACCTTTACCATCCCAGATGTCAGAAGTTCAGAATGTGCCTCAGATAAAAAGCATCATCTGGGACAGCACCACTGTCTAGAACTGGTCCTCACAGGACCTTCAGGGAGGGAAACTTTCAGACCCAGGAGGGATTTACCCTCCATATGAGACATGGGCTCTAGAAAGTGCAGGATAAGAGCCAAGATAACCAGTTGTGCATAAACATTTCTATGGGCTTGATTTCTATTTTATGCACATGCATTTTTATAAGTTGTGTAAAGTGACAACCTACACACCAGTGAGTTGTACTGCACTGGTCATCTTTCTTTTTATATAAAACATTTGCATTCCATTGACTTCTGGGAGGCACATCGTTGAGTTGCATGCACTCTTTGTGAACGCTGTCTCAGATTCATGCGAAATTTCTCCAGGCTGGTCTTACTCCCAAAATTAGGCATTCCTGACTAAGTTGATTAAACTGGGATTAGTTTGTTCAAGAGTAGAAATCCCTGTGTGTCATTTTTCTCTGCAGAGGAGAACAGAAAACACTGTTAATGCCCACTGAGAGTTCGTTTAGATGGGACAAACACAAAGCTTCAGACGAACAGCTTTTTGTGTGTATTGCAAGTGCATTATCTCTGCAACTGCTGTGTCATGAAGTGACCGATATTTGGATCATCATATTCTCATTCTAAAAGAGGAATGGCTGCATCTCTGTTGATGACTGGGCTTCTCTCCACAAGCTTGTGTGATTTTAGCTGAATGTTTCTAGGTTATCTCGCACATGTGATGTTGGAGGGTGAATCTCAGAACCTGGAGAAATTCCAGGTGTCCTGAATGCTCGGGAGTGTTTATGTGACCCCAGGTGTTTTGGGTTTTTAAAGTATTACATGAAGTGATTTACAGGACACGGATCACATAATGAGGGTTGCTTGTGGTTTCTGCAGGAGAGGTAACTGGATCGCACTGAAGATGAGGAAGCTCATCAAGCCGAAGAGTCGTGAGCGCATGCGTTCTCTCACACAGACCCCGTCCCGCTCGGAGTCCAGCGAAGGGTTCCTGACGCTGCCTCACCCCGACAGCCAGGACAGCTCGTCCGTGGGCTCCGGGTCCAACTCGCTGGAGGATTCGCTCGCACACCGCAGCGGCAGTGAGTATACGCACTCTTCCTACAGTCTGAGAGTTTGAACATCGTTTAGAGAGTTACTTCACTCCGGAATCACCCTGATTGATTCAGAGTTTAGAGAGATACTTCACTCCGGAATCACTCTGATTCAGAGTTTAGAGAGATACTTCACTCCTAAATCACCCTGATTGATTCAGAGTTCAGAGAGTTTCTTCACTCCGGAATCACTCTGATTGATTCAGAGTTTAGAGAGATACTTCACTCCGGAATCACTCTGATTCAGAGTTTAGAGAGATACTTCACTCCTAAATCACTCTGATTGATTCAGAGTTTAGAGAGATACTTCACTCCTAAATCACTCTGATTGATTCAGAGTTTAGAGAGATACTTCACTCCTAAATCACTCTGATTGATTCAGAGTTTAGAGAGATACTTCACTCCGGAATCACTCTGATTGATTCAGAGTTTAGAGAGATACTTCACTCCTAAATCACCCTGATTGATTCAGAGTTTAGAGAGATACTTCACTCCGGAATCACTCTGATTGATTCAGAGTTTAGAGAGATACTTCACTCCGGAATCACTCTGATTGATTCAGAGTTTAGAGAGATACTTCACTCCGGAATCACTCTGATTGATTCAGAGTTTAGAGAGATACTTCACTCCTAAATCACTCTGATTGATTCAGAGTTTAGAGAGATACTTCACTCCGGAATCACTCTGATTGATTCAGAGTTTAGAGAGATACTTCACTCCTAAATCACCCTGATTGATTCAGAGTTTAGAGAGATACTTCACTCCTAAATCACTCTGATTGATTCAGAGTTTAGAGAGATACTTCACTCCGGAATCACTCTGATTGATTCAGAGTTTAGAGAGATACTTCACTCCGGAATCACTCTGATTCAGAGTTTAGAGAGATACTTCACTCCTAAATCACTCTGATTGATTCAGAGTTTAGAGAGATACTTCACTCCTAAATCACTCTGATTGATTCAGAGTTTAGAGAGATACTTCACTCCGGAATCACTCTGATTCAGAGTTTAGAGAGATACTTCACTCCTAAATCACTCTGATTGATTCAGAGTTTAGAGAGATACTTCACTCCGGAATCACTCTGATTGATTCAGAGTTTAGAGAGATACTTCACTCCTAAATCACCCTGATTGATTCAGAGTTTAGAGAGATACTTCACTCCTAAATCACTCTGATTGATTCAGAGTTTAGAGAGATACTTCACTCCGGAATCACTCTGATTGATTCAGAGTTTAGAGAGATACTTCACTCCGGAATCACTCTGATTGATTCAGAGTTTAGAGAGATACTTCACTCCTAAATCACTCTGATTCAGAGTTTAGAGAGATACTTCACTCCGGAATCACTCTGATTGATTCAGAGTTTAGAGAGATACTTCACTCCGGAATCACTCTGATTCAGAGTTTAGAGAGATACTTCACTCCTAAATCACTCTGATTGATTCAGAGTTTAGAGAGATACTTCACTCCGGAATCACTCTGATTGATTCAGAGTTTAGAGAGATACTTCACTCCGGAATCACTCTTATTGATTCAGAGTTTAGAGAGATACTTCACTCCGGAATCACTCTGATTGATTCAGAGTTTAGAGAGATACTTCACTCCGGAATCATTCTGATTGATTCAGAGTTTAGAGAGATACTTCACTCCGGAATCACTCTGATTGATTCAGTGGGGCTTTTCTCATTTGAACTAGTTAACCCTGGATCATTGTTTTACACTGCTCATAATTCACCCAGGGTTAACAATTAATTGCTTGTGTGTTGCTAAACAGCCTGTGAACATGAGGCACAGGATTGGTTGTCTGTTGCTAAGTATCTAGACCTCATCGCTTCACACTGCACACGTTTTGCACTGCAATGTGGGGTTAACTGTGCACAAATGGCTCTAATTCTGCTCCGGAGCAGGACTTTATAACCCTGGGTAAAAAGCGCTGCTAACCTCACTTCTAAATAACAATTATAAATCGTTCCTTTACCCAGGGTTAAAAAAGTGGTTTAGAACGATGATAACCTGGTGCAGTGAGAAAAGCCCCAGAGTGACTGGGTCATCTAACTGATTCTGATTCTTTCAACTAATTACCTAAGGAGACTTATGGTCTGGCTGGTAGTGCGTTAGTGGCGCGTGCAGGTTTAAAATGAATAAATGTTCCGTCGTCACTTATGTGCCCCCAAATCGTTTTCCAAAAGAAACAATTTGTTTGTTGTTAATTTTTTCAGTCAAAGCTATTTATAAAGTCAGTGCGATATAAAGTTGGGCAAAGCTTTACAATTAGGCCTCATTTGTTAAAGTCCCTGTAAAGGCAATTAAAAAAAAAATCTAAACACATTATAAATGTTAGAAATGTATTGCTAAAACATATTACAAAGACTGTGAACTGTGAAGTACTGAATTGTGGAGTTAGACCGTTAAACAGTGTTTGACCATTGCTATTTTCCGGATTTTTTGGGCCTAAAACGGGGCTTGATGACGCACTGGAGCCCCTGAGCTCGTGGACACGCCCTACTGTCGATGACGCACTGGAGCCCCTGAGCTCCTGGATACGCCCCTACTGTCGATGACGCACTGGAGCCCCTGAGCTCCTGGACACGCCCCTACTTGATGACGCACTGGAGCCCCTGAGCTCCTGGACACGCCCCTACTTGATGCCGCACTGGAGCCCCTGAGCTCCTGGACACGCCCCTACTTGATGACGCACTGAGGCCCCTGAGCTCGTGGACACGCCCCTACTTGATGACGCACTGGAGCCCCTGGGCTCCTGGACACGCCCCTACTTGATGACGCACTGGAGCCCCTGAGCTCCTGGACACGCCCCTACTTGATGGCGCACTGGAGCCCCTGAGCCCCTGGACACGCCCCTACTTGATGACGCACTGGAGCCCCTGGACACGCCCCTACTTGATGACGCACTGGAGCTCCTGGACACGCCTCTACTTGATGACGCACTGAAGCTCCTGAGCCCCTGGACACGCCTCTACTTGATGACGCACTGGAGCCCCTCGACACGCCCCTACTTGATGACGCACTGGAGCCCCTGAGCTCCTGGACACGCCCCTACTTGATGACGCACCGGAGCCCCTGAGCTCCTGGACACACCCCTACTTGATGACGCACTGGAGCCCCTGAGCCCCTGGACATGCCCCTACTTGATGACGCACTGGAGCCCCTGAGCCCCTGGACATGCCCCTACTTGATGACTCACTGGAGCCCCTGAGCTCCTGGACACGCCCCTACTTGATGACGCACTGGAGCCCCTGAGCTCCTGGACACGCCCCTACTTGATGACGCACTGGAGCCCCTGAGCTCCTGGACACACCCCTACTTGATGAAGCACTGGAGCCCCTGAGCTCCTGGACACACCCCTACTTGATGAAGCACTGGAGCCCCTGAGCTCCTGGACATGCCCCTACTTGATGACGCACTGGAGCCCCTGAGCCCCTGGACATGCCCCTACTTGATGACGCACTGGAGCCCCTGAGCCCCTGGACATGCCCCTACTTGATGACGCACTGGAGCCCCTGAGCCCCTGGACATGCCCCTACTTGATGACGCACTGGAGCCCCTGAGCTCCTGGACACGCCCCTACTTGATGACGCACTGGAGCCCCTGAGCTCCTGGACACACCCCTACTTGATGAAGCACTGGAGCCCCTGAGCTCCTGGACACACCCCTACTTGATGAAGCACTGGAGCCCCTGAGCTCCTGGACATGCCCCTACTTGATGACGCACTGGAGCCCCTGAGCTCCTGGACACGCCCCTACTTGATGCCGCACTGGAGCCCCTGAGCTCCTGGACACGCCCCTACTTGATGACGCACTGAGGCCCCTGAGCTCCTGGACACGCCCCTACTTGATGACGCACTGGAGCCCCTGAGCTCCTGGACACGCCCCTACTTGATGGCGCACTGGAGCCCCTGAGCCCCTGGACACGCCCCTACTTGATGACGCACTGGAGCCCCTGGACACGCCCCTACTTGATGACGCACTGGAGCTCCTGGACACGCCTCTACTTGATGACGCACTGAGGCTCCTGAGCCCCTGGACATGCCTCTACTTGATGACGCACTGGAGCCCCTGACACGCCCCTACTTGATGACGCACTGGAGCCCCTGAGCTCCTGGACACGCCCCTACTTGATGACGCACCGGAGCCCCTGAGCCCCTGAGCCCCTGGACATGCCCCTACTTGATGACGCACTGGAGCCCCTGAGCCCCTGGACATGCCCCTACTTGATGACGCACTGGAGCCCCTGAGCCCCTGGACATGCCCCTACTTGATGACGCACTGGAGCCCCTGAGCTCCTGGACACGCCCCTACTTGATGACGCACTGGAGCCCCTGAGCTCCTGGACACACCCCTACTTGATGAAGCACTGGAGCCCCTGAACTCCTGGACATGCCCCTACTTGATGACGCACCGGAGCCCCTGAGCTCCTGGACACGCCCCTACTTGATGACCCACTGGAGCCCCTGAGGCTGGCCCCTCCCCTAACAATAGAGCACACTCGCATCAGTTTGGCGCTCAATCGCGAGTTACTGTCAGTACTATTAGTTACTACAGCCTACAGTTTGCTAGCTAGCTATGCCTTCGACACGGAAATGCGTAGGCTACTACCTGGATGTGATCCTGTACAAAACAGATCGGTGTCTTTATTTAAATGTCCTAAAAACGATCACATCAAGAAGAGGATTAATTTTGTGAAGAGCCAACCTTGATGGAGAGCTGAGGATCAGCACCAACACCCGCCTCTGTAGTGATCATTTTACACGGGATAGTTTTATAAACTTTCGTCGGAGACAACTGGGATTCACTGATAATCCGCTGTTACTGGTAAATAGGGCCGAACCGACTATCTCCCGCCTCGGCCTTCATCTCCCCGTCCCGAAAGCAGTATCACCTAATATCAGCGTCGGCAGCTTTCCTGCGAGTGGGCGTGGCTTCAGCGCAGCCAGCAGACACGTCCCCACAGCGGACAAGCCCCCAGCGTTTGAGAGCAGAGTATACTGCTAATTTTTTCAAGATTTTGATAGCTTATTTTATGTACTTACCGGCTATTTTTATCACTCAAATTTGGCTGGGTGGCTAATAACACATTTTCCTGTGGTGTGACAAACTCAGAACACATACTTAATTTTGACTTTACAGGGACTTTAACATTAGTTAATGCATTAAAGGGGAAATTAAGCAGTCAATCAAGTTTACATGATTTACAAGATGGATTTCTACTATAATCAA
The DNA here is from genome assembly GCA_030578255.1 of Tiaroga cobitis. NCBI lineage: Eukaryota > Metazoa > Chordata > Actinopteri > Cypriniformes > Leuciscidae > Tiaroga > Tiaroga cobitis. The sequence goes on along the minus strand of CM060603.1, from coordinate 387,469 downwards.
CAATTATATAAGAAACATGACAAATGTAAACATATAAAAGAAAAAGAAAAATCCGTTATGTCTTTCGCCGCCAGGGCGCCACCATTGTGCAGTATTCGAACATGTGACGTCACGGGGTTGGTTGGCTTTAGTTTAAAGGCTCTGGGCAGTGTATATCCCGACATCAAACTGTTTACACCACGGTGTTTTGACCGCGAACAACTAACGTTAGGTACAGTCATTATTAGCTAACAGCAGTAAGCATGAACTAGCTAACGCTAACTTAGTGTTTAGCTAACTTAGTGAAGTTTATTAGTACCAGACAAAAAGACGACGTCTAACGTTATATGTTAACAAACTGCACATGGAAACATTGTTTGCGATTTCTGCCATCATATTCCTGTCTCTTGTCAACACCATTTAAGTTAGCATTTATTTGTTAAAGGGGAAATGAAAAGTCAATGTTTTCGCACTGGTAGTAGCTACATATATTAGAAAAAGTGTCTCTGCTCTGACATCCTTCAGGGAAAGCATTGCCACTTCCAACACGTCTACCTCCCGGCACAGCATGGTAAATGTGCGCGCCATGGTGATGCAGGATTCTGACACGGTGGGCATCGCAGGACAACAGCCATACTGACACCAGGTAGCGTTGCCAACCCGCTCTTCGCCCCAAACCACTACCGGCTGTTCGACATACATATGATGGCAGAAATCGCGAACAATGTTTCCATGTGCAGTTTGTTAACATATAACGTTAGACGTCGTCTTTTTGTCTGGTACTAATAAACTTCACTAAGTTAGCTAAACAATAAGTTAGCGTTAGCTAGTTCATGCTTACTGCTGTTAGCTAATAATGACTGTACCTAACGTTAGTTGTTCGCGGTCAAAACACCGTGGTGTAAACAGTTTGATGTCGGGATATACACTGCCCAGAGCCTTTAAACTAAAGCCAACCAACCCCGTGACGTCACATGTTAGAATACTGCACAATGGTGGCGCCCTGGCGGCGAAAGACATAACGGTTTTTCTTTTATATGTTTACATTTGTCATGTTTCTTATATACTTGCTGATAATGCTGGAAATCCATCTTGTAAATCATGTAAACTTGATTGACTGCTTCATTTCCCTTTTAATAGTAACATGAACTAACTATGAGCAATATATTGTTATATAATTTACTAATCTTTTTATAATGTTTGTTAATATAAATGCAAATGTTCATTGTTTCACGGTGAGCTCATACCTCAGCTAGAGTATGTTAACAGGAAACATGTATGATGTATGATTGCGTAGTTCCAGCCTGACGTTTTCTCTTGTTTTTTCTTGCTTTCTTTGTGAAGGGAAGAGAGCTGAGAAAAGCCAAACGCAGGCTTCCTCTAACGGTACGCTGTCAGTCAGCCCATGAACACTCTGCATTTGTGTTCATCTCTATTAAAAGGTGCAATTCAAACAGTACGTGTGACTGTAATCCAGCGCTCGTCTCCAGTGTCATTCATACAGCTGTGCGTGAGAGCGGCTCAGTGATGATGTGTGGCATTGCACCCTTTAATGATCATTCCCTGTTGTGCTGTTGGCATCACATAGTAGCCGCGTTTCCATCACCCTTCAAATTGAGCAAACTGAAAATACTCCAATGGAAACACATCAATTTTGCAAAAACTCCCATATATCACAAAACAGTTTTTACGCTCACATGAGGTGGTTTTTCAGGCAATTCGAAAAAGGAATATTTCTCAAAACTGTAATGGAAACAGTTTTTGCGCATTCACAGGTCACCTGAAATACGTAAAAGTCGATCATTCTTTAAAGAAAGCACGGTATGTTTGGACAGTAGACGAGACAGAGTTCTTAATTAAACTCATAAAAGACAAAGGAATTACGGGAATACTGGATTCTAAACAACAAAGAAATGCCACAATTTATCAAGAGCTTGAGGGATGATTGATCTGAGGGAAAACCCCCAGAAACACCTCATACGTGCCGCTCCCAGTATAAGGGTCTCTCCTTGCCATCAATGTTGGAAAACACGCGTCTCCTTCCATTAATAATAATGGCTAGCACTAATAACGGCTGATATACATAAACCTACCAACATCCGTTCCCATGATTTTTGGAATGATTTTTGGAACGTTTTAGTCACATAATGTCGGTTCATGAAACGCAGTCATTTCCCAATAGTTTTTTATTGCCGTTTAGAAAATATCACGAAAGTTTTGCACAAATCTGTAATGGAAATGCGGCTAGTGTGGCGTACGTTTCACCGCTCGCTCACTACATGTGTGTTCCTGTGACCTGCAGCTGTGATGGATGTTAACCACATGTGCATCAGTTTGACACTGTTGTCTTGCTAACACCCGTCTGTTCTCTCCTCCTGCTCGTTGCGTTTGTCCGGTGACAGCGCTGAAAAAGCTTCCGTTCATGAGGAACCGATCCAAGGAGAAAGACCGAGTGAAGGCTGTCTACCGCCGCTCTATGTGTAAGACATCCGATAGTCCACACCCATCATGCTCTTCTCTTACTGTCCGTCTGCAGTGGCGTCTCTCATCATTGATCATCATCAGATATTTCACACACATGCAGACCTCATTTTCTTGTGATGTGATTTCATGAATGTTAGTTAATGTTCATCTTTTCTGATGCAGAAACGGAGATTTAAAGAACTAGTTAGTTAGTGTACTGCTAACACACCGGTTTAAGTGTCACACTGCCTACTAGACTTCCATTATTAAAATATTAGAGTGTAAACACTGTTCACAAGATGATTAATAGACTCATGAGTCAGATCTGACTGTGCTAATAGACCTTAAGCTGCTTTACTAGCATTATAACCACTTGTGGAGTCGTGTTATTCTCTACATCTTATGTGCCAGTAAAGCATCCTGTGGTGTTTACTGCCTCGTCACTCCATGAATCACTTTCAGCATTTGCTCTTCATATCTCTTTCTTTTCTCCGCTGTGTTACTCATACTTCATGCATCCGAGCAGTCCTTCGCCGTGTTAATGCTGTGTGTGTGTGTGTCAGCCATGAACGACCTGCTGCAGACTATGGCTGTGTCCGAGGGTCAGTGGTCCAGCAGCACTGATCATCTGGAAGCTCCTGATGGGAAAGAGTTCGGATCCATGGTCTATTCCAGCGCTGCTGCTGATTACGCCAGCCTAAGCCTGATCCGCGGCGCTCGACACTGCACCAGTACAGGTAGAGTTCACCTTCACCGCACCAGTACAGGTAGAGTTCACCTTCACCGCACCAGTACAGGTAGAGTTCACCTTCACCGCACCAGTACAGGTAGAGTTCACCTTCACCGCACCAGTACAGGTAGAGTTCACCTTCACCGCACCAGTACAGGTAGAGTTCACCTTCACCGCACCAGTACAGGTAGAGTTCACCTTCACCGCACCAGTACAGGTAGAGTTCACCTTCACCACACTGATACAGGTAGAGTTCAGCTTCACCGCACTGATACAGGTAGAGTTCACCTTCACCGCACCAGTACAGGTAGAGTTCACCTTCACCGCACCAGTACAGGTAGAGTTCACCTTCACCGCACTGATACAGGTAGAGTTCACCTTCACCGCACCAGTACAGGTAGAGTTCACCTTCACCGCACCAGTACAGGTAGAGTTCACCTTCACCACACTGATACAGGTAGAGTTCACCTTCACCACACTGATACAGGTAGAGTTCAGCTTCACCGCACTGATACAGGTAGAGTTCACCTTCACCGCACTGATACAGGTAGAGTTCACCTTCACCACACTGATACAGGTAGAGTTCACCTTCACCGCACCAGTACAGGTAGAGTTCACCTTCACCACACTGATACAGGTAGAGTTCACCTTCACCGCACCAGTACAGGTAGAGTTCACCTTCACCACACTGATACAGGTAAAGTTCACCTTCACCGCACCAGTACAGGTAGAGTTCACCTTCACCGCACTGATACAGGTAGAGTTCACCTTCACCGCACTGATACAGGTAGAGTTCACCTTCACCGCACTGATACAGGTAGAGTTCAGCTTCACCGCACTGATACAGGTAGAGTTCACCTTCACCGCACTGATACAGGTAGAGTTCACCTTCACCACACTGATACAGGTAGAGTTCACCTTCACCGCACCAGTACAGGTAGAGTTCACCTTCACCACACCGATACAGGTAGAGTTCACCTTCACCGCACCAGTACAGGTAGAGTTCACCTTCACCGCACCAGTACAGGTAGAGTTCACCTTCACCACACTGATACAGGTAGAGTTCACCTTCACCGCACCAGTACAGGTAGAGTTCACCTTCACCACACTGATACAGGTAAAGTTCACCTTCACCGCACCAGTACAGGTAGAGTTCACCTTCACCGCACTGATACAGGTAGAGTTCACCTTCACCGCACTGATACAGGTAGAGTTCACCTTCACCGCACTGATACAGGTAGAGTTCAGCTTCACCGCACTGATACAGGTAGAGTTCACCTTCACCGCACTGATACAGGTAGAGTTCACCTTCACCACACTGATACAGGTAGAGTTCACCTTCACCGCACCAGTACAGGTAGAGTTCACCTTCACCACACCGATACAGGTAGAGTTCACCTTCACCGCACTGATACAGGTAGAGTTCACCTTCACCGCACTGATACAGGTAGAGTTCAGCTTCACCGCACTGATACAGGTAGAGTTCACCTTCACCGCACTGATACAGGTAGAGTTCACCTTCACCGCACTGATACAGGTAGAGTTCACCTTCACCGCACTGATACAGGTAGAGTTCACCTTCACCGCACTGATACAGGTAGAGTTCAGCTTCACCGCACTGATACAGGTAGAGTTCACCTTCACCGCACCAGTACAGGTAAAGTTCACCTTCACCGCACTGATACAGGTAGAGTTCACCTTCACCGCACTGATACAGGTAGAGTTCACCTTCACCGCACTGATACAGGTAGAGTTCACCTTCACCGCACGCACTGATACAGGTAGAGTTCACCTTCACCGCACTGATACAGGTAGAGTTCACCTTCACCGCACCAGTACAGGTAGAGTTCACCTTCACCGCACTGATACAGGGGGAGTTCACCTTCACCGCACCAGTACAGGTAGAGTTCACCTTCACCACACTGATACAGGTAGAGTTCACCTTCACCGCACTGATACAGGTAGAGTTCACCTTCACCGCACCAGTACAGGTAGAGTTCACCTTCACCGCACTGATACAGGGGGAGTTCACCTTCACCGCACCAGTACAGGTAGAGTTCACCTTCACCGCACTGATACAGGTAGAGTTCACCTTCACCGCACCAGTACAGGTAGAGTTCACCTTCACCGCACCAGTACAGGTAGAGTTCACCTTCACCACACTGATACAGGTAGAGTTCAGCTTCACCGCACTGATACAGGTAGAGTTCACCTTCACCGCACTGATACAGGTAGAGTTCACCTTCACCACACTGATACAGGTAGAGTTCACCTTCACCGCACCAGTACAGGTAGAGTTCACCTTCACCACACTGATACAGGTAGAGTTCAGCTTCACCGCACCAGTACAGGTAGAGTTCACCTTCACCGCACTGATACAGATAGAGTTCACCTTCACCGCACTGATACAGGTAGAGTTCACCTTCACCGCACCAGTACAGGTAGAGTTCACCTTCACCGCACTGATACAGGTAGAGTTCAGCTTCACCGCACTGATACAGGTAGAGTTCAGCTTCACCGCACCAGTACAGGTAGAGTTCAGCTTCACCGCACTGATACAGGTAGAGTTCACCTTCACCGCACTGATACAGGTAGACTTCACCTTCACCACACTGATACAGGTAGAGTTCAGCTTCACCGCACTGATACAGGTAGAGTTCACCTTCACCGCACTGATACAGGTAGAGTTCAGCTTCACCGCACTGATACAGGTAGAGTTCAGCTTCACCGCACTGATACAGGTAGAGTTCAGCTTCACCGCACTGATACAGGTAGAGTTCAGCTTCACCGCACTGATACAGGTAGAGTTCACCTTCACCACACTGATACAGGTAGAGTTCAGCTTCACTGCACTGATACAAGTAGAGTTCACCTTCACCGCACCAGTACAGGTAGAGTTCACCTTCACCGCACTGATACAGGTAGAGTTCAGCTTCACCGCACTGATACAGGTAGAGTTCACCTTCACCGCACTGATACAGGTAGAGTTCACCTTCACCGCACCAGTACAGGTAGAGTTCACCTTCACCACACTGATACAGGTAGAGTTCAGCTTCACCGCACCAGTACAGGTAGAGTTCACCTTCACCGCACCAGTACAGGTAGAGTTCACCTTCACCACACTGATACAGGTAGAGTTCAGCTTCACTGCACTGATACAGGTAGAGTTCACCTTCACCGCACCAGTACAGGTAGAGTTCACCTTCACCGCACTGATACAGGTAGAGTTCAGCTTCACCGCACTGATACAGGTAGAGTTCACCTTCACCGCACTGATACAGGTAGAGTTCACCTTCACCACACTGATACAGGTAGAGTTCAGCTTCACCGCACTGATACAGGTAGAGTTCACCTTCACCACACTGATACAGGTAGAGTTCAGCTTCACCACACTGATACAGGTAGAGTTCAGCTTCACCACACTGATACAGGTAGAGTTCACCTTCACCGCACTGATACAGGTAGAGTTCACCTTCACCGCACTGATACAGGTAGAGTTCAGCTTCACCGCACTGATACAGGTAGAGTTCACCTTCACCGCACTGATACAGTTAGAGTTCACCTTCACCGCACCAGTACAGGTAGAGTTCACCTTCACCACACTGATACAGGTAGAGTTCAGCTTCACCGCACTGATACAGGTAGAGTTCACCTTCACCGCACTGATACAGGTAGAGTTCACCTTCACCGCACCAGTACAGGTAGAGTTCAGCTTCACCGCACTGATACAGGTAGAGTTCACCTTCACCGCACTGATACAGTTAGAGTTCACCTTCACCGCACCAGTACAGGTAGAGTTCACCTTCACCACACTGATACAGGTAGAGTTCAGCTTCACCGCACTGATACAGGTAGAGTTCACCTTCACCGCACTGATACAGGTAGAGTTCAGCTTCACCGCACTGATACAGGTAGAGTTCAGCTTCACCGCACTGATACAGGTAGAGTTCAGCTTCACCGCACCAGTACAGGTAGAGTTCAGCTTCACCGCACTGATACAGGAAGAGTTCAGCTTCACCACACTGATACAGGTAGAGTTCACCTTCACCGCACTGATACAGGTAGAGTTCACCTTCACCGCACCAGTACAGGTAGAGTTCAGCTTCACCGCACTGATACAGGTAGAGTTCACCTTCACCGCACTGATACAGGTAGAGTTCACCTTCACCGCACCAGTACAGGTAGAGTTCAGCTTCACCACACTGATACAGGTAGAGTTCACCTTCACCGCACTGATACAGGTAGAGTTCACCTTCACCGCACCAGTACAGGTAGAGTTCAGCTTCACCGCACTGATACAGGTAGAGTTCAGCTTCACCGCACTGATACAGGTAGAGTTCAGCTTCACCGCACCAGTACAGGTAGAGTTCACCTTCACCGCACTGATACAGGTAGAGTTCACCTTCACCGCACCAGTACAGGTAGAGTTCAGCTTCACCGCACTGATACAGGTAGAGTTCAGCTTCACCACACTGATACAGGTAGAGTTCAGCTTCACCGCACTGATACAGGTAGAGTTCAGCTTCACCGCACTGATACAGGTAGAGTTCAGCTTCACCGCACTGATACAGGTAGAGTTCACCTTCACCGCACCAGTACAGGTAGAGTTCAGCTTCACCGCACTGATACAGGTAGAGTTCAGCTTCACCACACTGATACAGGTAGAGTTCAGCTTCACCGCACTGATACAGGTAGAGTTCACCTTCACCGCACCAGTACAGGTAGAGTTCAGCTTCACCACACTGATACAGGTAGAGTTCACCTTCACCGCACCAGTACAGGTAGAGTTCACCTTCACCGCACTGATACAGGTAGAGTTCACCTTCACCGCACCAGTACAGGTAGAGTTCACCTTCACCGCACTGATACAGGTAAAGTTCACCTTCACCGCACTGATACAGGTAGAGTTCACCTTCACCGCACTGATACAGGTAAAGTTCACCTTCACCGCACTGATACAGGTAGAGTTCACCTTCACCGCACTGATACAGGTAGAGTTCACCTTCACCGCACCAGTACAGGTAGAGTTCACCTTCACCGCACCAGTACAGGTAGAGTTCACCTTCACCACACTGATACAGGTAGAGTTCACCTTCACCGCACCAGTACAGGTAGAGTTCACCTTCACCACACTGATACAGGTAGAGTTCACCTTCACCGCACCAGTACAGGTAGAGTTCACCTTCACCACACTGATACAGGTAGAGTTCACCTTCACCGCACCAGTACAGGTAGAGTTCACCTTCACCACACTGATACAGGTAGAGTTCACCTTCACCGCACCAGTACAGGTAGAGTTCACCTTCACCGCACTGATACAGGTAAAGTTCACCTTCACCGCACTGATACAGGTAGAGTTCACCTTCACCGCACTGATACAGGTAGAGTTCACCTTCACCGCACCAGTACAGGTAGAGTTCACCTTCACCGCACTGATACAGGTAGAGTTCAGCTTCACCGCACTGATACAGGTAGAGTTCAGCTTCACCGCACTGATACAGGTAGAGTTCACCTTCACCGCACCAGTACAGGTAGAGTTCACCTTCACCGCACTGATACAGGTAGAGTTCACCTTCACTGCACCAGTACAGGTAGAGTTCACCTTCACCGCACTGATACAGGTAGAGTTCACCTTCACCGCACTGATACAGGTAGAGTTCACCTTCACCGCACCAGTACAGGTAGAGTTCACCTTCACCACACTGATACAGGTAGAGTTCAGCTTCACCGCACTAGTACAGGTAGAGTTCACCTTCACCGCACCAGTACAGGTAGAGTTCAGCTTCACCGCACTGATACAGGTAGAGTTCACCTTCACCGCACCAGTACAGGTAGAGTTCACCGTACCGTATAGCTGAAAACACGGAAGGCAGGAAAATTCCGTCAATAGCGGCGAAAGAGTTCATTACAGACTCCCAAGCAATGAATACCGTGCATTTATGCCAAATGATTGCTATTGATCTAGTGTTGATGAATAATGACAGTGTTAACTTTATGGCCCCTGTGGTATTAGCTGTATTAGTGCAGGTCAGGTGGTTGAGTCGCTCGTGCTGTGCTGTGATGACATCACCGTGCCGCTCTGTTGTCCGCAGGTAATGCCATGTCCAGCGATGACATCACTCAGGTGTCCTCGGAGGAGTCAAGTGTGCTGCGAGCTCAGGGTGAGTGTGTGTGTGAAGCCGTCTCACTGACCTGAGCAACACTGTCAGAGCTTCATGCATTTACACTCCTCTCTAATGTGATCTTTACAGAGAAGACATGTAGATTTCATTATGATCACGGCTTTAGTCATTAGGGCTCAAGTCAAGTCAGCTTTATTTCTACAGCGCTTTATACAATACAGATTGTTTCAGAGCAGCTTCACAGTGATAAACAGGAAATTGGTGCATTTGGGCTGTTGTTCATCTGAAGTCAGTTCAGTGTAGATTCAGTTCTCTTGTAAAGATCATCAATTATTAAATTAGTTCATTATATCTATAAAGAAGCTCTGGAAAAAAAACTAAAATGCTGACAACAAAACACAAACATTGTGCAGTGACAATTTGCAATCTAGTCACTAGAGTTGTCAAAAAGTACCGACTTTTGTAATAAGTCGGTACTGAAACTTTGAGCGCTGTTGAGCGGAATCACAAACTTCTCTGATTGGCCATTGTGCTCACGTGCTCATCAGATATGTCTGTGATTGGCTACAATGCCTCACAATTTTAAAATTTCAGTACCGATCTGGTGCCGAAGTCGTGATGATCTGTTTACAGACTCTAATGCTCTGGATCTCAGTCAGTCAATCTTTCAGTCATGTTCTTCATGTCCGGTGTCTATTTAATGAAATAAATGTTGAGTTAAATCCTCGTTTATCACTATGGTTTTGATGTGTTATCTTGTTTTATTCATTGTGTGCCTGTAACATGGCTGTGATTTCTCATATTTAACTGTATATAATATTATTAAATATGTTTATTTGAATTGCTTAGTTATTATACATTTAATTTTATTGTAATAACTATAATTATATCTCTTAAAGCAGTTAGCATTTTCTAGTTAGTAGCTTGTAGTGAGTGTGTTTGTAAGGTTATCGGCGTGTGACGCTCTCTGTGTGTGTGTGTGTGTGTGTCAGGCGTGATGAACGGCAGTGCGAGCGCAGCTCACAGCGAGAGCAGTGGAGATGTCAGTGTGTGTTTGGACAGTCCCGTGAGGATGACATCATCGCAGCTCAGCGCTCAGGACGGCTCACACAGGGTTAAGCCTGAGAGGGTTTCCCTGCAGCAGTTCCTGAACGAGAGCACAGACCCGGCAGAGGTGACGCATCACACACACACACACACACAAGTCATCTTCATTTATATAGCGCTTTTAACAATGGATTGTTTCAAAGCAGCTTTACAGAGATAAACATATAATTTAAGGTAACAGAGATTGTTTTGGCTTTATAGCGGTTCTTGAATAATGTTATTTCCAGCTAAAGTTAACTTTGATTGATTCACCTCCGTCGAAATGATCAGACTTTAAACGCGAACCTGTGATTAACGCTGACGGCGTTCACATGCTCATTCAGAATTGATTCTATAGTTATGTGCTTTTGAAAATATGTGCGCAGGTTTGTAATTCCATACAACCCAGCCTAAACAAACTACTTGTCTTGCCTATAAATTTGGTACAGAATTTTGTTTTATTTTATCACTTCAGGGTACGCGAGCCGGAATTCACAACGCTTTATCTGTAGAGTGGGAAAGGGATCCTCCATAGGGAGAGGATAGTGGACACTTCAGCACTGCATTGTCATCGGGTCCAGGCTGATCTCCTTCGTCAGATCTGGACACGGCCTGGATCCGGCAGGCTGCGGGAAAACCTCAGGATAAACAAAGACACTAATATTAGCGTAGATGCCATTCTTCTTATGATGTAACGAGTACATCAAGATTTAAGGGAAGTGTTCCCAGTTCCGACTGACCTAATCTATGCAGCCTAACATTGAATTATAGAAGTCTATAATGTATTGTAAGGAAACTCAGCTTTTTGGAAATATTAATAATCAATAATAACTTATTATTATTAATTATGAAAATTTGGGTCAGTTAATTGGATTAACTTGATGTGGCTGAATTAATATTACAATCAATTAATCAGTTCGTCCAACGAACTCTTTTGATTATTAATTTATTCTAAGAAAAGGGTATCTTCCATGGCCACAGAAGAATAATTATTTCTTAGCATGTACAGCACTTTGAGCAAGTAGCAAAAACCGCGATCGTAAAAGTGACTTTGTATTGCAAACAAAACATAACCAAATACATACTATGTACAAGTTTTATTAACTAAAAATAGATATTTATATGAATATAAATAAACAAAACAACATACACACATGAATACATAAATAGGTGAGTGGTAGAACGAAACCGAAAACGGAACTATTGAGAAGTTCCATGTAACTATATGAGAAGAACATCAGCATTTCATTTTCAAAGCATCAAATCAAAAGTATACTTGCATGCCTGGGTAGCGTACACTATTATCAAAGTTGTTGAAAACTGAAGTTGTTGAGGATTCTGCGAGTGTCAGATTTTGAAGTCTCAATCATTTTCTTCTTTGTTGGATGAAGAAGATATGATGAACTTGCATGGTGGGTTAGAGCCCTTGTTACAAACTCCCGAGATTGTCCTTGGTTCTTTGTGAGAGAGTGTCCTCTCTCTTCCATGAGGCCAGATCTGGTTGGGATCCAGGCCTGCTGGGAGGCCTCTGGGCCCCATGGAGGGGGGAGGGGGTTCCCCGTATCACCCGAGATAGTGTTTGCAAGGATGAAAACTATCAAGAGAAGCCGGTCACTGTTGCCTGCCTCTGATATAGGCTTAGAAAAGAACCAACCCCTAAGGTTTGAATGGACCAATGAGTAAGGTGACAGGTCTGAGAGGGGAAGGTTGCTTTCAAATAATTTACGAGTCTTTGTCCCAAGCGTGATTATACCTTCATTAATGCTCAGATAGATATAACACATCCACACTGCATTCTAGAAGAAGGTGATGTACATCAAAGTGTGTGTCATTAAATGAGGATTTGTTAGGTAGGAGGCATGATACAGGTGAGGTTACATTGACCGTTAGTTGGTTGTATACCCAGGTACATACCATAATATGTACATAATAGTACACAAGACAGTAAATCATTTACCCAATGTTATGAAGCATGTTCATTTATAGATCCGTTAGTCTATGATTAATGCAGAAAAGTCTGTTTTAAAGAAGGTTTCTACCTTCCCATTGTCTTTCTCTTAGGCATGTGGCCAAAGGAATGTGGTCGTAAAAACCTCCTTATCAGGAGGTTAGATTTCTTATTAGATTTCTTAGTGGTTTTGAAAATATTACTATAAATTACAGCAACACCTCCCCCTTTGCCTTTCAGACGAGGTTCATGTTTATAACTGTAATCTTGTGGGGTTGACTCATTTAAAGTAATGTAATCGTAACACACACACACACATTTACACCATCACAACACTTACGTACATACCGCAGCACTAGTCCTGCACGCTCAGACTGTAGAAACACACACTTACACAGGAAGAGACAGGCATGTAGACCAACCCGTCTCGGTCTGGTTTGTTATTTGTCATTAATAGAGCAGCTTGAAAAAGCCCATCTGTGACCTTCTGAACCACTGTCCATATCAGTGTAAACGACCCAATGAGTTCAGACTTGACACGCTAAACACAGATGCTCACACACACACACTACCGGTCAAAGGTTTGGAGTTTCTTCTGCTCACCAAAGCTGCATTTATTTGATCAGAAATACGGTAAAAACAGTGTAATAGTACTCCAGCGTAAGTCAGCTGTTCTCTATGTGAATATACAGTAAAGTGTAATTTATTCATGCTGCATTTTCAGCATCATTACTCCAGTCTTCAGTGTCACATGATCCTTCAGAAATCACTCTAATATGAGGATCTGATGCTCAAAAAAACATTTATGATTATTATCAGTGTTGAAAACAGTACATTTTTCTGTGGAAACTGTGACAAATTTTATTTCTCAGGATTTTTTGATTAACAGAGCGCATTATTTGAAATAGAATCTTTTGTAACATTGTAATGTCTTTTGGCTCTTTCATACCAAAGGACAATAATTATAACGATAACAATAACAACAAAGATATGGTTTTAAAAATCATTGTAAATGTAAAAGAAAAAGAGTCCACAGCACAACTACAATGATAACAAGACAGAGGAACGATAGAAGCATTGACAGCCAATCAGAATCCATCCTGTTTTAACAAGCTCAAGCATTTAAAGCGACAGATATCGTCCGCTGGAGTGGACGCTAATATAGTTCACACCAAGAATAATAATAACCACAACTGTCACTTTTGATAAATTTAAGGCATCCTTGCTGAATAAAAATAATAACTCCTGTCCCTCTTCCCCTGTGCAGGAGTCTCTCTCAGCTCAGCCGGGTCATGTGTCGGGAGCCAGAGAGCGTGTGAAGGGCCGGGGGATCCTGCGTTCAGCCAGCGGCAGGGCAGCGGCGCCAGACTCCGGTCCCCCGGGCCGCCCGAGCCTGCGTAAGGCGGAGAGCACACGGGCCAAGGGTTCGGCGCCGCCCCGAGCCGACCTGGCGTCCCAGAGCAGAGCGGTGTCAGTGTCGGAGCGCCTGGACTCGAGCTCCTCGGGTCTGCCCCGCGCCAGCAGCGTCATCTCCACCGCTGAGGGAACCGTGCGCAGGACCAGCATCCACGACCTGCTCTCCAAGGACAGCCGGCAGCCCGTTCTGGTGGACCCGTGTCCCGCCCGGACCCAGAGCTCCAGTGAGTACGGCCCCCGCGCCCTGCCCACGTCAGCTAGCATGCCCTGCAGCGTAGCGGAGTCCGAGCTGAGCCTGCAGGCCTTTCTAGGTCCCTCCTTCACCGTAGACTCCATGTTTCTGGACTCAGTGTTTGGCGAGCCGGCGGTGACGGGCGGCGCTAGAAACCAGGCCATCCTGTCGCTCAACACGGCCCTCGTTAGCAACATTAGCGGTCCTCCCCCTAAAGCCCCCCCCGCTGACGGTGAGCCCGATGTTTGTGTGCCGGCGGAGGAGTCGCTGTGGTACGAGTACGGCTGTGTGTGACGCTCCGCATGAGTCCGGATCCTGCATGCCTTTCTGTTCCATGTCCTTATACTGATCATGATGTGATTATTCTGCTGAAAACACATCGAAGGGTTTGAACTGAACCTCATCTGTGTGAGATCATTAACCCGTGTCATGTTCGCCTGCTGTCGGGTGTGTTCGGGCTGATCTACTTCCATATTTATGAAAACGAGGCTTGTAGAACAAGTCCCATGATGCTCCTTGAGGAACTGCTGTATTCATTCATGTTTTATTATTTAAATGACACGCTCCTGTTGAATGTTCACGGGACGTTTGTTTGTGATGTTTGTGTGCATGGCTTTATCCCGGCGCTCCATTCTGAAGGCTGCGATCAGAATGAGTGTTTCCCAGAGCACGTCTTGTGTTGATCATGTGATCTGTGTCGTACGCATCACGCACATGTCCTCGAGGGAGTCGCTGATGGAAGAGAGATTCTCACCAACACACAATACTCTACAGCTCAAACTCCACTGTTTATCATGTTGTGTGTCCTGATCATGTCCTTCATTATATTTTATTGTGTAACGCCCAGTTGAAGTGTACCTTGCTTGTGTTCCGCAGATGTGGAAGTGTTACAGGGAAACAGGAAGTCTAAAAGAGCTGGCACTCAGAGTCTGTCATGAGTCCACATGGTGAGTGTGTGCAGAAGTGTGTCGTGAACCTGTTGTGTTTCAGCTCTGTCTTCATGCTCATCCACTGGAAACGCTGTCATTTGCCTTCGGGACTTTTATCAGAAGAGTTACTGTTGAACTTTCAGGAGATTATCCCTGTCCAACACAGGCCCAAAGTACCTGGAGCCTGATGCATGAACACACACAAAACAAGCTCTGAAACAAGTGTATGGAGTTTCCCTATGGCTGGCTATCGATTAAAACAAAAACGATTCAATCACCAAACTTCCTTCCAAGGAAAGTCTGTTCGCTTGGCGGCCATATTGTCACTGTGAAGCTGTTTCGGGCATCCAGGGAATCCTGAAATCTCAGAAACTGCTTGCCAAACCTCACAATCCAATAACATATTTCACAATCAGCAATGAAATCTGACATTGTCCCAAAAATGTGGTTTCTTATGCTCAAATAGCATTAAAAAGCTTATTTTTCAGGCCAGACGAGCCAATGCGCATGTACAATCACAGGCCCAGAACACTTTCTGTCGGAACCTGAGCTTCTAAAACACTATAGATGTACACACACGGTGCACTCATATCACTTATGAATGGAAGAAACGTCTCCGGTTACGACTATAACCCTGGTTATAGGCCTCATTAATCTGTGCATATGCACAATTCAGCAATAATTGATTTTATACTAATGCTCCAGAGGAGTGTTCTGCCTCGAAGCCGGGCCTGGAGCACTTGCTACACGTGTGTCTCCACAGGCCTGTCCTGACTGGGGCATCCTTGAATATCGAGATTACAAAATTCCTCCATTACCCCGACAGCTCAATGTGGAAATCTAGAAGGCATAAGGCTCCCAAACTCATATTCGAGGCAGTTTAGGAAGCAGATTATTGTTTTAATAACACCTGCCTCAACTCTCTCAGCATCTGATTCCTCAGAGGTAGACATGCAATATTAACCTTCCTGAACCAACATCAGGCAACAGAGCTAGCATGAGCAGTCTAGATGGAGAAAACAACCCCATCAGACTCCCACAATCCATCCCGTCTCCCCCCTTCGAGAGCTGAGTAAACATCAGATTCTCATCCCTGAGGAGAGAGTAACTCTCCGAGATCCATCCCGTCCATCCATCCCGTCTCCCCCTTCGAGAGCTGAGTAAACATCAGATTCTCATCCCTGAGGAGAGAGTAACTCTCCGAGATCCATCCCGTCTCCCCCTTCGAGAGCTGAGTAAACATCAGATTCTCATCCCTCAGGAGAGAGTAACTCTCCGAGATCCATCCCGTCTCCCCCCTTCGAGAGCTGAGTAAACATCAGATTCTCATCCCTCAGGAGAGAGTAACTCTCCGAGATCCATCCTGTCTCCCCCTTCGAGAGCTGAGGAAGCATCAGATTCTCATCCCTCAGGAGAGAGTAACTCTCCGAGATCCATCCCGTCTCCCCCCTTCGAGAGCTGAGTAAACATCAGATTCTCATCCCTCAGGAGAGAATAACTCTCCGAGATCCATCCCGTCTCCCCCCTTCGAGAGCTGAGTAAACATCAGATTCTCATCCCTCAGGAGAGAGTAACTCTCCGAGATCCATCCCGTCTCCCCCCTTCGAGAGCTGAGTAAACATCAGATTCTCATCCCTGAGGAGAGAATAACTCTCCGAGATCCATCCCGTCTCCCCCTTCGAGAGCTGAGTAAACATCAGATTCTCATCCCTGAGGAGAGAATAACTCTCCGAGATCCATCCCGTCTCCCCCCTTCGAGAGCTGAGTAAACATCAGATTCTCATCCCTCAGGAGAGAGTAACTCTCCGAGATCCATCCCGTCTCCCCCCTTCGAGAGCTGAGTAAACATCAGATTCTCATCCCTGAGGAGAGAATAACTCTCCGAGATCCATCCCGTCTCCCCCCTTCGAGAGCTGAGTAAACATCAGATTCTCATCCCTCAGGAGAGAATAACTCTCCGACATCCATCCCGTCTCCCCCCTTCGAGAGCTGAGTAAACATCAGATTCTCATCCCTCAGGAGAGAGTAACTCTCCGAGATCCATCCCGTCTCCCCCTTCGAGAGCTGAGTAAACATCAGATTCTCATCCCTGAGGAGAGAATAACTCTCCGAGATCCATCCCGTCTCCCCCCTTCGAGAGCTGAGTAAACATCAGATTCTCATCCCTCAGGAGAGAGTAACTCTCCGAGATCCATCCCGTCTCCCCCCTTCGAGAGCTGAGTAAACATCAGATTCTCATCCCTCAGGTTTCTGTTCAACATTCTCAACATGCACAGATATAGGGACTCCAGAGGGGTGTTCGGGGCTGTGCTGCTCTTTATTTAAATCTTTCTCAGAACAGATTCTGATGCCAATACATGCGATGTGATGATAACTCGTGAATTTGGTGACAATCCTAAAACACAGTCAGCCAGTTGTAGAAAAGACTCTATATTATACGTGTTATAACAGTAGAAGTCCGTGCATGTCTGAGCTCATGGGAAATGATGGACAAGCGGACGCTTCATCGGGTAAACATGACACCAGGAAGAACTGGCCTGTACTTTCTTCCACATCATTGGATGTTTTGTGAATGAATCGCTTTTTCTTTTTTAAATGATCTTTTACCTCCATCTCGAGCCCCTGAAGGCTTTGACCGTCTCGAGCGACAGCCAGTGATAATTCGAGCAAAATGATCCCTCTGTCAAGTCAGCGCTTTACAGTGATGACGGGAAAATAATGCAACAAAGTTTGTTTCCGCTGTACAAGCAGCTCTAGAAGAAAATAGTGTCATAGTCCAGCTTGAGTTCAGTGATGGTTCATTTCTATTGGAAAAAGCATTAGTTATTAATTCAGTTCATTTATCTCTACAGCCGCTCTGGAGAAAACCGTGATGTCATCGTCCAGCTCAGTTCAGTTCTCATATAATGGTGTCAATGCAGGCAGAATAATAATATTGTTTAATAGTAAGTGTCCCCAGTAAACATCTGTCATCATTTACTCACCCTCATGTGTTCAAATCTTTGTGACTTTTCTTCATCTTTAAAACAAATGGTATTTGGTGAAATGTCTCAGGTTGTCAATGGCTTACCAACGCTCTTTTATTATGTTCTGTAGAAGAAATAAAGTCATGCGGCCCTGCTGAAACTCCAGCTTCCTATTGATTATCTAGACTTTCATAATGAACCGAAAATAATTAAAAACTTCTCATTATTACATACATAATTACATTACATCAAATGTCTCTAATGTTGTTTTGTACTATTTCTTTGGCAAAATATCTGTTAAATGAACTACTATCGAAAGCGCGGACAGGCTTGTGTGCCCTTATCATATTGCATTTCTGCGAATCTGTGTGAACGGGAATTTGATAGTATATATTGTAATTTACATATGTTTTTAAGATGGAAGAATGAGGTTTTACAGATACTAGAAAAGTGGCTTTCAAATGAAAGATTGGTATCAAAGAGCACACCCAGGTTTCTAACCGACGCCGACTAACTCTGTCAACATAATGTTTGAGTCTATTTAAAAGAATGTTGTGGTCAATGGTGTCAAATGCAGCACTAAGATCGAGTAACACTAATAGAGAGATACAACCACGATCGGATGATAAGAGCAAATCATTTGTGACTCTAATGAGAGCGGTCTCAGTACTATGGTACGGTCTAAATCCAGACTGAAAATCCTCGCAGATATCATTTCTTTCTAGAAAGGAACACAGTTGTGAAGATACTGCTTTTTCTAATATCTTTGACAGAAAAGGCAGATTTGAGATTGGCCTGTAATTGACCAATTCTGTAGGATCAAGTTGCGTTTTTTTTAACAAGCGGTTTAATCATAGCCAGCTTAACTTTTTGATACGTATCCTAATGACAAAGATGAATTAATGATATTAAGAAGAGGATATATGACCTCTGGAAACATCTCTTTCAGTAGCTTAGTCGGTATAGGGTCTTGCATACAAGTTGTCGATTTAGATGATTTAAATCTATAGCAATGAGTGAATGGAATTTTTCCTCAGGGAGACTACAATGCACTCATAGTTATAATTTTCTCTCTAATATCAATCTTGTAAGTAAAGAAATTCATAAAGTCATTACTGCTGTGCTACTTGGAAACTTTATTTCTTGTTAGTTTAGCCTCTGTATCAAATAAATACTAAGGGTTGTGTTTGTTTTCTTCTAAAAGAGAAAAATAAGCAGATCTAGCAGTTTTTAAGGCCTTTCTGGACGTAATCGTGCTCTCTCAACGAAATGCAAAAAAGCTCTAGTTTTGTTTTCTTCCAGCTACGCGCCATTTTTGCGCAACATCGAGTTCCTCTAAACTATCTGGGATGCTGAGGAGATGAAACTGATCAGGAAGATTATATATAAAGTAATCTGTGATAAGGTTCAGTGTGGGTGGAAGGAATTAGACGGGGGTCGGCGTGACTGAAACTCGCGATTTATTTTCAAACACAAAAATAAACAAAAACAAAAGGAGGCACCCAGTAGCGCTTTCACAGAGTCACCGTGGTAACACAGTACAACGAGCAACAACACAAAACAAACAGCAGCTTTCTAGCTGGCGTCGGGTGTGGCAGTAGCAGGCTAGTTCCCAGTCCAACTCTCTTTCGTTCCCGCCGGCTTTTATGCGGTCTCTCCACGCCAATTACTGCAATCAGACACAGGTGTTCATCATCTGCACTTGACCTACTTACTCACCGCTCGGCTCCATCCTCTCTCGCGCTACAGACTTCACTGAACCACGCCGCCCTCGCCACATACCCCCACCGCCCAACTCAGGCCGGGGAGCCATCCGGCCTGCAGCCCCCTCTCTTAGAGAGCTTGCGACTGATGTACAGCACCGGCCGTGCTGGTCCACCACATAGAGCAGCCTTTATCTGAGTAAAAGCCCGCTGGCACTGCTCCATCCACTGGACCGTATCTGGTACTTCCTTTTTAGTTAGATCAGTCAGCGGGCTGGCGAGGTCCGAATAGTTAGGCACAAACCACCTATAATATCCCGCCAGCCCCAGGAACTGCCTAACCTCCTTTTTGGTCTTGGGCCTTGGACAGGTCGCAACTGCTGCCGTCTTGTTATTTGGGGGCGCACCTGTCCATGACCCAAGTGGAAGCCCAGATACCTAACCACCACACGCCCAACCACACACTTTTTTCGGGTTGGCCGTGAGCCCAGCCCTTCTCAGTGTCTTCAGGACAGCCCACAAATGCTGTATATGACGCTGCCAGTCGTTACTATAGATGATGATATCATCCAAGTAAGCAGCGGCATATGCAGCATGCTGCCGGAGAATTCTATCCATCAGACGCTGAAAGGTCGCTGGAGCCTGAACAAGCCGAAAGGAAGAGTGACAAATTGGTGTAATCCAAACAGCATTGTGAAAGCTGTCTTTTTTTTTTTGGACATGGGAGACAAGGGGATCTGCCAATATCCCTCTGTTAAGTCCAGTGTTGAATAAAAGCGAGCAGTACCCAGCCGATCAAGCAACTTGTCAACCCTTGGCATTGGATAAGCGTCGAACTTCGACACAGCATTCACCTTACGATGGTCCACACAGAACCGGACCGAGCCGTCGGTTTTAGGCACTAAAACTATCGGGCTTGCCCAGTCACTGTTGGACTCTTCTATTACTACCATGTCTAGCATTGCCTCTAATTCGCTCTGAACCACCTTTTTTTGTGTTCAGGCAAGTGATACGGCCAGCTGCGTACGACCACGCCCGGCTCTGTCTCAACGTGGTGCTGAATGAGGTCCGTCCGACCAGGCAGGGGCGAGAACACATCAGCAAACTCAGCTTGTAAATTTTTTTACATCAGTGAGCTGGGAGGGTGAGAGGTGGTCTCCACCAGGTGCCAGGGCGAGAGATTGAGTTTTGATATTCGCTTCTGGACCGAGATCCTCCTCTCCGCTCACGACCGTCGCCAGCATCACTGATTCTGCCTCAGACCATTTTTTGAGGAGGTTGAGGTGGTAAATTTGATGTGCCCCGTCCCTATCTGTTCGGACTACCTCATAGTTGAGATCCCCAACTCGCCGTGTGACCTCGAAGGGTCCTTGCCACTTCGCGAGTCATTTTGAACTAGAAGTAGAGAGCAATACAAGCATTTTATCTCCCGGTGCAAATTGACGAAGTCTAGTCCCCCTGTTGGACAGCCGACTCTGTTTGTCCTGGGCCTGTAACAAATTCTCCATTGTAAGCCGCCCCAAAGTGTGGAGTTTTGTTCTCAGGTCCAGGACATACTGAATTTCGTCTTTGCTAGTTGAAGGTCCGTCCTCCCAAGTCTCCCTAAGGACGTCCAACACCCAGCGGGGATGACGTCCATAGAGAAGCTCGAAGGGGGAAAACCCAGTGGAGGCTTGGGGGACCTTGCGTACAGTGAACAAGAGGGGTTCTAGACACTTATCCCAATTTTTGGCGTCTTCCCGTACAAACTTACGAATCATGGTTTTCAATGTACAATTAAATGATTCCACCAGGCCGTATGTTTGTGGGTGATAGACGCTGGTGCGAATCGATTTAATGCCCAACAATTCGTAAAGTTCGTGGATGGTTCGTGACATAAACGCCGTGCCTTGATCGGTGAGAATCTCTTTCGGGATTCCCACCCGGGAGATTAATTGAAACAGTGTGCCCGCAACGCTTTTAGCAGAAATACTGCGGAGCGGCACTGCTTCGGGGTACCGCGTTGCATAATCCACCAGGACTAAAGCAAAGCGGTGCCCCCGTGCAGACCGTTCTAATGGCCCGATGAGGTCCATGCCAATTCTCTCAAAGGGGACCTGCACTAAAGGAAGTGGGCACAAAGGGGCTTTTGGGTTGGCCGGTGGATTCACCAACTGACATTGACGACAAGACGTACGCCACTTGCGCACATTCTCGTGAATGCCCGGCCAGAAAAACCGGGCCATGAGACGGTTTAGTGTAGCCGTTTGTCCTAAATGCCCAGCCATTGGATTACAGTGAGCCACCTGGAAAAGCATTTCCCGGCAGCTTTTTGGTATCAACAACTGAGTTGTATCCTGTTTTGACTGGGTGTCTTGGGTCACCCGATACAATTTATCTTTTAAGATTGCAAAATCGGGATAGGAGAGCGGCCGGTCTGGGTGGAGCAGCTGGCCTAACCTAACCCTAACCTCTAGAAAGTAGAGACTTTTTCATTTTACTGCGCTTGGAAACAATGAGCGCGTCGGTTCAATTATGAGCGCGCCTACATTTGAACAAACTTGAGCGTTCAAAAGACGCGATATGTAAACGGTCCCTTGGCGAGCTACCTCCAATCAAGCCACGAGCTGGTAGCTCGCAAGCGACGTGTTGGAGACCCAGGTTATGGATAATAGAAAACTGCTTCGCGGCACAGAGGATTTTTTATTTTCTTTTAACTGCTCGTGCCGCCCCCCATGTGTCATGAAAAATGCTGCCCGGTTCGCCCGTGCCCAAAAACGTTACTGTCGGCTAAGTAAATCACCTTGCGTGATTCTTTTAAATACACTCCCCCCATAAATACTGCGTCTGAAAGGGAATCTCTTACAAAAGCATATGCAATAAGGTCAGCCGCAAAAAATCAAGCATAGCGTCAGGTCTGGCGGGTCACGTTAGTCGAGCTCACATCAGTGACTCTCAGCTGATCCTCTACCTATAGGAATACGACGTCTATCACTGTATACATATAAGCTCATCAGTATTATCAGCAGCGATCGCGTTTCTCAGGAGCGATTACCCTCCTCCCTCCCCAGCTCCTCCTGTCTCAGTCAGGATTTGGCCTTCTGATTCCCCTTGAATCAGAATAAATTCTCGAATTATGTTGTACATTAAAATCTTGAATTAATGATATCTGCAATACATTTATGTTGGTTCTGTTCTGTTCACCCTAAGGGGGTTATCGCTGCTCTTACTCATGCTAGGCTGCATGTGCGGGGAGCTCTCGCCCAGAACAGAACCAGACCGCCAATCCAAACTGTTTGCTAATTCTCAATCCTTTTTTACAATAGTAGTCCTGACAGAACAACTGTCCTCACCTTTTCAGCGCAAATTTTTCACTGTGTCTTTAGTAAATCTTGACAGTAGTTTATTAACGCCAAAAGAGGGTTTGCACTGGAGCATCTGGCCCTAAATATTGTTAGGATATACATTAGGAAGGTTATAGCATTGCAGAAAGAGTGAAAAACACACTTTTATTAGTTCTCCACCATGAATCGAAGACCAGTTCTCCCACTCCTTCCACAGTTCACAGTCAAGGTGTTTTAAGGTATTTTGAGAGTGCTTGTCGTTACACACGAAACGGCATTAGCAGTTTGTCGTTGAACGGCAGCGTTTCCTGGCGATGAGCAGCAGGACGAAGCTCTTTCTCGTGTCGCTCATGTCTTTATCTCTTATTTTCCATCACAGAAACACCGTCTGAAGACTGGCGCAATTCTCCTGCCATGAGAAACACCGTCTGTTTCTCGCTCTTTTTTTTAATCATGGACCCCTCAGAAAAGAAAATAAAGAAATGTCCTTCTTTTTCCTTGAATCAAGGACCCAAAGGATTCCTTAACAAAAGAGTGAGGCTGAACGAGTGTGTTTTAAAGAGTGAGACTGAAGGAGTGTGTTTTAACACACGGCTGCTGCTGAGCTTCACATGGACCGAACGTCACTGAATCCTCGAACACTGAGAAACCACTGATTCATGTGGAGCTGAATCACTGCAAACACACACAACCTTTTACAAACACCAAAAAAAAGACGACCGTGTATGAGTGCAAATATGTTTGAGTGTATGTGTGTGTGAGAGTGAGAGGTGTGTGTGTGTGAGAGAGAGTGTGTGTTTATGAATGAGTGTGTGTTTGTATGCGAGTGAGTGTGTGTGTATGAGTCAGTGAGTATGTGAGTGAGTGCGAGTGTGTGTACGAGTAAGTATGAGTGTAGATGAGTGTGAGTATGTGCGAGTGTGAACGAGTGTGTGTGTGAGTATGTGCGAGAGTGTGTGAGTGTGTGAATGTGTGTATAAGTATGTGAGTATGAGTGAGTATGTGCGAGAGCGTGAACGAGTGTGTGTGTGTGAGTATGTGCGAGAGTGTGTGAGTATGTGAGTGAGTGCAAGTGTGTGTATGAGTATGTGAGTATGAGTGTATATGAGTGAGTATGTGCGAGAGTGTGAGTGTATGTATGGCGAGTGAATGCGAGTGTGAGTGAGTATGAGTGTATATGAGTGAGTATGTGTGTATGAGTGTGAGTATGTGCGAGAGTAAAGTGGGTATATGTGAGTATGTGCGAGAGTATGTGAGTGAGTGCAAGTGTGTGTATGAGTGAGTGTGAAGTGAGTGCGAGAGTGTGTGTGTACGAGTATGAGTGTATATGAGTGCGAGTGTGAAGTGAGTGCGAGAGTGTGTGTGTGTACGAGTGTATATGAGTGCGAGTGTGAAGTGCAGAGATGGGACCAAGTCACACATGTGCAAGTCTCAAGTATTTTTTTCTTGGGCAAGTCAAGTCACAGGGTATGTCAAGTCAAGTCCAAGTCCAGTCACATTATTGTAATTTTACCTGCAGAATAAAGTAAAATCTTAATAAAGTGAAAAGACAAGATATAAGTAACTGTCAGTAAGTTAGAATAATTTGAATTTGCATTGTAGGCTCAATACTCATGTTCAGTAAAATACATCATGGAATCAAACTAAATTGTAACTTCATAAAATTATTTATTTTTCACTTCTGCCAACAGTGTTTGAAATGTTTTAAATTTTCGACATTGAGTCCATAAAACAAATAACAGCTTAACATCCAACAGGTTCCTCTCTGAACACCCTCTCTCTCTCTCTCTCTCTCTCTCTCTCTCTCTCTCTCTCTCTCTCTCTCTCTCCCTCTCTCTCTCTCTCTCTCTCTCTCTCTCCCTCTCTCTCTCTCTCTCTCTCTCTCTCTCTCTCTCTCTCTCTCTCTCCTTTGCAAACACAGTTTAGGTAGGCCTACATTAAACTTTGTTACATTTCTCCTCTCTCTCACACACACACTCTCTCTCTCAAACACACTCGCTCTCTCTCACACACCACACACACACTCTTTGTCTCTCACACTCACTCTCTCTCTCACACACACACTCACTCACACACACACTCTCTCACACACACACAAACACTCACTCACTCTCTCACACACACACTCACCACTGAAAACGGTAAAAAAAAATGGAACCAAAAGTGAAAATATTATGGACGTTATCTGACATTAAGCGTTTCTGCTTCACATTTTCAGCAGGGCAGCGGAGCGGGTGTGGGTTGACTCCCCACGGTTCTCATGGGCTATATAAGTCCCAACGTGAAAAAGCTTTATGGTTTAATGTACCTAAACAACGATCACCAAATTTCTCTCTTATATTGTTCCTCATAACCACTGAAAACTGTAAAAAATATTCTAACCCAAAGTCCATTTATTATGGACGTTTAAGTTAAAACTGGTGGGTACAAAAAATGACTGATGACGAAATCTGGCGGGTACACGTCCCCACTGTACCCACCGCCCCCCCTGTCCCCACCCGTACCCACCGTACCCACCCGTACCCACCGCCCCCACCCGTACCCACCGCCCCCACTGTACCCACCGCCCCCCTGTCCCCGCCCGTACCCACCGCCCCCCGCCCGTACCCACCGCCCCCCGCCCGTACCCACCGCTCCCCGTCCTCACCGCCCCCCGTCCCCACCCGTACCCACCGCCCCCCGTCCCCACCCGTACCCACCGCCCCCCGTCCCCACCCACCGCCCCCACCCGTACCCACCGCCCCCACCGTACCCACCGCCCCCACCGTACCCACCGCCCCCACCGTACCCACCGCCCCCACCCGTACCCACCGTACCCACCGCCCCACCGTACCCACCGCCCCCACCCGTACCCACCGCCCCACCGTACCCACCGCCCCACCGTACCCACCGCCCCCACCCGTACCCACCGTCCCCACCCGTACCCACCGCCCCCACCCGTACCCACCGCCCCCACCCGTACCCACCGCCCCCACCCGTACCCACCGCCCCCTGTCCCCACCCGTACCCACCGCCCCCACCCGTACCCACCGCCCCCCACCGCCCCCACCCGTACCCACCGCCCCCAACCGTACCCACCGCCCCCAACCGTACCCACCGCCCCCACCCGTACCCACCGTACCCACCGCCCCCCCGTCCCCACCCGTACCCACCCGTACCCACCGCCCCCACCCGTACCCACCGCCCCCACCCGTACCCACCGTACCCACCGCCCCCACCCGTACCCACCGCCCCCCCCCCCCCGTACCCACCGCCCCCCACCCGTACCCACCCCTACCCACTGCCCCCACCGTACCCACCGCCCCCACCGCACCCACCGCACCCACCGCCCCCACCTAACCCTAACCCTAAACGTGAAATGCTTTATGGTTTAATGTACCTAAACAACGATCACCAAATTTCTCTCTTATATTGTTCCTCATAACCACTGAAAACTGTAAAAAATATTCTAACCCAAAGTCCATTTATTATGGACGTTTAAGTTAAAACTGGTGGGTACAAAAAATGACTGATGACGAAATCTGGCGGGTACACGTCCCCACTGTACCCACCGCCCCCCTGTCCCCACCCGTACCCACCGTACCCACCCGTACCCACCGCCCCCACCCGTACCCACCGTACCCACCGCCCCCACCCGTACCCGCACATGAGGTGGTTTTTTAGGCAATTCGAAAAAGGAATATTTTGCAAAACTGCAATGGAAAGGTTCACAGGTCACCTGACGTACGTAAAAGTCACATGATCATTCTTTAAAGAAAGCACGGTATGTTTAGACAGAAGACAAGACAGAGTTATTTATTAAACTCATAAAAGTTTAAGAATTACGGGAATACTGGATTCTACACAACAAAGAACGCGGCTAGTGTCAGGATCAGTCGAGGCTCAGCAGGACGGGCTCGTGGTCCGTCTCCCTCAGGAAGCGCAGCAGGTCGTCAGGTTTGAGCCCCATGGTGGCGCTGTTGGTCATTGGGTGGAAATAGAGCCACTGGTGTGCGCCGTGGGTCAGGTCTCGGTCCAGCACCACCGTCACGCTGCGGGCGGAGTCGCAGAAGAGCGCGAGCGGCGTCACGCAGCCCTGCCGCACACGCAGCGTCTCCAGCAGCAGAGCCTCGTCCGCCAGCCGCAGGTTCCCTCCGCCGAGCCCCAGGCGCCGAGACACATCGCCCAGGTCCAGCCGCCGGTCGTGCCGCACGCTCAGCAGCCACAGGCTCTTCTTACGCTTGTCCTTCAGGAACAGGTTCTTCGTGACCGCGCCGCTCAGATGAGCCACATGAGGCATCATCTCCTCCACCGTAAACACCTAAAAACAACAACAATTGTAAAAAAGGCCACAATTAGGGTTAACTTCAAGTGTCTTCTTCTCCTTTTCTATATGCAAAATTGACTCATACGTCGCAGCATCCGTCCAGCAAGCCAATCAGCGCCGCGGAAAAGACGTGAAGGTGTGCAGGCAAAGACGTGCAGGTAAAGGTGTGCAGGTAAATGTGTGCAGGTAAATGTGTGCAGGTGAAGGTGTGCAGGTAAAGGTGTGCAGGTAAAGGTGTGCAGGTAAAGGTGTGCAGGTAAAGGTGTGCAGGTAAAGGTGTACAGGTAAAGACGTGCAGGTAAATGTGTGCAGATAAAGGTGTGCAGGCAAAGACGTGCAGGTAAATGTGTGCAGGTAAATGTGTGCAGGTAAATGTGTGCAGGTGAAGGTGTGCAGGTAAAGGTGTGCAGGTAAAGGTGTGCAGGTAAAGGTGTGCAGGTAAAGTTGTACAGGTAAAGACGTGCAGGTAAATGTGTGCAGGTGAAGGTGTGCAGGTAAAGGTGTGCAGGTGAATGTGTGCAGGTGAAGGTGTGCAGGTAAAGGTGTGCAGGTAAAGGTGTGCAGGTAAAGACGTGCAGGTAAAGACGTGCAGGTAAAGACGTGCAGGTAAAGACGTGCAGGTAAATGTGTGCAGGTGAAGGTGTGCAGGTAAAGGTGTGCAGGTAAAGACGTGTGCAGGTAAATGTGTGCAGGTAAAGACGTGCAGGTGAAGGTGTGCAGGTAAATGTTTGCAGGTGAAGGTGTCCAGGTAAATGTTTGCAGGTGAAGGTGTGCAGGTAAATGTGTGCAGGTAAATGTGTGCAGGTAAAGGTGTGCAGGTGAAGGTGTGCAGGTAAATGTGTGCAGGTGAAGGTGTGCAGGTAAAGGTGTGCAGGTAAAGGTGTGCAGGTAAATGTGTGCAGGTAAATGTGTGCAGGTGAATGTGTGCAGGTAAAGACGTGTGCAGGTAAAGGTGTGCAGGTAAATGTGTGCAGGTAAAGGTGTGCAGGTAAAGACGTGTGCAGGTAAAGGTGTGCAGGTAAATGTGTGCAGGTAAAGGTGTGCAGGTAAAGACGTGTGCAGGTAAATGTGTGCATGTAAAGGTGTGAAGGTGAAGGTGTACAGGTAAAGACGTGTGCAGGTAAAGGTGTGCAGGTAAATGTGTGCAGGTAAAGGTGTGCAGGTAAAGGTGTGCAGGTGAATGTGTGCAGGTAAAGGTGTGCAGGTAAAGGTGTGCAGGTAAAGACGTGTGCAGGTAAATGTGTGCATGTAAAGGTGTGAAGGTGTACAGGTAAAGACGTGTGCAGGTAAATGTGTGCAGGTAAATGTGTGCAGGTAAATGTGTGCAGGTGAAGGTGTACAGATAAAGACGTGTGCAGGTAAAGGTGTGCAGGTAAATGTGTGCAGGTAAAGGTGTGCAGGTGAAGGTGTGCAGGTAAAGGTGTGCAGGTAAAGACCTGTGCAGGTAAATGTGTCCAGGTAAATGTGTGCAGGTAAAGGTGTGCAGGTAAAGACGTGTGCAGGTAAAGGTGTGCAGGTAAAGACGTGTGCAGGTAAAGACGTGTGCAGGTAAATGTGTGCAGGTAAATGTGTGCAGGTAAATGTGTGCAGGTAAAGGTGTGCAGGTGAAGGTGTGCAGGTAAATGTGTGCACGTAAAGACGTGTGCAGGTAAATGTGTGCACGTAAAGACGTGTGCAGGTAAAGGTGTGCAGGTGGGCAGAGTCCTCGAGGCGCTGGAGTGAGTTGCCGGGGGGACGGTCGAGCTCACTGCTGGCCGTCTGGGTGCTGGAGGGGCGGCGCCGTCCGTGAGGGAGCGGAGGAGTCGCCGCCGTTCGCCGTGGGCCGGAGTCTGCTGCCATCCGCCATGAAGGGGAGGAGCAGGGAACGGGGGACTCCTGCCATCTGCCCGAACCCAGAGGAGCTGTCGCCGTCCACCAAGCGGCGGAGTGTCGAGCCATCCACCAGGCGGTGGAGGAGTGTCGAGCCATCCACCGAGGGTTATCCAGCGCCACCGTCAGGCATAGCGGAGAAGATCGCCTAGCTGGGGGAGGACCAGATGGCTGCGCGTTGTGGGATTTTTTTTCCCCTCTCTCGTCTATGTTGCTCCTCATGCTTCCGTCTCCTTTTCTCTCGCCTCGTCTGTCCATACCCCCAGGTGCCATGGCCACCGTGATCGGTCCCCCCGGGGGAGGGGGGAGGAGTAGACGCAGTCTCGGGTGAACCCCCCGGCCTGCGAGGGGCGATGGGGGTGTGTGGCGAGCAGGACGGGGCCGAGGGCCGTGAGAGAGCAGCGCGAGGCCGGTGCCGTGATTACTGATGGGACTTGTGCTTTGTTTTATTGTATGTGACAGCAGTCGTCCGTGAAGGGCTGCTGTCTTTTACTTTCATTTTGTATTTGTTTTATTTTGTTATTAAAGTCTGTTGAACGTTCGCTGGCTCCCGCCTCCTCCTTCCCACAACATCTAACCTCATGACAGTATGCAAATGACAATACGAACTGGCTCGTAAAGATGTTCGTATGTATATATACATACTAGTTTCCTCACGGATATTGTTGTTATATTTAGAAGACATAATCTAAGTGCCTTTTATGCATTATATGGTCTATTTATTATATATATATCTCACTTCTAGAGATAAGGAGCTCCGGGCAAGATGGCGTGTTGATCAGTCACTCGCTTTAGAGTCGGAAGAAAATTGTCCCGAATTTTGACTTTAAGCTTATAAAAGACACTCCAAAAATTTGTAAAAAGTATAATGAAGTATGATCAAACCAGCTAGACTGATATTTAAAGACGGGGACAGTGAAAAGAAACAAGTTGCGATGAGTGTTAAAGACGCAAAGATTCTAGGGCAATCTACCGACCATGACTACGCCAGGGAAATTAGCTCAATCAGCAAAAGAAAAGACTCCGTGCCATCAACTCCAAGTAAGATTACAGCCGGGAAGAAGAGCAAAACTTCATTAAAGGAAGGTGAGGTCTCTAATTTGGCCATTTTGGAAGCCATTCAAAGTTTGGAAAAGAACTTTAATGGGCAACTGTCACAATTTCGAGAGCAAGCTAAACAGAGTAGCAGCATGGTTGCTAGCCTAGCTAAAGCGGTGCAGTTTAATGCCGAAGAAGTAAAGGAATGCAAGGGGAAAATAAACGAGCTGGAAAGTTGCAGCGAACGTCTGTCCAAAGAAAACGATGAGCTTAAAGAAAGAATCCGGGAACAAGAGAGATTCAAGATGAGATGGTGTCTGAAACTGAGAGGTTTATCGGAAAGAAAAGACGAGAACGTAAGAGCAGACGTCATTCAACTCTTCAGTGAGATCGCTCCCGACATGGAACGGCGGCAGCTCGATGAAGCAATCGACATTGTTCACAGAGTCGGCCGTAAAGAAGATAACAGAAGCAGGCACATAGTTGTTTTATTTGTCCGGAGACTTGTCAAGGAGGAGTTGTGGCGACGATGCAAGGATTCCCTGGTGTGCAGAGAGAAAGGCGTCCGCCTCGCCGAGATGCTTCCGCTAGAGGACAGGGAGGCAAGGAAGAAACTGTGGCCGCAGATTGAACAGGCTCGTCGGGATGGAAAGCGTGCTTATTACCGCGGCCCGCACGGATACATAGAGGGTCGTCAAATTGGTTAAGCAAAGAAAGGTTTGATATACTTACACTAGGTGTAAAATGAGTGTGTTAAAAGGACAAGGGACTTTTTTTGTATTTACGAACCACCGTAAATAAGCTTGAAGCAAGTTCTTACTGTTTTGTTTAAATAAGATTTAAAAGCAAGTTTTTACTGTTTTGTTTTTGTTTGCAGTTTTTAGTTATTTTTAGTATCTCGAGCAATGTTCAATTGTTCAGTTTCCTTTGCTTCACTAAACGTGAGGGGTCTAAAAGATTTGGTCAAACGAAAGGCACTATTTTTATTTTGTAAAGGGCGAAAACCACAATGTCTATTGTTACAAGAAACTCATTCTTCCCAGGAGGATGTTAAGTTTTGGTCTAACCAATGGGGTGATCGAATACTGTTTAGTCATGAAGTTTTGGTCTAACCAATGGGGTGATCGAATACTGTTTAGTCATGAAGTTTTGGTCTAACCAATGGGGTGATCGAATACTGTTTAGTCATGAAGTTTTGGTCTAACCAATGGGGTGATTGAATACTGTTTAGTCATGGGACCAGCAAGTCTGCTGGTGTTGCAGTTTGCTTTAATAGGTTTCCAGGTGATATAATTGCACACAGGACAGATAGTCAAGGGCATTGGCTGATGGTGGTTTTAAAAATTGATGGTTATTTTTTCATATTAGCTAACGTATATGGTCATAGAACCATTGCTCAAAATAAACAGATGCTTGAAAATGTTACAAACACTTTATCACAGCTCAAAACATTTTATCCAACAGACTTTATTCTGATGGGAGGTGACTGGAATATGATGAATGGGAAGATAGATGGCCCACTAAATTTGACAGTCACCACTTTAATCATACAATTGGGGATTTTATGATTAATAACCACCTGATAGATATTTGGAGAAGTTTAAATGTAGGAGTTGAACAATACTCCTGGTTTAAACCTAATAACACCTGTAAATCCAGGATTGACGACTGGCTCGTTGATCATTGGCTTACAGAATTTGTCTCAGACATCTTGATTTCCAAAGCCCCATTAACGGATCATTGTATTGTAGAAATTAAATTAAATCCAGTAGATAAAATAAGTAAAAATAAAGGCTACTGGAAATTTAACTCCGGTCTGTTGAAAAATAAAGATTATTGTACAAAGATAAAAGAAATAATAATTGAAACTGAAAATAATGAGGCAATTGATAGTTTTTGCAATAAATGGGAATTTATCAAATATAGAATTAGAGAATATTCTATTAAGGTTAGCAAGGAGATTGCCAGGGAAAAAAGAAGAGGAGAAATGAATTTGTTTCAGGAAATTAGTAAATACTGTGATAAGACAGAAATAAACGGTAAAGAAAAAAGCAAATTATTAATATTGCAAGTCAAATTAGAAGACATGTTTAGCAAAAGAGCTCAAGGTGCGTTTGTGAGATCACGAGCAAAGTGGATAGAGGAAGGAGAAAAAACACCTCATATTTCAGTAATATAGAGAAAAGAAGACAGGAAAATAAGGCAATATCAAGTTTACTGATAAATGGAGTAGAGTGCAAGGACAATAAAACCATGGAAAATGCAGTTTGTACATTTTATAATAATCTTTACACCTCTGCATATTCCCAACTAGATTCCTCAAGTTTTTTAAATGAAATTAAGGACGTCATACCCGAGATTGATGTTTCATCTAAAGAATTTTGTGAGTCCGATTTAAGAGTAGAAGAATTGGATGACGTGAGCTTGAAATTGACATTGAATAAATCTCCGGGTACCGACGGGCTCACTGCCGAGTTTTATAGATTCTTTTGGAAAGAAATCAGACATTTATTATTTAAGGCAATTCAAGAATGCATATTGAAAACCGAATTAATGACAAGCATGAAACAAGGCCTAATAATACTTATTCCTAAACATGGCAAAGATAAAAGATTGTGAGATAATTTAAGACCAATTACACTTCTTAACATTGATTATAAGTTGTAATGGGGAATTATTGCAGCTAGGATGAAAAAATGCCTACCCCAGATAATAAGTGAAACTCAGTCTGGCTTTCTTGCTGGAAGATCTATCCATAATAACATACGATTGGTACTAGACTTGATCGAGTACAGTCATACATTTGTAGAACATGGTTTTATTGTATTTTTAGATTTTTACAAAGCTTTTGATTCAGTTGAACACCCCTTTATTTTAGAAACCTTAAATCATTTTGGTTTTGGACAAAAATTCTCAAATTGAATTAGTCTACTCTACAATGATATCAACAGCGGTGTATCTCTGGAGCACGGCACATGCTCACCATTAGCAGTTACGAGGGGCATTAGACACGGCTGCAACAGTTCTCCTTTATCATTTATAATGGTCGCTGAACTATTGTCTATTAGGATTAGAATGAACAATTCTGATGTCTTCAACATCCTGGGAAAGCACATCATAATAAGTCAGTTTGCGGACGACACGACTTTATTTCTGAAAGACAAAGGGGAAATTTCCAGAGCGTTAGATTCAATCAGTCAGTTCTCAAAGGCGTCAGGTGTAATAAATGCGAAATCCTAGCTTTACATGACCAACCAGCTCGCTTAATTGATAATATACAGGTTAAATCAGAAGTCAAATATTTGGGCATCACGGTCACCAGAAATAAAGAAATAAGGGAAAAAGAAAACATTCTTAAAAATATTGATAAATGTAAAGTAATATTGGATTCGTGGCGGCAAAGGGATGTAACAATTTTTGGCACGGCTCTTCTAGCCAAGATGGAGAGTATATCAAGAGCCATTTACCCTGCCTTTTCTCTAGAAATTTCAAATAACATGATTAAATTAATAAATAAGATAAATTTCAATTTTATTTGGAAGGGTAAATGCCATTATATCCGGAAAAATGACATGATTAAAAGTATTGAAGAGGGTGGCATGAATGTCATAGATTTTTCTGTGATGAATGGTGTACTAAACCTAAAATGGTTGAATTCTTTTGTGTCTCATAATGATTCTTTTTGGTTTAGCATCCCGAATGCAATTTTCCAAAAAAATGGGGGGAATTGATGTTATATTGCGGTGCGACTATGATTGAAACAAACTTCCTGTAAAATGATCTGATTTCCATCAGCAAGTTCTTTTGTACTGGAACCTAATCCTTAAACACAACTTTACACCACATAATACACCTCTGTGGAACAGGTATATTCTGAGTAATAGAAAATCCTTGTTTTTAGGAACTTGGATGGAAAAAGGAATATGGGCGATAACACATTTGATGGATAATGTTGGTGATTTGTTGAATTATAGAGATTTTTGTGATAAATTCAACTTCCAGTGCCCAATGAGAGAGTATAATCAAGTGTTAAAGGCCATCCCAGCACCCCTGAAAATGATGATTAAACAGTTTGTAATGTACTCGAACGCTCGAAATGAGACCTCTGTGTATTGAAGGAGTTATTTTAAATAGTAAACAGTTTACAAATAAGTTTATTAGAAATGTGTTATCCAAACAGTATTTCTCTGGTCAACTGAAAAGAAAATATGTTCTAAAAGATTTCAGTGACGAAGAGGCTAAAAAAATGAGGAAACGGTATTTATCTAACCCAATCTTTCCTAAGGCAGAAGAAGTGACATTTAAAATATTGAATGACTTTTATCCACCTAATTACTTTTTACATGAAAGATTCAATTGGGAAAATAATTCATGTGGATTTTGTGAGAAGGAAATTGAGACTGTTGAACATATTTTCTTTAATTGCGAATTGGTACAAGAATTTTGGCTTACATTTCAAAGTTGGCTACAATCTAAGGAGATATGGCTTCTCCCTTTGAACGTGAGCTCAATTAAATTTGGAGGTTTTTTTTAATGATTATAACTTTTGATAAACAATCTGATTGTTTTAGGTAAACACTTCATCCACAGATGTAAATATTTAAAAACCAAACCCCATTTCAATGGATGGAAGAATGACTTGAAGTTATTGGTAAAATCTCTTCATTGGATGACAGACAGAAATGCCCTGAAACTTCTTTCCGTTTGGGAATTGTTTATGTTATTGGACTAAGACCCTCGCCCCCTTTCCTTGCTTTTCTTTTCTTTTTTTTTTCTTTTCTTCTTATATGTTCGTTTTTCTAAGTGATCTATCAACACGAATACAACTGTATGATCGTTGATTTATGCCTTAATTGTTTGTACTTGAATTCTCTATATTAATAAAAAAAAATCAAATAAAATATTCTAGAGGTAAAGCACTCTTTGGGCGCATGCGCACTAATGTGTTACTCCATCTGTCCTCCGCGCGGAATATCAACCGCTCAGTATTAATCAATCTAGCAGTGCACTTTCCTTATAATGCCACATTGTTTTTTCCTATTGTACTATATTAATCATTGTAATTTAATATTCATTGTGGAGATTACTGTTGTTTACTGTGACTACTATTATTTGT
The DNA here is from genome assembly GCA_030578255.1 of Tiaroga cobitis. NCBI lineage: Eukaryota > Metazoa > Chordata > Actinopteri > Cypriniformes > Leuciscidae > Tiaroga > Tiaroga cobitis. Next base: position 352,243 of record CM060603.1, on the reverse strand, counting down.
CATTGGTATTTTTACTTATCTATTTTTCTTATATCTTTATTTTATAGAAAACCACACACACATGCAGAGCAGACTTTATTCAGTGTACTGAGTTGTGGTGACAGTAAATGGGTTATTCCCAAATAGCTGGTCATCTCTAACAGACTGTCTCCGGACGCTCTGGTCTGTTATCAACCGGCAAATTCAGCTTCTACTAGCCATCACTTTTACAACAACTGAGCATCTTAATGTGGATAATATCCTCATGCCTTCTTACAGTCACAGTCATCGGATTACAGCTTGTGTGAGTATATGATGAGTCATACACACCAACTCATACTAAATTGATTGAGATGAAGAGGTAAAATTATGATATAATTATGAGATTTAAAAAATCGAAGTTCATTGCATATTATGACTTTAGTCGTAATGATGAGATAAAGTCTAAATTGTGACATAGGCCTACCAAATTGTAATTATGAGAGTAAAAAGTCGAAATGTACTTTTTTTGTAATTTTCGACTTGATATGTCATAAATGACTTAGTATGCCATATTTTCGAATTTGTTTTCTTTTTACGTCCTAGTTTTGACTTTTAATATGACTTGGTATGTCATAATTTCGAATTATGTCATGAATATTTACACATGCATGTTTTTCCCCCTTCCGTGGCGGATTCGCCCCTCACACACGTGTCATCGGAACACTTCCGTGTTAACTCTGGTTATATCCCCACCTCTGGATGGTCGATGCAGGTCGTGTCGATATTCAGACGCTTGAGAAACTCTTCCAGCTCTTTCCTCAGATCGGACGCCATCGTGACTTTAACAGCTTCAACTCGCGAACAGAATGTTTACAACGAACAGAATATTTACATGGTTCACAGCAGACAAGAGCTGTGATTGGTCCAGCCTCACACTAAACTACTGTGATTGGTCAGGAGGCACCGGTGTTGAGCAAAGGAACATCGACTTGTTTATTAACAAGATAGCGAGGGAATAACCATTCATATTAAAACTATATTTAAAAGTAAATAATTATTATCAAAAGGAGGAATAGTTAAAGTAATCCTGGATATGTGCAGTATTTTCCTCAGACCACAGCGGACTGCTTCCGGTTCCAGGGCTGTTCAACAGCGCCGCCTGCTGGCCGCCAGTGAGACTCAGAGAATCAACCACCTCACTGTTCGACACATCTTTATCCTTCATTAAGTTCAGAAAATAAACGTAATTGTCAATACTTATTTTACGTAAAACACTTAAAATCACCATGAAATCTATTTTTTTTATGGAAAATTGCAGTGTTTATTATAAATGATTTATGGGTGCACATCATTGTTTTTAATAATCTTGAATCAGAATAAGTTCCTCTTGCAGCATCTCTTCTCTTCTCTGTTGATGTGGGCGGGGCAACCTGTCACTCACATGAGATCAGCCAATAGCAAACCACAACCATCCAATCAATTCCCCACAGACACAATCAAGCCCCGCCCACATGTGTTCTTGTTCCAGAAGCGCTTCACTCGGATACGACACAATAGAGGAGAAAAGACGAGCATAACTTCAGTTTCATGTCAACTTTAACTTACTTAAAAACCTTAAAACGCACTGATTCACATCATATCAGTCCGTGTAGACTAGCTCAAAAACAGTCCGAAGATTCGGGAAACGACAGAAACAGGATGTCCCGAAAGAAAGGCGCTCAGACAGAAGCTGTTTTCAGTGTTTTATTGATCACTTGTCCTCGGGTTTGTTGAAGCAGTAGGTGAGGCAGCACTTCCCACAGTAATGCCTGTCGAAGTGACTGGCCATGAAGACGCCGGCGCCGCACTCATCAGCCGGACACTCGCGCCGCAGACGGTGGATCTTCCCGTTCTCATCCACCTGCAGACCAGCAGCATTAGTGTCACACACACACACACACAGAATACCTCTCACACTCTCTCTCACTCTCACTCACACACTCACACTCACTCACTCACGCTCACTCGCTCTCTCACGCTCACTCTCACACACACTCTCGCTCTCTCATGCGCTCACTCTCTCTCACTCTCACTCACACACTCACACTCACTCACTCACGCTCACTCACTCTCTCACGCTCACTCTCACACACACTCTCGCTCTCTCATGCGCTCACTCTCTCTCACTGAAACAGTTTTATTCACCTTGTAGTACTTGAGCACGGCCAGCTTCACCTTCTTCCTCTTGTGTTTGTTCTTCTTCGGCGTGGTGTAGGACTTCTTCTTCCTCTTCTTGGCTCCGCCGCGCAGACGGAGCACCAGGTGCAGCGTGGACTCCTGCACACACACACAAACACACACACACACGTGTTCACTGGTACTGATGTTTTACTGATATAATGAGAAAGTATTGCTGGTTGAGCAATATATTGTCAAGGCTGATATATCATATTTTTCAATGATCTGCACTGCCGATGTGTCAGAAGTGGGAGTTTTTTAATTGTTTTATTTTGACAGTTCCTGTGAGGATCCGCTGTTTCTCCTGGTTTCCTCAGAGACTCTCCTACCTTCTGGATGTTGTAGTCGGACAGTGTGCGTCCGTCCTCCAGCTGCTTCCCAGCGAAGATCAGCCTCTGCTGGTCCGGAGGAATCCCTGCAACACACACACACACACACACACAATCAGCACAGAGGACACGCTCACACACACACACACACACACACACACACACTCACTCTCTCTCTCTCTCTCTCTCTCTCTCACACAAACAATCAGCACAGAGGACATGCTCACTCACACACAAGGCCGGATTAACCATTAGGGCAACTGGGCACTTGCCCAGGGGCCCACGACATCGAAGGGGCCCTGGGCACCAGGGGCGGAGTGGCAATCGGGAGAGTCGGGAGTTTCCCGGTGGGCCGGTAGTGTTTCGAGGCACTTGGGGCCCAAGCGAGGGGAAGAAAAAATTGTTTTTTTTACATTTTAGATAACGGAGCGTATATTTGCACTAAGTGCCTGTGTTTTTAGCAAAAAGACGCCCGACACGAAATAGCTACAGTGGCGTAGGTCGTAGAGCGTGAAGTGCGTAAAAGTGCTTTTGATGCGCTCGACCCGAGTTCGAATCCGCCTTTTGCCGAACTCTCTTCTCCCTTTTCCCAACACATATGAGATATAAAATGTATAACCTAACATAAAGGTCTGTAGCGTTATATTTTGCCAAAGAACTAAAATCGAAACCATGATATGGCTTTGTGCCTTTATAAAGCAGCACAAGACTTTAAATCACCCAGCACAAACAGGATGCCTATTCTTAAAGGGTTAGTTCACCCAAAAATGAAAATTAAGTAATTAATTACTCACCCCCATGCTGTACCAACCCCGTAAGACCTTCGTTCGTCTTCGGAACACAAATGAAGATATTTTTGATTAAATCTGAGAGCTGGATCACTGCTACATAGGCTCCCTAAGGGACTGAAACTTGACGGTCCAGAAAGTCAATGAAGAAAATGTTTAAATATTCCATGTCGCAACAGTGGCTCAACTATAAGTTTATCAAGCGACGAGAATACTTTTTGTGCGGAAAAACCAACAAAAATAACGACTTTATTCGACTATTCCTTTTCTTCCTTGTGGGCCTGAAACGAGACTTCAAGAGATTTCCACGACGCATGCGCGAGAACTGAGATGAGGACGTTCTTCTTCGACTCCTTCTTGTTACCGGCTGCTCACCGCTTAGAAGTATTACCGCCACCTACCGTATAAGATGACGTGTTGGAAGCGCAAAACTTTCTGTTTACAAGCAGAGGAAGACGCGCGCTGTACATACGCTTTTCAATTCGACACTTAATGTGCTGTAGGTCTCGCTATATTATATACAATGGTTAAAAAGTCGAAATCAGTAGACATATTTTCCAATTGAAAAGCGTATGTACAGCGCGCGTCTTCCTCTGCTTGTAAACAGAAAGTTTTGCGCTTCCAACACGTCATCTTATACGGTAGGTGGCGGTAATACTTCTAAGCGGTGAGCAGCCGGTAACAAGAAGGAGTCGAAGAAGAACGTCCTCATCTCAGTTCTCGCGCGTGCGTCGTGGAAATCTCTTGAACTCTCGTCTCAGGCCCACAAGGAAGAAAAGGAATAGTCGAATAAAGTCGTTATTTTTGTTTGTTTTTCCGCACAAAAAGTATTCTCATCGCTTGATAAACTTATAATTGAGCCACTGTAGGCACATGGAATATTTAAACATTTTCTTCATTGACTTTCTGGACCGTCAAGTTTCAGTCCCTTAGGGAGCCTATGTAGCAGTGATCCAGCTCTCAGATTTAATCATAAATATCTTCATTTGTGTTCCGAAGACGAACGAAGGTCTTACGGGGTTGGTACAGTATGGGGGGGAGTAATTTATTACTTAATTTTCATTTTTGGGTGAACTAACCCTTTAAAGAAATGTGTGCACTTTGCTCACGCGATCAGCATGGTTATCTGGTGTTTTCTCCTAAATAAAAGCTTATTTCTTGCAAGTAAAGAAATTAGGACAAAAGTATTTTAATTGTCCTATATTATAATGTAATGTAGGCTAAAATATACTTCTGAAATATTAATTTTCATTTATATAGTACATTTATAGGCTATGTGGATTTTACGTCATAGGAATAATTATATAAATCATTATTACATTATTATAATAATTGTTTGGCATCCTAAAACACCATTGATAATGTAATGTAGACTGAGACTCTCATAACTAAAAAGATGTTTGAGCCCTCTTTATTGTCCTGGTACAAATCAATGCTTTTTCTTTGTTCAACGAGCAGTTCATGGGTTGAAGCTCTTAATTTTGATCTCTCAAAGAGCACGAGATTGATGCATTTAACCTTAAAATATACAAAATTGTCTTGCGGGGGAGCATGCCCCCGAACCCCCCTAGAGGCACAGAGGTCCACCCAACATAGTTTTACAAATTCCTATGGGAAAGAACAACCATTTATGAACTTTACTCCAGCATAGTACAACAAAGTTCCTTTTAAGTCAGTAAAACTGTAAATGCCATATTAAAACGTCCTTGGACAAAATATACATTTGGCCTGCCTAAGAGGGGGCCTACAAGACATTGTGCCCAGGGGCCTCTGAACTCTTAATCCGGCCCTGCTCACACACACTCTCTCTCTCTCTCTCTCACACACACAATCAGCACAGAGGACATGCTCACTCACACACACTCTCTCTCTCTCTCTCACACACACACACAAAATCAGCACAAAGCACACGCTCACTCACACACTCACACACACACAAACACACAATCAGCACAGAGCACACGCTCACTCACACACACACTCTCAGTAGAGGACACTCTCACACACTCCCTCTCACACAAACACACAATCATCACAGAGGACACATACACACACACACACTCTTACTCAGCACAGCGGACACACTCACTCTCACACACACACACACACTATCTCTCTCTCTCTCTCTCTCTCTCACACACACACACACACACACACATACACTCAGCACAGAGGACACACACACACTCTCTCTCTCATCATCATTTCGACGGAGGTGAATCAATCAAAGTTAACTTTAGCTGGAAATAACATTATTCAAGAACCGCTATAATGCCAAAACAATCTGTTACCTTAAATTATATGTTTATCTCTGTAAAGCTGCTTTGAAACAATCCATTGTTAAAAGCGCTATATAAATGAAGATGACTTGACTCTCACACACTCAAACTTTACTGTACATCACCTTCTTTGTCCTGGATCTTTGCCTTGACATTTTCAATAGAGTCTGACGGCTCGACCTGCAGGGCATCATGGGAAGATTTCAGCAGGAGTGTGTGAGAGTGTGTGTGTCATAACAGGCCGTTCACTAATAAACTCAGTTCTTTCACTCTTCTCTTAAACAGAAGCTGGAAACACCAGCATTCACGGACCCCGCCCACATTCACGGACCCCGCCCACATTCACTGACTCCGAAAACCTCAGGAGAGATTTAATATGTAGATTAAATTATACGTCATTATTTTACTCTAGACTGAAGCTGCGTCTGACACTCGTTCACTATATAGTGCAGCAGTTGGGAAGAAGTGAATGAAAAGAGTGAGTGAATGAAGTTCACATAGGAGACATGAACGGTTACTGAACACACAGGCTGCGTTCCAAACCGCATACTCAATGAGTAGGTACTTAATTTCAATAAGTACTTACTTAACGAGCTCGAAAAGAGTAGACACTTTATAGCCAAATCTCGTTGAGTATGAATGCGATCCGGACATCTGCCATGTTGACGTTATCATGTGACCTACGACGCGTTATCACAAGCGCGACAACTTAGATCAGATGAATTAAACGTGTCGTTCATATATTTTATCTGTAAATATCTTGATATTGATGAAACTTGCTCATTTTGTGGTAGTATTGTTGAAGAAACAGCTGCCTATTTATTTGGTGAATAGTTGATTTAAGTTGTTATATTTTAAACACTACTAATGTTGTGACCCAGTTTTATCCTTAGGCTATAACGATATATTTATTTATTAAGAAACCCCCAAATCGTCATCTCTTGAATATGTTGTTAATTTCTTTATTTTATACCCAAAAAGTTTCTCCTTTAAGTTTTCCTTTTTCTTGATGAAACCTCTCGTTTCATCCCTCAGACTTATAACAATTTGTTTTAATGTATTATGAAGAACTATTTAAAGATATTTAGGCTTGTTATTGTTCTTTTTTCCTGTGTATAAATATCATATTATAATGTATACAAACCAATGATCTTTGTTTTCTGTTTTGTCATCATGATTGTTCATTGTTAGATACAACTATGGTATCTTTCCATGATCTTGTATGTAATCATTTTAAATTATATGAGTGACAGGTGCACTAACACTTCATAACATCAGTAACTCGACAGCACAACCTAGAACAGTTTTCCTCGGCGTTTGTAATGTCTGCACAAAGGAGACGGGCCGCTGCTCGAAGATCTCTCCTTTGGAGAAAACTGTTGACTTTTTACTCGAAAAATGTAAGTATCACTCCTTAAAAATTAATATTACCTCAGAATGAATTGCATTGTTAGCCCACCTCAAAACATAAACAAAATAATAATATTAAATGCTGACCAATACTTAATTATATTACTTTTTTTACATACTAAAAATTATATAATTGAATAAAACAAGCTAAATGTTATTTGTTTTGTCATTTGACATACTTATGCATGAATACATTTATATTGATATATGCAGTGAAACATCTCAATTGTCAGTCAAACAATGAATCAATGCATACATCAATTAAATAATTATATTTTATATACTGACAACAATAAAAAACATGAATAAATGAGTAAAAGAACAAATAAAAGTAACCATCACAATAAACAAATGCATATACAAGTCAACAACACATGGAACAAAGCTTTATTCAAACTACAAGCATGTATTTACAGGCACTGAACCCCAAATCCTACTGCCATCTCAACACAGCGGTTCCCATTCTGGGGCTTTATTCTGATGAATTCACCAGAGGTGACCGTGCTTTCGTGCCGGAGCTTGTGGAGCAGGTGGAGGGATGGAGGGTCTCATAAGGGCAGATGGAGTGATGGAGGGTCTCGCAAGTGCAGATGGAGTGATGGAGGGTCTCATAAGGGCAGGTGGAGGGATGGAGGGTCTCATAAGGGTAGGTGGAGTGATGGAGGGACTCATAAGGGCAGATGGAGCGATGGAGGGACTCATAAGGGCAGGTGGAGTGATGGAGGGTCTCATAAGGGCAGGTGGAGTGATGGAGGGTCTCGTAAGGGCAGGTGGAGTGATGGAGGGACTCATAAGGGCAGATGGAGCGATGGAGGGACTCATAAGGGCAGGTGGAGTGATGGAGGGTCTCATAAGGGCAGGTGGAGTGATGGAGGGTCTCGTAAGGGCAGGTGGAGTGATGGAGGGACTCATAAGGGCAGATGGAGCGATGGAGGGACTCATAAGGGCAGGTGGAGTGATGGAGGGTCTCATAAGGGCAGGTGGAGTGATGGAGGGTCTCGTAAGGGCAGATGGAGTGATGGAGGGTCTCATAAGGGCAGGTGGAGTGATGGAGGGTCTCATAAGGGCAGGTGGAGTGATGGAGGGACTCATAAGGGCAGATGGAGCGATGGAGGGACTCATAAGGGCAGGTGGAGTGATGGAGGGTCTCATAAGGGCAGGTGGAGTGATGGAGGGTCTCGTAAGGGCAGATGGAGTGATGGAGGGTCTCATAAGGGCAGGTGGAGTGATGGAGGGTCTCATAAGGGCAGGTGGAGTGATGGAGGGACTCATAAGGGCAGATGGAGCGATGGAGGGACTCATAAGGGCAGGTGGAGTGATGGAGGGTCTCATAAGGGCAGGTGGAGTGATGGAGGGTCTCGTAAGGGCAGGTGGAGTGATGGAGGGTCTCGTAAGGGCAGATGGAGTGATGGAGGGTCTCGTAAGGGCAGATGGAGTGATGGAGGGTCTCATAAGGGCGGGTGGAGTGGTGGAGGGTCTCATAAGGGCAGGTGGAGCGATGGAGGGACTCATAAGGGCAGGTGGAGTGATGGAGGGTCTCATAAGGGCAGGTGGAGTGATGGAGGGTCTCATAAGGGCAGATGGAGTGATGGAGGGTCTCGTAAGGGCAGATGGAGTGATGGAGGGTCTCGTAAGGGCAGATGGAGTGATGGAGGGTCTCATAAGGGCAGATGGAGTGATGGAGGGTCTCGTAAGGGCAGATGGAGTGATGGAGGGTCTCATAAGGGCAGATGGAGTGATGGAGGGTCTCGTAAGGGCAGATGGAGTGATGGAGGGTCTCATAAGGGCAGATGGAGTGATGGAGGGTCTCGTAAGGGCAGATGGAGTGATGGAGGGTCTCATAAGGGCAGATGGAGTGATGGAGGGTCTCGTAAGGGCAGGTGGAGGGATGGAGGGTCTCATAAGGGCAGATGGAGTGATGGAGGGTCTCGTAAGGGCAGATGGAGAGATGGAGGGTCTCATAAGGGCAGATGGAGTGATGGAGGGTCTCGTAAGGGCAGATGGAGTGATGGAGGGTCTCATAAGGGCAGATGGAGTGATGGAGGGTCTCATAAGGGCAGGTGGAGTGATGGAGGGGCTCGTAAGGGCAGGTGGAGTGATGGAGGGTCTCATAAGGGCAGATGGAGTGATGGAGGGTCTCATAAGGGCGGGTGGAGAGATGGAGGGTCTCATAAGGGCAGGTGGAGTGATGGAGGGTCTCATAAGGGCAGATGGAGTGATGGAGGGTCTCATAAGGGCAGGTGGAGTGATGGAGGGGCTCGTAAGGGCAGGTGGAGTGATGGAGGGTCTCATAAGGGCAGATGGAGTGATGGAGGGTCTCATAAGGGCAGATGGAGTGATGGAGGGTCTCATAAGGGCGGGTGGAGAGATGGAGGGTCTCATAAGGGCAGGTGGAGTGATGGAGGGGCTCGTAAGGGCAGGTGGAGTGATGGAGGGGCTCGTAAGGGCAGGTGGAGTGATGGAGGGGCTCGTAAGGGCAGGTGGAGAGATGGAGCGTCTCATCCATGGCACCACTTCCAGGATTCAGCTCTGGGCTCCTCATCCTCAGTGCTCACACCAGTTTGCAGACTTCAGATCCTACAAAAATTCACAAACATTATACAAAAGCAGTCATTTTAACAGCACAATGTCATTTGATTTATGTATTCAAAATAACAAAAATGACCTTTATATTTGAGTAAAATCCCTAAAACCTTTTTTTCCCAACAAATGCTGCCATCATCTTTCCTTGCAGGTCCTGCTCCGCCACAAAAGCTCTGCAGCAAATGCACAGAAATCAAGAATCAGAAAAGTGCTGCAATTTCTCCATGAAATTACAATAATTCAAATAAACTACAACTTAAGATTTAATAGATGTTGTTATCCATTTCTGTAGTATACTCACTCAAAGCCTTTGATGACAGCATTCAGCATCATAAGCCTCTCTCCACTGGATAAACACACGCGTGTTCTTCCGTCCCTGTAACATACAGACAAGATTCACATTAACGTTACCTCTGTGATTTATAAGCTCAATACTGCATTTACATGCTGAGGTTGTAGCTGATGTGTTAACTCACTTTTTATCCAACTTAAATGTTCCTCAATTTATCAACAGTAATAAGGGACAAATAAAATATATAACATGTTTAGTTACTTTATAGATTTGTTTATTTACCTTATTTATTGCACATTTGTCTAATGTAAACAGTGTTGACAACAGTGAATTATCCTACATAATAGCACATATTCATCGCTCAGATGTCTTATTCATATTGGGATGTGCTCATCTGCAATACTTATAACTTACAATATTTTTCTTTCAGATGTAAATAGACATTTTAAATAAGCGTGTTTAAGATGTATATGGTTATTTATATTCAGTTTAGAGACGTAACTTATAACGTTACGTGTGCTTACTGGAGCTCCCCTGTTAGCTATACATAATAAAACATGTTTTCACAGCTAAATCACAACTATACTATACTGTCTAACTCCTTTACACCTTGAACAGTTAAAACGTTTACTCTTTAGTAGTTTAACACATACGACACAAGGAGCCGTGTTTACTCACATTTGAAAACCCCCGCGTCGCTGATCTCCGTGATGTTTGATAATGACGTATCCTCTCGCGTGGCCTCCTGGGATAGAAGAGTATCCATCGGACGAGCACTCAAAAATCTGGGCACAAGCAGTAAGCCATCCGGGAACTTCTCGCCTACTCTTTTATGAATACTGATGTTTCGAACGTACTGCTTCCTTCACGTACTGTTTTCGCCTACTATCAGGGGCGGACTGGCCATCTGTGTGATCTGGAGAATCACAGAACGGCCGGTACTCCAGGACGGCCGGCGGGCCGGCCCACCGCCCGCCACACACGCAGTCACAGACATCCCAAGTCTCCGGGAGTCTCCCGCATATTGATAGCGGCTCCCTAATGCCCGCAAATTAGTTAAAATCTCCCGGAATCTAGAGCGAGCAAGCATGCGTAGCGCGCGCATGGCAGAGAGAGGGAGCGAGCTAGAGACCTTGCGTGTGTGTGCTAGTCTGTGCATGAAAGGACCCAACCAATCAATTGTCAGTGCGGGCGGGCTTTTATCTCTACTACTCCCGAACCGAATTAATCAGAAATTACTTTGCAAGTTACTTGCTAGGGATGATGTTAGGAAGTGATATTCAGCTTGCTACATTTTTAATGATTACAGTAGTTAAAACAGCTAAACTTCAACATTTTAATAGTAGTAGCTAATATTAAGGAATATGTTGTGCTTTTACTTTTAAAAAAGTTGGTAACATTACAACTAATGCTTACAAACTTTGAAGATTTTGAATACAGAAGTTACATTTGTAATGGTGTAGCCTATTTTCATTTAGATGTGATATTATTTGTGTAGTAGCTAAGATTAATTACTCCATAAATTAATTAATATTATTAAGTAAGAAATTCATTTTAAGACAGCATGGAATAGATTGTGTAATATACTGTTAGCTATAATTTGGATAGTATAGTTTCATGAGCCACAATTAAAGTCTTGTGACACTCATGCCAGGCGGCAGGCGCTATTGTTATTGTTGTTGTTGTCGAGTTTCCGCGCGCCGATTGCTTTGGGCCGGGCCTAGTCAAAGTCCAGGGCCGTTTTTTAGTCCCAGTCCGTCCCTGCCTACTATATAGTAGGAAAGTAGGCATATTCGAACGCACTTAAGTCCGAATCTCGCGATAATTACTACGTCACCCAGGTAATTCTCGCCTACTCTTTTGGATTCATACATACTTTTTCGCTCGCCTACTCTTTTTCCCATACTAAATAGTAGGGAAGTATGCGGTTTGGAATGCAGCCAATCACTCACTTCAGCAGATTCACATCGGTCACGTGTTTATTTATACAGCACTTTATACAATAGACTGTATGTATGCTATAACTGTAAAGTTGATTACTCCAAAGCGGCTCTCCGGTGTGTTCGTATTTTACTCGCGTCTAAAGCAGTAGTATGTTCCTGCACAACCGGAGGCTGCAGTTTCAGGACCCCAGTTCTAGGACCCCAGTTCCAGGACCCCAGTTCCAGGCCCCCAGTTTCAGGACCCCAGTTCTAGGACCCCAGTTCTAGGACCCCAGTTTCAGGACCCCAGTTTCAGGACCCCAGTTCTAGGACCCCAGTTCCAGGACCCCAGTTGTAGGACCCCAGTTCTAGGACCCCAGTTCCAGGACCCCAGTTCCAGGACCCCAGTTCTAGGACCCCAGTTCCAGGACCCCAGTTCCAGGACCCCAGTTCCAGGACCCCAGTTCTAGGAGCCCAGTTTCAGGACCCCAGTTCTAGGACCCCAGTTCTAGGACCCCAGTTTCAGGACCCCAGTTCTAGGACCCCAGTTTCAGGACCCCAGTTTCAGGAGCCCAGTTCTAGGACCCCAGTTTCAGGACCACAGTTCCAGAACCCCAGTTCTAGGACCCCAGTTCTAGGACCCCAGTTCTAGGACCCCAGTTCCAGGACCACAGTTCTAGGACCCCAGTTTCAGGACCCCAGTTCTAGGACCCCAGTTCTAGGACCCCAGTTTCAGGACCACAGTTTTAGGACCCCAGTTTCAGGACCCCAGTTCTAGGACCCCAGTTCCAGAACCACAGTTCTAGGACCCCAGTTCTAGGACCCCAGTTCAGGGACACCAGTTCTAGGACCCCAGTTTCAGGACCCCAGTTCTAGGACTCCAGTTCCAGGACACCAGTTCTAGGACCCCAGTTCCAGGACCACAGTTCCAGGACCACAGTTCTAGGACCACAGTTCTAGGACCCCAGTTCCAGGACCCCAGTTCCAGGACCCCAGTTTCAGGACCACAGTTCTAGGACCCCAGTTTCAGGACCCCAGTTCCAGGACCACAGTTCTAGGACCCCAGTTCTAGGACCCCAGTTCCAGGACACCCGTTCTAGGACCCCAGTTTCAGGACCCCAGTTCTAGGACCCCAGTTTCAGGACCACAGTTCTAGGACCCCAGTTCCAGAACCACAGTTCTAGGACCCCAGTTCTAGGACCCCAGTTCCAGAACCACAGTTCTAGGACCCCAGTTTCAGGACCACAGTTCTAGGACTCCAGTTCCAGGACACCAGTTCTAGGACCACAGTTCTAGGACCACAGTTCTAGGACCCCAGTTCCAGGACCCCAGTTCCAGGACCCCAGTTCCAGGACCCCAGTTTCAGGACCCCAGTTCTAGGACCCCAGTTCCAGGACCACAGTTCTAGGACCCCAGTTCTAGGACCCCAGTTCCAGGACACCCGTTCTAGGACCCCAGTTTCAGGACCCCAGTTCTAGGACCCCAGTTTCAGGACCACAGTTCTAGGACCCCAGTTCCAGAACCACAGTTCTAGGACCCCAGTTCTAGGACCCCAGTTCTAGGACCCCAGTTCCAGAACCACAGTTCTAGGACCCCAGTTTCAGGACCACAGTTCTAGGACCACAGTTTCAGGACCCCAGTTCCAGGACCCCAGTTTCAGGACTACAGTTCTAGGACCCCAGTTTCAGGACCCCAGTTCCAGGACAACAGTTTCAGGACCCCAGTTTCAGGACCCCAGTTCCAGGACCCCAGTTTCAGGACCACAGTTCTAGGACCCCAGTTTCAGGACCCCAGTTCCAGGACCACAGTTTCAGGACCCCAGTTATAGGACCCCAGTTCTAGGACCCCAGTTCCAGAACCACAGTTCTAGGACCCCAGTTCTAGGACACCAGTTTCAGGACCCCAGTTCCAGGACCCCAGCTCCAAGATCCCAGTTCCAGGACCCCAGTTCCAGGACCCCAGTTTCAGGACCCCAGCTCCAAGATCCCAGTTCCAGGACCCCAGTTCCAGGACCCCAGTTCCAGGTCCCCAGTTCCAGGACCCCAGTTCCAGGACCCCAGTTCCAGGTCCCCAGTTCCAGGACCTCGCTTCCAGGACCCCAGTTTCAGGTCCCCAGTTCCAGGACCCCAGTTCCAGGACCCCAGTTCCAGGACCCCAGTTTCAGGACCCCAGTTCCAGGACCCCAGTTCCAGGACCCCAGTTTCAGGACCCCAGTTCCAGGACCCCAGTTTCAGGACCCTAGTTTAGGACCCCAGTTCCAGGACCCTAGTTTGTGACAGTGCCACCTACCGAACTGGATGATATAGCGGCTGCGGTTTCAGGACAGCAGTTCTAGGATCCAGGTGGTTTAATACATAGTATCAAGACACCTATTATCTTAAAGTCCCTGTAAAGGCAATTCTAAAAAAAATTCTAAACCCATTAGAAATGTGAGAAATATGTTGCTAAAACATATTACAAAGACTGTGAACTGTGAATTACTGAATTGTGGAGTTAGACCGTTAAACGGTTTTTCACCATTGCTATTTTCCGGATTTTTTGGGCGGGGCTAAAACGGGGCTCGATGACGCACTGGAGCCCCCGAGCTACTGGACACGCCCCTACTTGATGACGCACTGAGGCCACTCAGGCTGGCCCCTCCCCTAACCAGCACATTCGCATCAGTTCACCGCTCGATCGCGCTAGCTATGCCTTCGACACGGAAATGCGTAGGCTACTACCTGGATGCGATCATGTACTAAACAGATCGGTGTCTTTATATAAATTTCCTAAAAACGATCACATCAAGAAGAGGTGGATTAATTTTGTGAAGAGCCAACCTTGATGGAGAGCTGAGGATCACCGCCAACACCCGCCTCTCTAGTGATCATTTTACACGGGACAGTTTCATAAACTTTCGTTGGAGACAACTGGGATTCACTGATAATCCGCTGTTACTGGTGAATAGGGCCGAACCGACTATCCCCCGCCTCGGCCTTCATCTCCCCGTCCCGAAAGCAGTATCACCTAATATCAGCGTCGGCAGCTTTCCCGCGAGTGGGCGTGGTTTCAGCGCAGCCAGCGGACACGCCCCCACAGCGGACACGCCCCCAGCGTTTGAGAGCAGAGTATACTGCTCATTTTTTCAAGATTTTGATAGCTTATTTTATGTACTTGTCGGCTTTTTTTATCATTCAAATTTGGCTGGGTGGCTAATAACACATTTTTCTGTGGTGTGACAAACTCAGAACACATACTTAATTTTGACTTTACAGGGACTTTAAGTCTTGTTAAAAAAAAGAAGATTTTTTATATATATATATATATATATATATATATATATATATATATATATAAACAAATAAGATTATGGAATAGAAAAGCTCCTGTAGCAGGTGGATTAGAGCAAGTAGCATCAAGCTACATGACACAATTTAAAAGATTAATATTACACTTTTACTTAAACCTCACTTTAAACCACCATAGAGTATCATATTCCTGTCGCGGTTTAAAATGGTTTTAAGTCCAAAAAAGTTGCCTTTTTTTGTTGAAATATAGATATAACTATTTAGCATTTTATATGCAGGTAATGGCTACACCTTGCTTAGCAATACTGTAAACATTCTTTATTTATATGAAAATATCCCAAATCACACGAAAATCACACACAAACCACATATACTCGAAATCGTGCATTTATTAGCTTCTTGTTTCAGGTGAAGAGATGTGTCTTAGCTTTGTTATCACGGAGGTCAGAATGAGGAAGTGTACACAGCATACACAGGGGCGCGTCATGCAGAAGGGCAGGATTTATTGTCATGTTGAACCACGTGAGATGATTGACAGCTGTACAGCGAATAAGAGCGCGCTGAGATCATAACTGACGCTAGCGGTGCTGTATATTGCATGAATGTGAACACAAATAAACCGGAGAAGACGTGAATGATTGCTTTATGAGTGATGATTTCCCTTCAAAATAACGAACGTTACAGATTAATAATTTTGCTCTCCTGTCATAAATTAAGAAATTAATGTCACTGCAAACCAGTTTTACAGTATAAACAGTGGTCAACTATCGAAGCTGGAGTTTTAAATCTTTCTAATGATGCTCAGTTTGTCCAGATCAAATAAGTCAGAGTGTGATGTTTTAACGAATAATGAATGTTGAACAACAATATCTGGGGCCGTAAAACTGCAGCCTCCAGTTGTGCAAGAACCAAGGGGGTAATCCATCGACCGGAAGTTGAAGTCGGCCGGGTGCCGCCATCTTGTAGCAGAACTTCACTTGCGTTAGCATTTCCATTGACTCCCATTCATTTTGGCGTCACTTTGACAGCGAATAACTTTACATCTGAGGCGTTTAAAGACTCCATTTGTCCATTATTTATTTCTAAAGAAACACGACAATGTATAAAGGGCTCCATTACCTTCTATGTTACATTATGGCCCCGTAGAAACAGTTTTGGTAAAAATAGGCTAACGATTGCGTCATAACCACTCGACTCTCTGTCGCGCTGTACAGAAATTACCGTACAGACAGGAGGAGAAGCTCGCAGGCAATCGGGGGAACGTCCCGTCAAGGGAGAAGCCCATAGATAATGAGTCCATAAAAGCAGCGGAATACTTACTCCTGCTCACTCACGCCAAAGAACTCTTTGCTCAAGCTCACCGTCTCTGCAAGATTAACGTTGGCAATTTTCACGCACAGCTAATAGAAGATTAACGTCTGTCAGACAGGTTGCTCACGTCATCAAGCTTAGTTTGAGTCGGTCTGAGTCTGCGCGTCAGGAACGGAAGTGCTCAAAAATCGCTAAAAGTGGGCTTCAACTGTCTCAACTGAGTTCCAATGAGATCGCTCTGTCCATTTCTTTTACTGTCTATGGCAAGAACACCCTTCTCCTCTAAAGACTTACACCTCAAAGAAGGCGGAGCCTCAGAGCCACGCCCCCGATTACATCATCACCACACAGACCAATGGGAGTTCAGTTCGCGGTGGATTGGGCCACAGCCCTGGTTGTGTTCTAAATGACAGCGGTTTGTTCTTCAGATATGAACAGTCACAGTGAGGCCAAAGGAACACCACATCGACTGTTACTCGCTCTTTTATCATGATTAACTCGGTCCAAACACACAATCCAAGGCAAACGTTGTCACTGTTTTTAACTGATTTGTTTTATTTCTCAGTTAATCTTCAGTGCAGATCAGCATCACTCACTGTATCAACACTAACAGCTGCTATTGCGAGAAGAACACTCATCGGTGATTATTCCGAGTGTGTGATCATCGCTCGTGCAGTGCTGTCTGTTCTCACACACACTCACTACACACACTCCCTCACTCACCTCGAGTGTGATGGTTTTACCCGTCAGCGTTTTCACGAAGATCTGCATGTTGGCACACACAACAGGTTTAGCCTCAGTGTTCGTGTGTAGTGTGTAGTTTAACTCTGCGGCGAGTGAACACTCATCTATTCTACAAGAACAGCAGCGCTAACGGAGAATAAGTAGAAGAGGAGCTCAGTGCGCATGCGCCGGTCTTCAGCGCGGGAGTGCGCGGTCCTACTCAGCGCCTGATCAAAAACATTCATTAGCAAACCCTTATGCAAAGTAGGATTACTTGGCTTTGGTCAAGGCATGGCAAAATATAATGCATATAATATATGTAGTTTTTATTATCATCCGCTGGAATATTTTTCCAGCGCAACAGTGCCATTTTTTATAAATAAACGAGCAATAAATACTAGCTACAGCATCACTAGTGTCACGTGATCCTCGTTACTGTTCTCGGCGCTGTCGGGATGGACCAATCACAGCCGAGTGTGATTACTGACGGGCCGTGTCTCAAATCAGCTGGATGAATGACGATTGTATACTTGTTAATAAAATAAAATATTAAAACATCAGTGGCTCATGTAGACGATTTGGTGATGTAATTGACTTGTATCTTTTCAAATATAGTGTTTTTTTTTTACTGAAAAGTCCAGCTTGTTCTTCACTGACAGTTACTGTTAGACTCAAAGAGAAGTTTAAAAAAAAACTAAAAATGATTCCGGTCATAAGATATGTGATGATCATAAGATAGGCCTACATGTGGTGTAAAATTTTTAATTGAGTTAATTTGCATACACTACACATGATGACGTAGTCTAGATCCGTTTCAAATAATTGTGTGATGCTGAGCCAAGATGGCAGCGGTGTGAATGGTCACGTTAGTTAAGCGTCCAAGTAGTTTGAGGAGTTTAAAGTTAACAAGACAAGATGAGATGTCATTTTTGAGTAATGAACAGTTTGTGATTATTTCTATCGATTATTTTTGGCAATTCTTTATTTTTTGACTTGCTGCAAAAAAAAAGGAAGAATCAGTCCCTTCAAGAAAGCGCTATATTAGCTGGACACCTCGTGGAAGAAGAGAGCTGCATGGAGTCGGCCGACCTGGAGATTGTTAATATTGAGACAGAAGTCGGTGCCTTTGAAGAGGTTTTTGCAAGGCCTGTTTCCTCTACTCCATCCAAGAATATTGCGAATGCAAAAGGCAAGAACGATGTGTCTTTGTCTACAATCCTTGACGCGATCCAGAAGGTAACTACTAAAGTGGCAAGGTTGCCGTTTCTTGCGAAAAACTCGACAAACTGTCTGAAAAGGTCTCTCAAATTAGTGAAGAAGTCATGAGGCACGATGTCAAGATCGTTCAACTTGAAAAGGAGAATAAGGATCTGCGAGCTGAAAACGTACTATGTCTAACAGAAAACCTGGATGAAATGCAGCGGTACTCGCGTAGATGGAATCTCAAACTGCAAGGGGTCCCTGAACGCGATGGCGAAGATGCGAGAAGTGTGACGATCGACATCCGAAGAAAAATGATGCCTAGTATCCAAAACAAAATGGATGATGTAATCGATGTTGTACACCGCCTGGGGCCAAGGAGATCAGACGGAGCACCCCGAAATATCATCATGCGTTTTACCATACGAACCTACATGACATGGGATGGCGGGCAGCAAAAGACTCTCGCTTTCTAAAGGATAACAAGTTTCGCATCAAAGAGGCGTTGATCAAGCAGGATGGGGATGCTAGAGCTAAATTATGGCCGCTTGTCAAGAAGGCTCGTGAGGATGGAAAGGTGGTTTCATGGAAGGCACCCCATGCTTTTGTTGCTGGGAAAAGGCTTGAAATTAACCCCTGAGATGCAACATCGAGGTGTAACAGCGTTCAAGTTTAATTCCCGAGATGTGATCTGATTTCTCTAATTCACAGTCCACATTCATGAAGCACCTGCAATCGAACTTGACTCTTGATTTGCGCATGGACACTCGATACTTGCGGTCTGCCTTCAGGGAGAACCGTTAACGTTTGCTGTATTCTGCTGTGGTTCCTACAGCATTGTAAGTTTTGTCCTCCCTTATAGTTGCAATTTTGCCTAAGACTCAATATATGTGTTAGCTTTAACTACCTCCGTGTTAGCTCACGTTTACAGCGGTAAGCAAAACCTTCTGTGTTCTTGTTATTGTTCTGGGTTTTATTCTTATTATCCAAGTAATATTTTTCTTATCTTTTTTCTATCTCTTTTCTTTTTCTTTTGTGTAAATGCAAGACGTGGAATTTAATTCTTTGAGTATTATTTCGTTAAACACTCGTGGCTTGAGAGATCTCACTAAAAGAAAGGCTCTATTCTTATACTGTAGAAGAACAAATGCTGACTTAATACTCTTACAAGAAACTCATTCCTGTGAGAATGATGCTCGTTTTTGGAAATCACAATGGGGGGATAAGGTATACTGTCATGGCTCTAATCATTCTGCTGGTGTTCTCATTTTGATCAACAAGTTTAATGGAGATATTGTGGAGTCCTTGGTTTCTACGGAAGGAAGATGGGCTATTCTTGTCAAACTTGATAATTCTACTTTCATAATATGTAATATTTATGGCCACAATTTAAGTTCTGCCAACAAGAGTCTTATTTCGTCATTACAGGGTAAAATTGAAGATTTAAAAATGAAATATCAACAGGCATTTATTATTATTGCTGGAGATTTTAATGTTGTTTTAGATCATTTTCAGATTTTTCCTGCTAAAATGGGCCTCAGTAATAACTTTATTTGTAACTTGTGTGACCATCAAGTGCTGTATTATGGTTCAATTCTTATTTTCACAATAGAAGGCAGTGTGTTTCTTTCAAAGGTTCAATGTCCGATTACTTATTGGTTGATAAGGGTGTTCCTCAAGGCTCCACTCTAGGTCCCCTTTTGTTCTCTATCTTTATCAATGATTTATCTCGCACTTGCTCCTTGTGTAAGATTCATCTCTATGCTGATGGTACCGTGATTTATATTGCTGACTCTGATATTCACCTGATCCAGAATAGGTTACAAGATGACTTTAGTAAGATTCAAGAGTGGCTTCATAGGAACAACCTATTGTTGAATATGGACAAGTCATGTTGTATGTTGTTTGGGACGAGGCATAGAAGTCCTTGTGCTCTCAACTTAAAACTGCATTTTGCTAATGGGTCTTCTATGGTGAAATCTGACATATTTAAGTATCTTGGGTTGTGAATTGATTCCGAACTTACCTTCAAACCTCATATTGACCATATCACAAAGAGAGTATATGGTTGTTGCAGTACACTTTATAAATCTGTTAATTGTTTTACATTTGAAGTTAGGAAAAGGTTAATTTCCCAGTTGATATTGCCCATTGTTGACTATGCTGATATTGTCTATATGAACACTAGTGAAGCTACTCTTAGGCCACTCAATGTTGTATTTAACTCTTTAGGTAGATTTGTTTTGAGGTGTCCTTTTAAAACACATCATTGTGTAATGTATGCATCCTTGAACTGGCTTCAGCTGAAATCAAGAAGAGACTTTCATTGGTTTCTTTTTATTTTCAAATGTGCCTATTTCGAATGCCCTCCTTATTTGAGTGAACTCTTGGTTCCACGCAGTTCTTTGTATCCTGTTCGTGATATGCAATCTTTGGTCTTTACTGTACCAAGAATCTTTTCAGCCACTGGTAGAAAATCTTTTCACTATAAAGCTACTCATGATTGGAACAATCTTCCTCTTTTTTTGAGGTCCATCTTATCGTTTCGTAGATTTAAGTTAACTCTATTCCAATATCTAAACACTGTATGTGTGTGCTACTGATGTTGGTCTGAGTTGTATTGCTTGCAACTGTCTATTGTTTAATGGATTTGTCTAACTGATATATCTCCTGTTGATTCAACCTCGGTCTTTCTTTTGTGGCACCTTTTTGTTTACTGAATTTCCTGTATTATGAGTCTAATTGTATAATGAGTAATTGTGGTGTGCTTTATGTGACAGTTATGTTAGAGCTAAGGTGTGTTTTTTTTTTTTTTTTTGGTGTTGTTGTTTTATGTTTTATGTACTGGACCCTCTTGAAAATGAGATGTTGCATCTCAAGGGGCTATCCATCAATAAATTGAAATTTAAATTGAAATTGAAATCTCCATATTGCAGATGCTTGGCGCTACTATCGTCCAGATGTTAAGGAATTTACATGGAGTAATAAGTTGCTAACTTCTAAATCTAGAACAGATACTGCAGTATGTGTTTGATGTTAGTCACCATTATGCTCCATTCTCGGACCACTTAGTAATTAAGTTGAATTTGCAAACAAAACAAAGGAAGAATACCTTGCGTGGTTACTGGAAGATGAACAATACTCTGCTAAAAGATAAAATATTTAATGATCAGATCAAGGGATTAGTTAAACAAATATTTTTTAAAAATGAGCTTGAGTCACATGATGCTAATTGGGATTTTTTTTTATTTAAAGCTCGATCACTAGCTATTAATAGAGCTAAGGGCCTTAAAGTGGTTAATGCAGATAAAGAAGCTAACTTGTTAAGCAGCATTAATAACTTAATCAAAAAAGAGAATCTCTCTGTTACAGAAATCAGTCAGTTATATATATTAAAATATATTAAAATAGTTAAAGGTGCCTTCGTTAGGTCTAGGGCGAGATGGATTGAGGAGGGAGAGAAAAATACAAGCTTTTTCTTTTCACTTGAGAAAAGGAATTTTAAAAGGAAAAGCATTTCTGCTTTGCAAATTAAAAATTCTGTTTCAAAACACCCAGAAGAAATAGAGAATTTTGTCACAAATTTTTATAGAAACTTATACTCCTCTGATTTTCAAGCAAACCAAAATGATTCATACCTACATCAAATTAAGAACTATATTCCGCAAATTAGTGATGAATTTAAGTTGTTATGTGAGGCTCCTGTGTCGTTAATTGAAATTAGGGATGCAATGAAATCGATGAATAAAGGGAAGGCGCCTGGTTGCGATGGCCTTACTTTAGAATGCTTTATACACTTCTGGGAAAGTTTAGAGCAACGCTTCTTATTAATGCTTCAAGAATGTATTAAATCTGGAACGATGATTCCCACATGAAACAAGGAGTGATATCTCTTATTCCCAAACCGGACAAAGATGTAACTTTAATTGATAATTGGCGGCCTATTACACTTTTAAATTTTGATTATAAATTATTTGCTTCTATATTTGCCAAGAGATTAAAACAACATTGACATCATATCATTAATGCAACGCAGACCGGCTTTATGAAGGGACAATATTAGCTGTAATACTCGTCTTGTTCTGGATCTTATTGATTACAAAGAAGAAATTGAGTCTGATGCAATCATCTTATTCCTTGACTTTAACAAGGCTTTCGACACTGTAGAGCACCAGTTCCTTATAAGCTCTTTAAGGGCCTTTGGATTCCCATCCAGTTTTATTAATGTTGTACAAAGATATTGATAGCCGTTTAATTTTAAAATCACGAACATCACCAAGGTTTCCTATTCTTCGCGGAATAAGACAGGGTTGCCCTTTAAGCCCATTGTTATTTTTAGTGGTTGTAGAAACATTATCCATTGATATTTTGCGTAATGATGACTTTGTTGGTCTTAGTGTCTTTAACAGAGAGATTCGTATTTCACAATTAGCAGATGATACTACTTTATTCTTAAAAGATAAAGAGCAAGTTTCTCCAGTATTAACTACAATTAATGCCTTCTCTAACGCTTCTGGACTCAAACTTAATTTATCCAAGTGTGAAATTATTTGCTTATTTGACGATGTAGAATCTGAAATTGAAAATATACCAGTTAAAAATGAAGTGAAATATTTGGGGATTCATATAACGAAAAATTTAATTAGTAGACAGTTTCTGAATTTCTCTTCACGTCTGTCCAAAACTAAATTTATTTTTAATAGTTGGCTACTGTTACAAGACAGAAGGGACTGAAACAAGGATGCAAGTGAAAGTATGTTTATTGAACAATCAGGTGAAAGTTCGGCAGTGCTGGTGATGGGTAGATGATGAGAAGAGATCCAGATGATCTACTTTGGATAATCAGTTCGAATACTTGAAGTTGATGAATAGTTGAAGACAAACTGGGATTCAAGGAGACTCAGGAGTTTAGGATCAATGAAGACTCGGAGAAACCCCAACGGAGACTGGATTGCAGATATTGGAGTCCAAAAGGTAAGCACAGCGTTAGCGTCTTGATGCAAACGATACCGGACAAAGAATGAGAGTGAGGTTTAAATGCAGGAGGTGATTGCAGTACTGATGATGTGCAGGTGTGTGATGAGCAGGTGTGTAATCAGTACTCAGGAGAGGGAGTGCGCTGTGATTGTGTGAGGGTGGAGCCTGGCGTGATTGTGACATTACCCCCCCCTTCACGGCCCGCTCCTGAGGGCCGTGGACCCCGACGTCATGGTGGCCGGCCTCTGCCCCGGGGGGCGGGTTTCTCCGGATGGGTGGTGTGGAACTGATCGAGCAGGTTAGGATCAAGTATATCGTCTCTGGGTACCCAAGAGCGTTCTTCAGGGCCGTATCCCTCCCAGTCCACGAGATACTCCAGTAGACCACCACGGCGCCGGGAGTCTAAGATGTCGCGAACCTGGTAAGTGGCACCCTCTTCTAGGATGAGCGGAGGAGGGGGTTCTGCTGCTGCGCCAGGCTCTGTGGAAACAGAGGGATGATAAGGCTTCAGCAAGGAGACATGGAAGGTAGAATGAATCTTGTATTGTGGTGGTAATTGAAGTTGGTAAGAGACAGGGTTGATCTGCTTCACGATGTTGAAGGGGCCAATGAACCTGGGACTCAGCTTTCGGCAAGGTAAACGTAGCTTGATGTCTCTGGTGGACAGCCAGACCTTCTGACCTGGCTGATACGTTGGAGTGTCGGAGCGGCGAAGGTCGGCTATCATTCTACGTCTGCGCAGTGCCCGTTGTAGCTGGTGGTGAGCAGAGTCCCAGACCCTCTCGCTCTCTCGGAACCAGTAGTCGACGGCAGGGACATCCGATGGTTCCCCAGACCAGGGGAATAGTGGGGGTTGGTAACAGAGCACGCACTGGAAGGGAGTGAGTCCAGTGGTAGGTTGCCGAAGGGAGTTCTGTGCGTACTCGGCCCAACCCAGGAACTGGTTCCAAGAGTCCTGGTGGCCGTGACAAAAGGTACGGAGGAAACGTCCAATCTCCTGTATCTTTCGTTCCGTCTACCCGTTCGACTGCGGATGGTAACCAGAGGAGAGGCTGACGGTCACACCTAGGAGCGAGAAGAATGCCTTCCATACCTTGGAAATGAATTGTGGTCCTCTATCTGACACAATGTCCTCGGGAATTCCATAAACTCTGAAGATATGGTTGAACATAAGCTCGGCAGTTTGCATGGCGGTGGGAAGACCCTTCAGCGGAATCAGACGACATGACTTGGAAAATCTGTCGATGATTACTAGAATACAGGTACAGTTATCAGAGGTAGGTAAGTCAGTTATGAAATCAACTCCTAGGTGTGACCAGGGTCTACTGGGAACGAGCAGAGGATGCAGCTTACCGGAGGGAAGATGACGTGGACTCTTGGAGATAGCGCATTCCTTGCAACCTCTCACGTACCTTCTGACATCCGCTGCCATGTTAGGCCACCAGAAGCGTTCTCTTAGCAGCGAGAGGGTCTCATTGACCCCTGAGTGGCCAGTGCCCAGCGATGTGTGGGAAGTGTGGATGAGAGGAGTGCGCCGAGTCCGGGTGATGTAGAGTGAGCCTGGTGGGCAACCCGGCGGAGTGTTGGTGGAGACATTGGAGGAGGGTAGGGTTTCCTCAGACCAGGTGATGGGGTTCACAAAAAGGTTCTCAGGTAGAACATGCTCTGGTTCTTCTGTCCTCTCTTCAGGACTATGGAGACGGGATAAAGCGTCCGCTTTAAGATTCTTGGGACCAGGGAGGTAGGAAATGGTGAATCGGAAACGGGTAAAGAACAAAGCCTATCTTGCCTGTCGTGGGTTTAATCTTTTAGCGTCTCTGAGGTAATGTAGATTTTTGTGATCAGTCAATACCACGAATGGATGTTGTGCCCCCTCCAACCAGTGTCTCCACTCCTCCAGAGCCAACTTGACGGCTAACAGCTCCCTATTGCCGATGTCGTAGTTGACCTCCGCCGGGTTGAGTTTGCGGGAGAAGAAGGCGCATGGATGAAGTCTACCTGGGTTCCCCTGTTGCTGGGAAAGGACCGCTCCCACTCCCGTGGTCGAAGCGTCAACCTCCACAACGAAAGGTTTCTCAGGATCGGGATGAACTAGGAGGGGAGCGGTGGTGAAAGACTTCTTGAGGGATTCGAAGGCTTGAGTGGCAGCAGGTGTCCAGGACAGAGATTTGGGCTTGTGTCGAAGGAGGTGAGTAAGTGGACTGGCAATGATGCTGTAGTTCAGGATGAAGTGACGGTAGAAATTGGAGAATCCGAGGAAACATTGGAGTTCCTTAATAGTTGTGGGTATGGGCCAGTTGCGGATGGCATCCACCTTCCCTTCGTCCATCCGGATGCCACTGCTATCGATGTGATAGCCAAGGAACTGCACAGAGGGTTGGTGAAAAGAGCACTTTTCTGCTTTCAGGAACAACTGGAAATCCCTCAGGCGTTTCAGGACCTCCGCAACGTGGTGACGATGTTCGGTCATACTCCGGGAGTAAATCAGGATATCATCTATATAGACCAAGACAAACTTGTGGAGGAACTCCCGGAGTACCTCATGTATGAAATCCTGGAATACAGAGGGGGCGTTAGCCAAACCATATGGCATAACGAGGTACTCGTAGTGGCCTGTAGGGGTCACGAAGGCCGTCTTCCATTCGTCCCCCTCACGTATCCGGATGAGGTTGTAGGCGCTGCGGAGGTCCAACTTGGAAAAAACAGTGGCACCTCGGAGATGTTCCAGTGCAGCGGGGACGAGAGGAAGGGGGTAGCGAAACTTGACAGTGATCCGGTTGAGTGCGCGGTAATCTATACAGGGGCGCAAGCCTCCGTCCTTCTTAGCCACAAAAAAGCTGGAAGCAGCAGGGGAAGTAGACGGACGTAACCTTGATCCAGAGCCTCTTTGATGTATTCCACCATGGCCTTCTCCTCCGGGAGTGACAGGGGATAAATCTTCCCACAGGGCACTGACTCACCCTGAAGCAGATCGATAGCACAATCCCATGGTCGGTGAGGCAGCTTGGAGGCTCGCTGGGGACAGAAAACATCACTGAAATGTGCATAACAAGGAGGAATGTCCACCGAAAGCTTCTCCACTGGACTTTCAATGAAAGTAGAGTAAAGAGGTAGCTCTTTGGCCTGAGGAGTGGCCGGCACTGGAAGTGCAGAGAAACAGTTGGGAAAACAGCAGTCCCCCCACTTCAGTATTTCACCAGTCTTCCAGGAGATGATGGGATTGTGCTGCTCCAACCATGGGCGCCCTAAAATTACATCAGCAGTGGAATCCTCCAAAACCAGCAAATGTTGTTGTTCTATGTGTAGGGCTCCTACTTGAAGCTGTATGGGACCAGCACAGAGACGTACCTGCTTACGGCTGAGGTGTCTGCCAGTTATCGAGTGAATTTGGTAGATGGACGGCGTGGCGGTTGACTTGAGCTTGAGCTGACGGCAGAGGGCTCCAGAGATGAAATTGCCTGCTGACCCTGAGTCGAGAAGGGCGATGACTGGAATAGTAACATCAGCAGCAGTTAAATTCACAATAGTTGAGAGTGGTTTCAAGTTTTCAAACGTAGGAATTATAGCACTCACCATGGGACGAGGAGGACGAATGGGACATTTAGAAATAAAGTGCTCAGAGGAACCACAATATAAACACAGACTCTGGGTCAGCCGTCTGTTACGTTCAGCACGAGTCAAACGTGCGCCATCTAACTGCATGGGTTCGTAGGTGGGTTCTGGAGGGCTGATGGACTCAGTTCGACGAAGAGATGGAAGAGTGAATTGCAGGTCCAGATGTTCCTCGAGACATGACTGCATACGAGTGGCGAAGCAGATGGAAAGTTGGATAAAGCGCTCTAGCCCGATGGAATCCTCGTAGGCAGCGAGATGCAATCGCACGCGAGGATTCAGACCTTGACGATACGTGGTGAGCAGGCCTTGTTCATTCCATCCGCTAGCGGCAGCTAGTGTACGAAATTGCAGGGCATATTCATTCACAGATTGGGAACCTTGTTTTAACTGATACAGTTGTTCTCCAATCGATGAGTCCCAGCTAGGCTTCCCAAAAACTTCTCTGAAATGAGAAAAAAAACTGGAGAGAGATTGAATTATTGAACTCTTCTGGGACCAGAGTGATTCAGCCCAGCGTAGTGCTTTGCCATTCAACTGTGAAATTACAAACGCAACTTTAGCAAGGTCATTAGGATACAAGTGTGGTTGCATCTCCAAGACCAGTGAGCATTGTAGGATGAACCCACTGCAATCCTCCGCCGATCCTGAGAAGGGCGCTGGTCGGGTCATGGGACTGACTAGCACAGGTGGAGAAGTAGTGATGACAGCGTTGGCGGAAGTGGACGCTGTGGGCCGCGCTAGTGGAACGGACGGTAGAGACTGTCGGACATCGTCAACAAGGTTCTGGAAGGGATCCGTGGTGCTCATGCTGAGTTTCTTCTTTGAGGTCCGGTATTCTGTTACAAGACAGAAGGGGCTGAAACAAGGATGCAAGTGAAAGTATGTTTATTGAACAATCAGGTGAAAGTTCGGCAGTGCTGGTGATGGGTAGATGATGAGAAGAGATCCAGATGATCAACTTTGGATAATCACAGTTCGAATACTTGCAGTTGATGAATAGTTGAAGACAAACTGGGATTCAAGGAGACTCAGGAGTTTAGGATCAATGAAGACTCGGAGAAACCCCAACGGAGACTGATTGCAGATATTGGAGTCCAAAAGGTAAGCACAGCGTTAGCGTCTTGATGCAAACGATACCGGACAAAGAATGAGAGTGAGAGTGAGGTTTAAATGCAGGAGGTGATTGCAGTACTGATGATGTGCAGGTGTGTGATGAGCAGGTGTGTAATCAGTACTCAGGAGAGGGAGTGCGCTGTGATTGTGTGAGGGTGGAGCCTGGCGTGATTGTGACAGCTACAAAGAGATCTGTCAATTTTAGGCAGAGTCTTTTTATCCAAAGCAGAGGGATTATCCAGGTGTGTGTACCCTTCCCTGTCTTTAGCTGTAGATAATCACACTTCCAAAAATATTGATAAAATTTTTCTTGATTTTGGTCGGAATAATAAATCTCACAAATTGAAGAAAAATATTTTAGCAAACAAAAGAAGTGAGGGGTCTTGAAGTCCTGAACTTTGACGATACCAACAACACATTCAAAATGAATTGGTTGAAGAGATGCTTGCTTGGGTTAGACTCTGTGGTATTTTATCCCAAATAACATATTTAAAAGGGTAGGTGGCCTTTCTTTTTTGATGAAATGTAATTACTCCACTGGTAAATTACCCATTAAATTGGCTAGTTTTCATCAACAAGCTCTGTTAGCCTGGAAATTGGTTTACAACCACAACTTTCCCCCCCATAAAACCATCTTATGGGATAATTCAGATGTTAAAATAAGAAATGAGAAATTTCTTGAGAAATGGCTTAATAAAAACATAATTTTTATTGCAGATCTATTCAACTCTAATGGTGATTTGTTATCCTATGAGAGTTTTATGAATATCTACCAATATCCTGTACCGTTTAAAGAATTTAACTCTGTTACAAAGGCTATTCCGAGTGGTTTAATCTCTGATGAAAGCTTCCCTTACCCATGAGGCATGTTCTAAATGATTATCTTTATGTCTGGGTGCTGTTTCACTTTTAAATGTAAATAAAACGAAGTATATTATTTTTACACCTAGCCGTTCTATGTCTACTGCTGTGCCTATTCTGACTATTGAGGGTTTACATATAGAAAGAGTACCAACTTATAAATATCTAGGAATATGGCTCGATGAGAAGTTAGCCTTTGATGTTCACATTAATTGCTTGGTGAAAAGGCTTAAACCAAGACTGGGTTTTCTTTTTCGGGAAAAAAAACTGTTTTTCCTTTACAGCTAGAAAGAGAATAATACAGAGTACTATTTTACCTATTTTAGACTATGGTGATGTTGTTTACATGCATGCTTCTACATATCTATTGAAAAGGCTGGATGGTGTTTATCATGCTGCACTGCGTTTTATAACAAATTCTTGTTCATGTACTCATCATTGTTTGCTGTACAACTTTTTGGGTTGGTCCTCTTTATATCAAAGAAGGAAATCCCATATGTTAGTATTTATTGATATAAGACATTGATGGGTATGCTTCCAAATTACATTACTAGTCTTCTATGTTTATGTAGAAAGAACTATAGCACTAGATCATCTAATGGGATTAAATTAGTAGTACCTAGGGTACATTCAGAGCATGGAAAATCATCTTTCTCCTACGATGCTCCATGGCTGTGGAATGAATTTCAAGCTACTGTCCCTCTAGAAACAATTCCTCCTCTGAATGTATTTAAAAATGTACTGCAGTCTACAATGATTGAATCATGTTGTTGTTTTACTTGATTTATGATGAATGTTGAGCTCTGACTTTCTGGAACCCTAACCCTAACCCTAGGCCGTGTCCAGATCTGACGAAGGAGATCCGCCTGGCAGGGGCGTAGCACAAGATCCCGGGCCCTATGTATAGGCAGTCCTGATGGGCTCCCATGTTCCAAATAAAATATATTCCAGACTTTTCAAGGGCCCTCTCTCCCCTTGGGGCCCTGGTAATCAGTACTGGTTTTACCCCCAGTCCGACGCCCCTGCCGCCTGGACCCGATGACAATGCAGTGCTGAAGTGTCCACTATCCTCTCCCTATGGAGGATCCCTTTCCCACTCTACAGATAAAGCGTTGTTGATAATCCGGCTCGCGTACCCCGAAGTGATAAAATAAAACAAAATTCTGTATCAAAATTTATAGGCAAGACAAGTAGTTTGTTTAGGCTGGGTTGTATGAATTATAAACCTGCGCACATATTTTCAAAAGCACATAACTATAGAATCAATTCTGAATGAGCATGTGAACGCCGTCAGCGTTAATCACAGGTTCGCGTTTAAAGTCTGATCATTTCGACGGAGGTGAATCAATCAAAGTTAACTTTAGCTGGAAATAACATTATTCAAGAACCGCTA
The DNA here is from genome assembly GCA_030578255.1 of Tiaroga cobitis. NCBI lineage: Eukaryota > Metazoa > Chordata > Actinopteri > Cypriniformes > Leuciscidae > Tiaroga > Tiaroga cobitis. The sequence goes on along the minus strand of CM060603.1, from coordinate 321,982 downwards.
TAAAGCCAAAACAATCTCTGTTACCTTAAATTATATGTTTATCTCTGTAAAGCTGCTTTGAAACAATCCATTGTTAAAAGTACTATATAAATGAAGATGACTTGACTTGACTGGAATGTTTTATATGTGTTGTGTGTTTGTGTGTGATTTGTAGTGTGGCCATCTTGGCCAGGACTCCCTGGAGGAAGAGATTTCTTTTAATCTCAATGGGACCTTCCTGGAAAAATAAAGGAAATAAATAAATAAATAAATAAGCCAAAATAATCTGTTTCTTTAATTTCCTATTATCACTGTAAAGCTGCTTCGAAACAATTTATATTGTTAAAAGCGCTATATAAATGAAGGTGACTTGACTTGACTTAAAGCGCCTCAGAGACCCCGTTCGAGTCCCAGTCGACACACTTGATGTCGGACAGATGCTCATGCTTATTCTGGTCTGTTATCTCAACAAGCGTGAGGCCCTGAGCTCAGATCAGTTTGAATCACACACACACACACACACACACACACACACACACGCACAAGGGTTCACCCAAACACACACACTTATGTCATTCAGACCTTCAGCTGAAGACGTCTTTCATGTCATTGCATTGTCTTTTGTCGCTCAGGTTTGAACAGCATGAAGGTGCAGATGATGACAGAATTTAAACTCTCCCTTTAATAATGTATTACTAGGTTTCATCACTTTGACTTTTATTTTGAACAGCTGTTTCGTGATGGACTTTACTACACAATGAGCCCTTTAACAACCATCATAACCCAGACGTTTGTCTCTTATATGCCTGAAGCAGATTCACAGTCCCTTTCAACTTAATGCTCAAACATCTGCTGGAGAATACATTTCAAGCAGTTGATTATGGTATTAAGCAGGTATTTGCTTAATTCCATGAATTGCTGGTAATATATTCTCCAGTGGATGTTTGAGAGGGATTGTGTGTCTGCTCTTATTGATATGAGACGGTGTGTGTGTTTTTTTGAGTGACAGGAACAGCAGTGCTCAGAATCTGATGCAGAGCAGATGTTGACAGGGATGTTCTTCTCACTATAGTGGACTATAAAAGAGTATAAACTGCTCAAGATCAATCCAACATTCACAGAACACACACTGTACATATACTATAGGCTACATATGGATGGCATGCGCAAAAATTTGAAACATGATCTGTGAGATATACATATAGCACACGTGGGATATACTTACATTTATATATAGCACTGTTCACTCAGCACAACATACTACACCAACTGCATATAGCCTAGATAACTTTACAGCATTTCTTTCTTTCTTAACATTTATCAGAAAACAAATAATACAATACCACAAATAATGAATCAGTTCAGTGCTGATTTTAGGCGAATGCTTTGAGAGAGTAAATCCTTTTAGTTCGTGTGTTTATTGTGGTGTAAAACCCCGATCTAAAGCACAAAGAGAGAGAGAGAGAGAGAGAGAGAGAGAGAGAGAATGAGAAAAGACGTGTAGGCGGGGCGTAGCGCACTTCTGCTTCTCGATTGGTCATTGGTTACATCATTCAACCACGGTGTTTAGTGATTGGACACACGATTGTAGTCGTTGGTATCAATAATATTCCGCTTAGTCACTTTCGAGGAGTCTGTTAACTTTCAGCAGTGTCGAGCCTCGGCGTCTTTCTCCTCCTAAAGAAAAAAGAGTTTGCGTTTCTTCTGCGGGTTACTGTCTCCCTTCACCTCCAGCCCAACACACTCGCATACCAAGCACAGCTTCCAAATGGAAGAAGCAGACAAAGTTTCATCATCCAGTGCACCTGACGAGGCTCCGCACGATATTGCGATCATGAATGAAGCCGGTCAGACACGGGACGCGGAGGAGGAGAGGACCGAGAAAACTAGTTCTCCACAAACATCCGAGAAAACTAGTGCTTCACAAACAACTGAGGTAACTAGTGCTTCACAAACAACTGAGCTAACTAGTTCTCCACAAACAACTGAGGTAACTAGTGCTTCACAAACAACTGAGGTAACTAGTTCTCCACAAATTAATGAAGAAACTAATTCTCCACAGCCAGCAGAAGTTACTCCAGAGATGGAGGGAAGCGTTACTCCTGTAACGTTAAGTGAAGTTCCAGTGAAGCAGACGAGCACAGAGGCAGAAGTAACGTCTACTTCACAGACATATCCAGTGATCACTGAAGCTGCCGTTACTCCTGAGACGGCGGAGGAAAGCGTTACTCCACATGTAACTGAAGCCGTTACTAACGCGGAGGAAAGCGTTACTCCACATGTAACTGAAGCCGTTACTAACGCGGAGGAAAGCGTTACTTCGCCTGTAACTGAAGCCGTTACTAACGTGGAGGAAAGCGTTACTCCACCTGTAACCGAAGTAACATCAGAAGTAACATCATCTCAGCAGACAGTGATGAGAGAGGAGCGCGTGACTCCGGTGAAGTCCGCGGAAAGTCCCGCACCGGAGATCAGCAGCTCGTGTGCGGCTCACACACACTCTCTCTCATCCGAAGCCCGTGAGGAGGAGGAGAAGGAGAAACACCCGCACACTCTTCATCCACCATCATCATCCAGTGAGTAATAACATTGATTTCAGCGGTATTTGTGTTGATATCGATGGGGGCGGCGGGGATTTCTGATGTTGAATTTGTCGTCGGAATATTAAAGCGATCAGATATGTGTGAGTGAGACTGAAGGGAATGAGCAGATATTCGGCATGATGTGAAATGCTGCAGTGTTGCAGTGATATTTGTTTCCTGCTGAGGAAATGTGGGATGATGAGGCATTATGTGTGATATGTAGTCGATGCGGCCCACCCGCTTCATGAACAAAGACACGCAGCGCGCCTGATGCTTTAAGGGGATTCATACATGTAAGCCTCTTATATAGATGATATTTGTGATTTTATATATGTGTATGTGTGACGTGTTTTTAAAAAAAAAAACATTAATATAAACGTGTGTGTATATTTACACGTTTATAAATGTAGCCTATACAAAACATTTATACGTGTGTATATCAGTATGTATATTATTTATTTATATACATATACTAACATACACACACACACACACATATAGCCTATATATATGTGTAGCCTATATATAGCCTATATATATATATATATATATATATATATATATATATATATATATATATATATATGTGTGTGTGTACGTGTTGTTTATGATGTTTATTTTTGTATAAATTTATAAACGTGTGTCTGTATACAGTATGAGTACTGCACATTTTGTATGTCTCCCTCATCGGTTACACCCAATTCAGCTCTTGCAGTCTGTGCTGATGATATGAATCAGGTGTTTTAGATGAGGAAGATGTCCAAAATGTGCAGTTGTGGGCTACTTCAGGAAAGGGTTAGGAAACACTGAGTTAGAAAATGTATTAAAGCAACACTCATGTAGTTTTTTTTAACCTTCATAATATATTTCCAAAACCCTTGTGATGGTACATTGACTTACACTAGGTTGAATGACACGTCTGCCATAGCCTGACGGGGTCTGTATCGCTTTTACTGGCACTACGTAACTTCAGGGTTCGGGTAGTAACCCGAGTACAAAAAGAACTACAAAATTCGACTGCTTTACGGCATACCTCACTTCACCCACTTTCTCAAATTCGGTCGTGAGAGCTCAACTATCGTTTGTTTGCAGGATGTTGTTGTCATGATTTATCATCATCATCATGGCCGAAGCAGCAACTAAACCAAAGAAGGCGAAGGTTTTGTCGGGGGAGACTAGAAAGAGAAAAAGGGATAGTGATATTCAAATTAATTAACCAATCATACCATTGATCAGCTCTACCAAACTTGGATGTCTTTTTTTTCCAGTAATAAACAAACATTAAGTTGTTTTGATTGATACTGTGAAGCAGCTTTGATACAATCTGTATTGTGAAAAGCGCTATATAAATATATTTGACTTGACTTGACTTGACTTGATAGAATCAAAGGCCGGACGAGGATCAATATATTTGGAAAAAAATAAAACCGATGAAATTAGATTCATATGACATGCTGAAATATGTGCCACTGTACCTGGGATGAAGACATTTCAAACGCAACGCAGGCAGTCTGCCCAAGACGTGAGAACTCCTTCTGCAGAGTTCAGGGGTATCGGCTTGTAAACAAATGCACGTGTAACCATGACAGATTTTACGACAGTAGTAGAAGACAATACTGTTTCCCAACTGTAGGGGGACCCCGAGAGCAAAAGTTACATGGTGTTACTTTAAAGGGATAGTTCAACCAAAAATGAAAATTGTCATCATCTACTCAGTCTCACGTCGTTCCAAACCCATAAGACTTTTGTCCATCTTCCGAACACAAAAGGAAATCTTTTTGATGAAATCTGAGACTTTTCTTTCCCTCCATTGACAGTTACGCAATTACCACTTTGACACTTAAAAAAGTTCATAAAAAAATCGTAAAATTAATCCATGTGAATTAAGCCGTTTAGTCCAAATTTTCTGAAGAGATTTGATCGCTTTATATGGTGAACTATGATGAGGTTCATTCTGGTGTTACGCAGCACGTTTGAGCTTCTCAAGAACAAATGAGGTTCATTCTCGTGTTACGCAGCACGTTTGAGCTTCATCGAGAACCAATGAGGTTCATTCTTGTTACGCAGCACGTTTGAGCTTCTCAAGAACCAATGAGGTTCATTCTCGTGTTACGCAGCACATTTGAGCTTCAGCAAGAACCAATGAGGTTCATTCTGGTGTTACGCAGCACGTTTGAGCTTCAGCGAGAACCAATGAGGTTCATTCTGGTGTTACGCAGCACATTTGAGCTTCAGCAAGAACCAATGAGGTTCATTCTGGTGTTACGCAGCACATTTGAGCTTCAGCGAGAACCAATGAGGTTCATTCTGGTGTTACGCAGCACATTTGAGCTTCAGCAAGAACCAATGAGGTTCATTCTCGTGTTACGCAGCACATTTGAGCTTCAGCAAGAACCAATGAGGTTCATTCTCATGTTACGCAGCACATTTGAGCTTCAGCAAGAACCAATGAGGTTCATTCTGGTGTTACGCAGCACGTTTGAGCTTCAGCGAGAACCAATGAGGTTCATTCTCGTGTTACGCAGCACGTTTGAGCTTCAGCGAGAACCAATGAGGTTCATTCTGGTGTTACGCAGCACATTTGAGCTTCAGCGAGAACCAATGAGGTTCATTCTGGTGTTACGCAGCACATTTGAGCTTCAGCGAGAACCAATGAGGTTCATTCTTGTTACGTAGCACGTTTGAGCTTCAGCGAGAACCAATGAGGTTCATTCTGGTGTTACGCAGCACGTTTGAGCTTCAGCGAGAACCAATGAGGTTCATTCTTGTTACGTAGCACGTTTGAGCTTCAGCGAGAACCAATGAGGTTCATTCTCGTGTTACGCAGCACGTTTGAGCTTCTCAAGAACCAATGAGGTTCATTCTTGTTACGCAGCACGTTTGAGCTTCAGCGAGGACCAATGAGGTTCATTCTCGTGTTACGCAGCACGTTTGAGCTTCAGCGAGAACCAATGAGGTTCATTCTCGTGTTACGCAACACGTTCGAGCTTCAGCGAGAACCAATGAGGTTCATTCTCGTGTTACGCAGCACGTTTGAGCTTCAGCGAGGACCAATGAGGTTCATTCTCGTGTTACGCAGCACGTTTGAGCTTCTGCAAGAACCAATGAGGTTCATTCTTGTGTTACGCAGCACGTTTGAGCTTCAGCGAGAACCAATGAGGTTCATTCTTGTGTTACGCAGCACGTTTGAGCTTCAGCGAGAACCAATGAGGTTCATTTTCGTGTTACGCAGCACGTTTGAGCTTCTGCAAGAACCAATGAGGTTCATTCTTGTGTTACGCAGCACGTTTGAGCTTCAGCGAGGACCAATGAGGTTCATTCTTGTGTTACGCAGCACGTTTGAGCTTCAGCGAGGACCAATGAGGTTCATTCTTGTTACCAGGCACGTTTGAGCTTCAGCGAGAACCAATGAGGTTCATTCTTGTGTTACGCAGCACGTTTGAGCTTCAGCGAGGACCAATGAGGTTCATTCTTGTTACCAGGCACGTTTGAGCTTCAGCGAGGACCAATGAGGTTCATTCTTGTTACCAGGCACGTTTGAGCTTCAGCGAGGACCAATGAGGTTCATTCTTGTGTTACGCAGCACGTTTGAGCTTCAGCGAGAACCAATGAGGCTCTTTCTTGTTACGCAGCACGTTTGAGCTTCAGCGAGGACCAATGAGGTTCATTCTTGTTACCAGGCACGTTTGAGCTTCAGCGAGGACCAATGAGGTTCATTCTTGTGTTACGCAGCACGTTTGAGCTTCACCGAGAACCAATGAGGTTCATTCTTGTGTTACGCAGCACGTTTGAGCTTCAGCGAGGACCAATGAGGTTCATTCTCGTGTTACGCAGCACGTTTGAGCTTCAGCGAGGACCAATGAGGTTCATTCTTGTTACCAGGCACGTTTGAGTTTCAGCGAGGACCAATGAGGTTCATTCTTGTGTTACGCAGCACGTTTGAGCTTCAGCGAGGACCAATGAGGTTCATTCTTGTTACGCAGCACGTTTGAGCTTCACCGAGAACCAATGAGGTTCATTCTTGTTACGCAGCACGTTTGAGCTTCACCGAGAACCAATGAGGCTCATTCTTGTGTTACGCAGCACGTTTGAGCTTCAGCGAGAACCAATGAGGCTCTTTCTTGTTACGCAGCACGTTTGAGCATCTCAAGAACCAATGAGGCTCATTCTTGTTACGCAGCACGTTTGAGCTTCAGCAAGAACCAATGAGGTTCATTCTGGTGTTACGCAGCACGTTTGAGCTTCAGCAAGAGCCAATGAGGCTCATTCTGGTGTTACGCAGCACGTTTGAGCTTCAGCAAGAGCCAATGAGGCTCATTCTTGTGTTACGCAGCACGTTTGAGCATCTCAAGAACCAATGAGGTTCATTCTGGTGTTACGCAGCACGTTTGAGCTTCAGCAAGAACCAATGAGGTTCATTCTCGTGTTACGCAGCACGTTTGAGCTTCAGCGAGAACCAATGAGGTTCATTCTGGTGTTACGCAGCACGTTTGAGCTTCAGCAAGAACCAATGAGGTTCATTCTGGTGTTACGCAGCACGTTTGAGCTTCAGCGAGAACCAATGAGGTTCATTCCCGTGTTACGCAGCACGTTTGAGTTTCAGCAAGAACCAATGAGGTTCATTCCCGTGTTACGAAGCACATTTGAGCTTCAGCGAGAACCAATGAGGTTCATTCCCGTGTTACGCAGCACGTTTGAGCTTCAGCAAGAACCAATGAGGTTCATTCTGGTGTTACGGAGCACGTTTGAGCTTCAGCGAGAACCAATGAGGTTCATTCCCGTGTTACACAGCACGTTTGAGCTTCAGCAAGAACCAATGAGGTTCATTCCCGTGTTACACAGCACGTTTGAGCTTCAGCAAGAACCAATGAGGCTCATTCTCGTGTTACGCAGCACGTTTGAGCTTCAGCAAGAACCAATGAGGTTCATTCTGGTGTTACGGAGCACGTTTGAGCTTCAGCAAGAACCAATGAGGTTCATTCTGGTGTTACGGAGCACGTTTGAGCTTCAGCGAGAACCAATGAGGTTCATTCCCGTGTTACGCAGCACGTTTGAGCTTCAGCGAGAACCAATGAGGTTCATTCTGGTGTTACGGAGCACGTTTGAGCTTCAGCAAGAACCAATGAGGTTCATTCCCGTGTTACGCAGCACGTTTGAGCTTCAGCAAGAACCAATGAGGTTCATTCTCGTGTTACGCAGCACGTTTGAGCTTCAGCAAGAACCAATGAGGTTCATTCCCGTGTTACGGAGCACGTTTGAGCTTCAGCAAGAACCAATGAGGCTCATTCTCGTGTTACGCAGCACGTTTGAGCATCTCAAGAACCAATGAGGTTCATTCTTGTTACGCAGCACGTTTGAGCTTCAGCAAGAACCAATGAGGCTCATTCTCGTGTTACGCAGCACGTTTGAGCATCTCAAGAACCAATGAGGTTCATTCTTGTTACGCAGCACGTTTGAGCTTCAGCAAGAACCAATGAGGTTCATTCCCGTGTTACGCAGCACGTTTGAGCTTCAGCAAGAACCAATGAGGTTCATTCTCGTGTTACGCAGCACGTTTGAGCTTCAGCAAGAACCAATGAGGTTCATTCCCGTGTTACGGAGCACGTTTGAGCTTCAGCAAGAACCAATGAGGTTCATTCTTGTTACGCAGCACGTTTGAGCTTCAGCGATAGGTTTGTTCTCACGCATCAAACAGGTTCGGTTAAGCTTCTGTTTACGTTCGCTGATCAATGTTTATATGTGGATAAAAGCCTAAATTCAATCTGTTCATCATATAAAGTGATTGAGTCTTTTCAGGAAATTTGGATTAAACCGCTCAATTCATATGAATTAGTTTTTTACGATCTCTTTATGATTTTTTTTAAACGTCATAGTGGTAGTTGCATAGCTGTCAATGAAGGGACAAAAAATCTCTCAGATTTCATGAAAAAGATCTTTATTTTTGGTCGGAAGATGAATGATGTTTGGAACTACATGAGAGTGCGTAAATGACAGAATTTTCATTTTGGGGTGAATTATCCCTTTAAACTTTTTGGTTTCATCCAAGAACTTTAATTTTGGTGCGTCACTTGTTCATATTGAATGCATTTTGCTCTGGAAAGGAAACCGGAGTCATCGTCTCAGTTACAGCTGATCTCAGACCTGGTTTAGGCAAACTCTCCCTGCTTTACCCATGGTGTTTGAGTCTGAAGTGTATCGACTCCTTGACCGACAGAAGTTTGCTTGTGTGATGATCCTCTGTTCTGGGCTGTCATCTCTCAGCGTGTGTTATTTAGGACAGCAATAGTCTAAATAAAGACTGAGATGTCTTCATGCTCATTTCCATTCTGAGTGGAACAATGTTAAGTGAGTGTTGAGTGACGCTGTGCTCCTGTTATCTTATCTGATCCTGAGCTCCAGACCAACCTAAGAGAGCTATGGAAACCAATAACATCACAATATTACTGTTTTACTAAGAAGCGCAGTTACCATGAATCTCATGGAAATGCACAGTGAGTTTGAGTTAAATGCAGATGTGAATTTAGTTTTATGAGCGACAGTATTCACGATCCGCGAGTAAACACATTTTCTCTAAGCTCTCGCTGTGCTGTCTAAAGCCAAGCTGGTGAACGGCCCAGACGAGCATTTCGTTCTGTCTGCCGTTTGATGCCTCTCATGTGCAACAGGAACAGCGGTGCAATAATCACAGATAGTCAAACTTGATTACATGCTTGATGATAAGAATTTCAGTGTTATTGTTCAGGTGTGGTTGAATAACCTTTGGATTGTGTGCCCCTTACCGCAACTTCTGCACATTATGTAATGCCGCATAGAAAGCTGCTGCTTATTTTGTTTATATATTTATAAACTACAGAATAACCTATGGTGCCTCTGGAAAAATGCCATTGTATTTATTAATTTTTTAACATAATGATTAGTTTTTAATATCTACAACAAAAGCGGCTCCTGATTACCACTTACCCTGGTGTTTTTCACATAAACATGGGTTTCTTAGCCTTGTATTCTTTTTTTTTTTTTTTTTTTTTTTTTTTTTTTTTTTTTTGAGAAATCGCTGATATTTTGTAATCCTAATGCTTGAACACATAGCTGACTAGCACATATAAATGTTTAAATGATCTCGTCCCCTTCTATAAATCACTTGCTCTCTGACTCGGGCTTTAGTGAGTGAAACGCCTTCGTGTGGTTGTTTTTCAGATGATCCCGAACCTCCTTCTGCTCCTGGCGTCGCTCCTGCGCTCTTTCAGCCTCAGTTTCCATCAGGTACGTTTCTTCTTTGCTAGAATGCTGATGTTGTTTTCATCTTTGATGTGGTGCCATTTGTTCAGTGCTTGCATTTAGGGTAACTTTTTGACCTGATATAAATTTAACATCATGGAAGAATGATTTTCACTGATCTGGACTAGGCTTGTCATGATGCCAGTAATCTACCCATACCAGTGAAGTTTTTGATTTTCAGTCCTTTTAATACCACCACAGAAACTTAAATGCCGTTAAACATATTCCATCATTTAAAACTCCACTTATTTAAAATGCTTGGATACATATTGAACAATTAATTTAAATTGAGTTTTCCGTTGAGCCCATGAGCATTTCCTGGTTTGGTCAATTACGAAATTTCTATGTGTGCGGGAGCAGCTCGTGAATATTAAATAGGTTATGTGACTGCACATATATACGTATGAAGTAACTGACTTTCATGAGCCAAGCCTTCTCTAAATACCAATAGTAATTGCGGCACCCATGTACCAAATTAAGTCTGTACTGCTGATATTATTAAGATAATTTTCTGTCATTTTTTTAATTGATTGGTATGCAAACACTGGCACTATTGATAGCCCTAATGCAGCCTCAGTCTTCGCAGAACGTGTCCTGGAACGGTTGAAATGATCGACGTTAGTCTTGATTTGTGGCATTTTGCTCTTGTCTGCTTAAGAACTCAGATGGTTGATTGTTCTGCCTCTCTTCTGACTTTCACAAGTCTCTGAGTAACGAGAGAAGCTTGGTCTCCTACAAGTCTGTAATGCTTTGCATCAGTTAATCTTTACAGCAAAACTGTTAACATCCTCATATATTGCATTCTTTCAGAGCAGGTATTAATTGCATGACCACCTGATTTTAGATTTCATTGAAGGACAAACTCTTGGAATTCAAAGTCTGAAAGGTGAAGTGTTGTATCTTCAGTAGCCATGAGGGGATTTAACTTGAAGATTGTGAACCCTGACAGGATCGTCCACAGGGCCAGACTCCAGCTAACCGCAGTTCATGTCTCGTTCTGATCCCGCAGACTGCTGGGATTCTCCATCCGTAGCTTCACAGGCCTCTGAGCTAACTATGGACTCTGCAGGATTCGACCCGGATGTGCTAAGCCAGTCAGATGACGACTTCATGTTTGAAGCGAAGAAGAGTCCCTTTCAGGCGTTTTCCCCTCTAAACGACAGTCTCGGGGAAACGCTGGCCGATAGTCCGTCTCCAGACCTGGTCCAAGATGCGTATGATGTAGAAGAAGCTCACGCGCAGTCAGAGTCAAAAGAAACCAAACAAGAGCTTTCCCTTTCGTATGCTTCCGATGTCAACACGGCGTCCGATGACCGGCCAATGTCTCTCCCAGATATTTTGAAATCTTCTCCTATGAACCCTGAAAAAGTGGACTCTGGCTCATCAGAAGGAAGCCCTGAGTTCAGCCCAGCTCATAGAAGAGGGAACGATCCCCCCAAATCCCCGTTCTTGGTGTCTGCCAACAGTCTGGACTCAAAGATCTTGCTTCTAAAGGAGATGGCCGAGGTCACGGAGGCGAGAGCGGCCGCAGAGCAGGCCAAGCTGGGAAAACACAACAACTCAGAGCAGAGTTTTGTAGCTTTCGATCTCGTGAAAGAGACGGACGTGCCTCAAAAAACGGACAGTCTTTTGAAGGACAAGGTTGAGGTGTTAAGCCAGACGTCTGTTCAAATGGCAAACAAATTTGATTGTCTGATCTTCCCATTGGGAAAGGCTCAGGAACAGTGGGATTCTGAGAGCCCTTCTGCGGACTCCTTCTCCCCGGTGTTGGACGCAGTGACCCCGAAACCCTCAAGCTTCTCCGCGGAGCAGGAGCGCCGAGATGAGGCGTCCGAGCCGTCCTCTGAAGAGTTTGAGTTTATCGAGAGGCCGACACGAGGAGCTGCCGAGGACTTTCTCGAGATGCAGGATAGCCTGACGTTCATGAAACTGGCATCAGAAGTGTTGCTGGATGAAGACAGATCTCTGTCAGAGTCTGTAGCCGAAGAGGAAGATCAGATCTCCTACCATCTTCCCACCCCGGCGTCAGACAAATCCTCTGCTGGGAGAGGAAAGGCAGGCCTGGAATCTGATTTACAAGAACTTTCCCCAACTCCAGTAACCCGTCCTCCAGGGGATAAACCTGGATCCGGGAAGAGGGAAGCTGAAGCTAAAGGAATCCCGATGTCAGATCCGAGTGCGACGGCAGGTAAATCCATCACGGACCGTCATCAGTGTCATTACAGCCCGTTCCCTTCACTGGACCTTTCATTTACCCATCGTGTTCTGTCTGTGTACGGTCATCATTTGTGTTTTGTCCTCTTCCCCATATCTCTCATGCATCTCACCTTCGGCACGGCATGATGTTGCATTATGAGTCCGTTTGCATGTTCACCTTTCTGTTTGATTCGCTCACTGTATTATTCTGTATTATACATTTTTCAAGGCTTGTACCCTGGAACCTATTTCATAGTTTGCGTTCTCGAGACACCAGGCACTGTTGTTTTGCGAGCGGCCGGAGCGCGTTGTGTTTTCTGTCAGAGCGGTGTCGTGTTAGCGGCCCCGAAGTTAATAACTAATGATCTTTACGACGGAAGTGAATCAATCAAAACTAACTTTAGCTGAACAATAACTGATAACCAAAACAATCTCTGTTACTTTAATCTCCTATTATCACTGTAAAGCTGCTTTAAAAAACATCTATATTGCTAACAGCGCTGTATAAATGAAGGTGACTTGACTTGACTGTGGAACAACTTGCTTTGATCCCTATTCTGAAAAATATATTTTCAGATTTGTAAAATGAAGCACGGAAGATGGCAATTTGCTGAAACGTTTTCTCCTGTCCATTTGTTTTTAATTCACTTTGCACTTTTTGCACGATGCAATCCATAAAATAAAATTAAATATTTTTATAGACTTCTGTAGTCTGGACTGAATCCAGTGTGTGTCCAGCCACCTTCTTGCTCATTTTCCAGATTTCTAAAATGACCACTTTGGCTCAAGTATATGATTCCCTACTTATCAGTAAGGGTTTAAACATCTCATTGATTGTTATTAAGGATGTAGCACTGTCTGATCATTTCTGTATTTTCTTTGATATATTGATCTCTCCTGCCATTGAAGCTAGATCTGTGTCTGTCAAGAAGAGATGCTTAAATGAGAACATTAGTGTCCTATTTATGAAGGCTATATCTTTAAAACCAAGCATATCTGCTGACTCTGTTGATTTTTTTTTCCTTGATTCTTTTAACTCAAAAGTTAAAAGTGTAATTGATGATATTGCTCCTGTGAAAGTCAGGAAGAGTGGTAGACAAAAAGCGCCTTGGAGAAACTCAACAGCTGTGCAAAATATAAAAAAACAATGCAGAAGAGCAGAGCGCATGTGGCGGAAGACAAAACTTGTAGTCCATTATAACATCTACAAAGACAGCATCCATGCTTTTCATATGGAACTAAGCAAAGCTAGACAGACTTTCTTCTCGAATATTATAAACAGCAACTTAAACACACGCACTCTTTTTGCTGTAGAGAGACTGACAAACCCCCTAAGCCAGATTCCCAGTGAAATGCTCTCAGACGGAAAGTGCAGTGAGTTTGCTTCTTTCTTCTCTGAGAAAATGAATAATATCAGAAAGGTGATCAGCACATCCTTGAGTTGCTCTGGGGTCAGACAGATCAGACCACAACCGGAGAAAGTAGCCAAAAAATCTGGGTCGTGAAAAATCATCACAATAGGCTACTAGTATAAATAAGTGCAAATGATCCGGGGCAGGCTTTTTTAGCCCTGCATGTTGAATCTTTTATTTTAACGGGGGTCCGGGGGGCTCTCCCCCGGGAAATTTTGAAACTTGGGCTGTTTGCAGTTAGTTTGTTTGAGAAGAAAAGGAAGACCGCTTAGATACGTTTCTTTCGTTGTTGTTCTATGCGGATAATGCGGTCATTTTCAAGAGGTTCACAGGCCAAGGCCCAAGGGCGACATCTGTTGGTTAAACTGCAATTAGGAAAAAAAAACCCCACAATCTCAGTGTTTGTATATTTTCATATTCACAGAGTTGTCAAATTATTAGGGCTGGGAAAAGATTAATCACATCCAAAATAAAAGTTAGTGTCTGCATGATATGTGTGTGTACTGTGTATAATTATTTTGTATATATAAATACACACACATATGCACGTATATATTTAAGAAATATTTGCATGTATATATTTATATATAATTTATATTATATATAAATTTAAATATTTTATATATAAATAACAAATATTTCTTAAATACATACATGCAAATGTGTATTTATATATATATATATATATATATACAAAATAATTATACACAGTACACACACATATATCATTCATGTATACACAAACTTTTATTTTGGATGCGATTAATCTTTTCCCAGCCCTACAAATTATGTACAGAATTATGTTGTATTTGAATTTTAAATGTTCCAGTGACACATAGGCCTATATAAAAGACTAATGTGTGCAATATTTTTGTATGATGGTTATTGATGGTTCAATCAAAAATGCATTGGTACTACTCGCTTGGTGGGGGGCACCACCAAGCATTTGTGCTTAGGACACCCAAATGGCTAGCGCCGGCCCTGGGTAAATGCCTCACTTCTCTCTGGGAGTTTCCCAAACTCCCTGAAACCTGCAGTTGTCAAGCCCCTCCTGAAAAAGAGCAATCTGGATAAGACCATCTTAAGCAACTACAGACCAATCTCAAATCTTCCTTTCATAGGCAAGATCATTGAAAAAGTTGTCTTCAATCAGCTGAACAAATTCTTAAGCTTGAATGGATTCTTTGACAATTTTCAATCTGGTTTCCGATCGCATCACAGCACAGAGACCGCTCATAAAGATAATAAACGATATTCGCTTAAATACTGATACAGGCAAATTATCAGTAGTGGTACTACTTGACCTCAGTGCTGCATTTGACACTGTCGATCACGACATACTTCTTGACAGGCTGGAAAACTGGGTGGGGCTTTCTGGGATAGTCCTAAAATGGTTCAGGTCATACTTAGAAGGAAGAGGTTATTATGTGAGTATAGGAGACCATAAGTCTGAATGGACATCCGTGACATGCGGAGTCCCTCAAGGCTCAATTCTTGCACCACTCCTGTTCAACCTGTATATGCTCCCAATGAGCCAAATAATGAGAAAGAACCGCATCTCTTACCACAGCTATGCAGACGACACACAGCTCTACTTAGCCCTATCGCCTAACAACTACAGCCCCATTGACTCCCTGTGCCAATGCATTGATGAAGTAAACGGTTGGATGTGCCAAAACTTTCTTCAGTTAAACAAAGACAAAACTGAAGTCATTGCGTTTGGAAACAAAGATGAAGTTCTCAAGGTGAACGCATACCTTGACGCTAGGGGTCTAACAACTAAAAATCAAGTCAGGAATCTTGGTGTGTCTCTAGAGTCAGACCTTAGTTTCAGTAGTCATGTCAAAGCAATAACTAAATCAGCGTACTATCATCTGAAAAATATTGCAAGAATTAGATGCTTTGTTTCCAATCAAGACTTAGAGAAACTTGTGCATGCTTTCATCACCAGCAGGGTGGATTATTGTAATGGACTCCTCACTGGCCTTCCTAAAAACACCATAAGACAGTTGCAGCTCATACAGAACGCAGAGCAGAACCAGAACACATGAACACAACACACCAGTCCTCAGGTCTTTACACTGGCTCCCAGTTACATTTAGGATTGATTTTAAAGTATTATTACTGGTATATAAATCATTCAATGGCCTAGGACCTCAGTATATTGCAGATATGCTCACTGAATATAAACCCAACAGATCACTCAGATCATTAGGATCACATCAGTTAGAAATACCAAGGGTTCACTCTAAGCACGGAGAGTCTGCTTTAGCTATTACGCTGGACCAGCTTCCAGAGGAGATCAGATGTGCTCCTACAGTCACATTCAAATCCAGACTCAAAACACTTCTGTTTAGCTGTGCATTTACTGAATGAGCACTGTGCCACTGTTCGTCCGACTGTTTGCACTGTACTGCTTTAATTCTTTTTTATATATTATTTTTATAATCTCTGGAAGAGATTTTGAAGGAGAGCGGGAGAGTCTTCACTCCGATGAGGCGAGTGAAGGAGTAAGTTAGTTATTCTGCTGAGAGTATGAGAAGTCGCTGAGTGCGTGGTTAAGGGTAACAGCAGCAGACAGTGAAGCGTGCTCTGTGGAGCCCCCGCTGGGCATTACTGGTGTAGCACCACCCCAGCAGAGGACGGCCCTGGGCTAGAGGTCCACTGGCACCGTAAACCGGCTCAATCTCTTCCATCTCAGATAGGGGATCCCCGAATTAGTGAATCAGGCAGTTAGGGATAATTACAAAAAATAGGGTTGTTTGCCAGGGATGCATTAGGAACGATTCCGAGAGAAAAATAAAAGTTGTGACCCAAATTGACATGGACCAGTATTACTTTTTTTTTTTTTTTTTTTTTCTAAACTGTTTTAATTATTCTTATTTGTTTTGATTATTTTAATTTCTATGGAAAGCACTTTGAATTACCATTGTGTATGTAATGTGCTATATAAATAAACTTGCCTTGCCTGGCCTTGCCTTACTTGCTTGGGATCAGGATTGTTTTCTAGAAGAATAATGTGTATTGCAGTGTTTGTGCTCCTCATGCAGCACTGGCTCTTGATGCTCAGCAGTGATGGAGCAATGCAGGTCACAGAGCCTCAGAGGGGCTGTGTTTGCAGAGCACTGAAACTGCTCATCAGTCTATCTGAACTCAGACTGGACTTTATGCCCTGACTTGCAGAAAGTGAGAGACTCGGGCTGTTATGGTGGAGCTATTTCCCTTGTGGTAATTCTGAGTGGCTCAATAGCGGTTTTATCGCCATTTATTTATTTCTATATAAATAAGTGTTACGTTGTGGTCAGCAGGCACGAAAACAAGGACATTTAACCAATAAAACCAAACTAAACAGAGCGAATTAAACAGAGAATGTCAAAATAAGGGTCCACATGACAGAACATAAACCTGAGAATAAGCTTGTTAGGCTATTGTTATACGTGTAACAGTCAGGCTAGTTCCGATCATTGAATCTGACTGGACGAGAGGCTTCCTTGCATATATTTCACCATATCAGCATTGCTCATCTACAGCGAAGTTACACTGTTACTCCACAAGGACTGGAGTTATTAAACTGTTCATTCAACGAGAAACACTGATTCATTCAAAGATTGATGTAATAAAACAAGGTGTTAATTATTTTTTAATAATAATAATTATTAAATTAAATGAATTAATAATTAAATTGATTATTATAAAACTTTGAGCTCCACTTAAGGCTCAGCATGGGTAACGCTGAAGCTGATGCTTCACCTCATAGAGATTTGATTGCTGATTGATTCAATGCATTGACTAGCGCTGACGCCATTCATGGAAAATGCCCTTAAACGTTAAAGGGGTCATATAATGTTACATGCACTTTTACAAAACTTGATTGTACTGAAATGTGTGTGTTGGCAGTGCCTGTACACATCCATCATATAATGATAAAAATCCATCCAGTGTTTTTTGTTTTAATCTCCTTATATGTTTTCCCCTGCCTCAAATCGAGCCGTTCGACCATGTGACGTCACTAGATCGGAAGCCCCTCCCACAAGTGTTGATTGACAGCAGCGTTTCCACACAGACCCGCCC
The DNA here is from genome assembly GCA_030578255.1 of Tiaroga cobitis. Taxonomy (NCBI): domain Eukaryota; kingdom Metazoa; phylum Chordata; class Actinopteri; order Cypriniformes; family Leuciscidae; genus Tiaroga; species Tiaroga cobitis. The sequence continues at coordinate 304,467 of CM060603.1, read as the reverse complement.
TGAGCGAGCTGTCATCATAGTCCGCCATTGTTGATGCGCTGGAGCAGAATGGCGTCTAAGCGATTGTGGTGTTCTGTTCTTGGGTGTAATAACGAGAACAGTCAATTTGATGTTCCTAAATCCGAACTGCTGAAGACGCAGTGGCTGAGTTTGTTTTCGAAGGGAATATTCCCCACGAGCAACGTCAGGCTTTCATGTTTACGCAAATCATTTCTCATCAGAGACTGCTTTATAAACGAGGGTCAGTATGAGCTGGTTTTGCTAAGAAGCTGCTCCTGAAAAAAGGATCGGTACCAACTATTCGTGTTCCTGCTGCACCTCCAGAAGAAGTGAGTGTAAAGTATAATTAACCTTAATATTAATCTTTGCAAATCGTGAAAAAAAAAGTTTTTCATGACCATTATCTGTAACATCAATCTGTCAACGAACTAACGTATACATCAGTAAACACATAGCATTCGTATCTCACTACCCTGTCAGTGCATACAAAGATAGATCAAAGTGACATTACGTTAACCAACCATTCAGAAACGTCCTGATCGAGCCTTAATTGTCGAACTTCTTTGCGGCCGTCATCTTGTTCCGGGTGCGACTCCGGTTCAAACTGATACGGTTGCACAGATGTGTCCTCAGAGACTCCCGCTGCCATTCTCTCTCCGAAATATCCCCTCAACTGTTGTCAAGGCAACACACCACGTGCGTTGTGTCAAAGCGCCCGCAGAACAGAGGGGCGGAGTCAGCGAAGCTCATTATCATTTAAAGGCACATGCACTGAAACGGCGTGCTGAAAACAGAGCTGTTTTTCACCAGGTAAAATTAGTGTTTTCTCACAATACTAATTCATCGCACGCGCTCAGTCGATCTTATTCACTGTGTTTAAGCTTAAGTGCAAATCTATGGAGCCTCTGTACAAATCACCATGCTAAACATAGTCTTATTATCATTTTTAACTTATTTAACATTCAATACACCTTTACGAAGTGCAGTAGGGCGTAGCCTTATGAAAAAAGAAAACGCGCTAATATCGCGGTTGCTAGCATTCCTCTGCGGTTAGCTTGTCAGTATTGCAGCACTACAATATTGTGGTTATCGAGACAGCCTCATGAGAGACGAGTGACGAGCGGTCAGCGCTGATGAATGTAAATCTGTTTGTGTGTGTGAGACAGACTGAGGGATATCAGCGCTGAGAGGAGGAGGAGGAGGGAAAAACAGTCTCCTACACACACACACACACCATCAGCAGACCCTCAAACACACGTCTCCCTCCAACACCACACACACACACGACGGATACACACACACACACACACACACACACACACACACTGCAGACATGGACCCGCCTCTATAACCTTATGCCTCCTCTCAGCGCTGATATGCCTCAGTCTCACACACACACTAGTGGTGTCAACAATAATCGATTCGATGCATCGCACTGCGGGAAATGTACGATTCAGCATCGATGCAGCAAAGTGCCATAATCGATTATGTCACTGTTTATTTTCTGGCCTTGGACAATAAAGTTTTGAAGTTTCAATTACTTCCGGGGGCATAATAACAACAATAAAGATGGCTGAGGCGGAGGGAGATGACCGCGATATGGCGCCATTCACAGATAGCGCCTAAAAACGCTAGGCGCGCCGCATTCTCCTTTTTCCAAAGCGCTAGGGCGGTTGCGCTCTGGAGGCGTCTGTCGTTGCGAAGCAACCATCAGCTGCGCTCTCCGTTACAGCAAACCGTTCTTGTCACGTGACCTAAGCTTGTGGCATTCTGAAAAGTTGAGATGTTTCTATCTCGATGCGGCGCGGACGCGCTTGGAAAAAACAAGCGCGTCGCACTGCGACCGCCTCGCTTCCATTATGAGCGCGCACACCGCGCGCCTACATTTGAAATAACGAACTTGAGCGCGCAAAAGACGCGATATGAGAACAGGCCCATAGACGGGTAATCAAAAACGCACCCAAAGC
>CM060603.1:297500-300000 GCA_030578255.1 Tiaroga cobitis | reverse complement strand
GGAGTTACTCCGTGTGTTTAATCCAGATCCTTTAGCTGAAATGGAACGGGCTGTTGTTCCCAATGCAACCTTTGCTCATAGAGGATGAATCAGAGCTCATGCTGATAATCTGGCCAAAGGTTCTGGGTGCGGTGGGGCAAAAGTAGGAGTTTAATGATTTGCTGCTGCATCTTGCAAAATTAGGTGGACTAGAACCAAATTTCCTCTGTCAATGTGCAAAATGCTTTTTTAAACCGCTCTAAAATAGCAGGAGACGTTGAAACGCTATGACTATGGTACCATGAAGCATCCCAGTGGTTCAGTAATGGTATCAGACAGTTTAATTACTATATTCATACACCACGGTATGGTTTCTCTCAGAGGCATTATAGTGTCACGGCCAACTCGTGTGACTGTCTATAGTAGAGATTCGTGAGACTAGTCGATTAAAATGCTACTGCTAGTCGACTTGGAAAATACTAGTGGCTTAAAGGTTTTAATCTTTTGCATTATATTTTTACAAAGGCTATGTTTAAATTACCGTCATGTTAATGTTACATATTGAAATGTATTATTTTGAAAAGTGTATATCTGCAGCAAAAGCAAATTATTTAATTTGACCTCATATTTTGCATGCGTTCGTTCTAACTCGCGGGTTCAGAGAAATGTCCAGAAGATGAGCACGGAGGATTTTGAAAGCTTGCACAACTTTTCAGTTTTCTTCTGTCATGTCAAACTACTATAACAATTAAGCTTGCTTATAGGCTTGTTACACTACCGGCTATGAGGGACTATACGGTATGAAATTTGATATCTTTTTAAAGGAGAAACATTATGAATGAAACTTACTTGACACTTGAACAGTTGCTATATCAACATCCGTTCCTAACGATAAGACAATAGTTTAATAGTGTATAGTTGTCAGTACAGGTCAGGCCCGTCATGTGACCAGATCGATTAATACACGAGAAGCGCGTTCAAACCTATTAACGAACAACAGTACCTTAATCTGCTGACTTGTGTGGACTAACTTTTATTTGAGGAAATCCGTTTATAAAAGGCTATTAGGTTTAAACGTATTGGGTCCTGTGCTGCTTATTGATTCAGTTCGTTTCAATAAACACGTTTATAATGGCTGACTTTGCTTAACCCTCTGGGGTCAGAGGTGAAATCCTGGTAACTCATCAAATCAATATATTGATTTCAAATGTGTAAGACAGAACTACTATGTTGTGATGGTGTTTCTTACTGTGATCGAGAAGTACTTGTCATGTTAAAGCTTTGGGTGATATCTGCATGAAGGATACAGGAGGATCACTGTGTTAGTGTTAATCAGGAGATACAGCATGTGTGCCATGACACAAAGATTTGAAACATTTCATCGGTAATAGGGATGTAACGGTATGAAAATTTCATATCACGATTATAGTGACCAAAATTATCACGATTACCAATATCACGGTTTTGTTCAAATGAGATGAAAATGTTCAAAAAGAACCGATACGCACACTGAAAACGTTTCAACAAGTTTTATATTTGGAAATCAAAAAACAACAAATAAAATTAGCAGCTCTATACACTTTTTTCAATAGCAAAGCATTATAACACAGCGCACATCTCTTCTGTCACGTGCTCTCGTTTCATCAAAATGCTTTTATAAATGAGATTAGTGGATAATTCAGCTGCAAATTTTATTATAGTGAAAAAAAACATTTAGTTTGGAAGAAATAAAAGGTAAAATGTTACACATTGCTCTTTTTATTGTTGTAAAATACATTGATGAAAAACAAATAAATGCAATTTACATATACTATAAAATGAAAAGACATTTATTTTAAATGTATAGTGCAGCTTTTTCATGAGGCAACAACATTTGATCGATAGGACAGAACAAGAAAGACCATTAATAATCTTAATCTTTCATTGGGCAAAAGTATTATAGGCCGAATCTATGAAAGGCTTCAATAAAGAGCTTATGGTCATCCCGAGCGCAGAAGCAACAGTCCCTGAAGAGTGCAGAACACAAGGGGAGAGATATCGATGCTTAGTGTATCATATCTGTGCAACGGCCTTCTCTTCCACCAGCTGTACACATCAGTTCCAGTGCGCGTGAACAAGTGCTTCTCCAGTGTGATCGACACCGCGAGGAAGACTCACGGTTTAGACAGAATAAACTCCAGCAAGATAAAGTACTTTTATGAAAAAATAGAGACCTTTTTCTACAAATGAAGTATAATAATGGGAGCCTTGATCTTGGAGTGGGTTTCCTCGTGTGACTGTCGTAACCGAACGCGACGCTGATGAATGGAGAATGACTGAGGAGCGTTTCCATTAACTTTAACAACTTAAATATTCATTTGAACCTCACATTAAGCTATCGAACGGCTTCAGAAGTCTTGGGATATAGTGCACGAAAACTTTATGGGGCTTTACAATATTTTTTTATATCTTTAGTGGGGTGAACAATAACAGAGAATAGTATGTACACTAGCGTCCGGCACTGTGAAGCTGCAGCCGCGGC
>CM060603.1:242500-292500 GCA_030578255.1 Tiaroga cobitis | reverse complement strand
GGTCTATCCTCATGTGTGCAGAGTTTGAGCCCATACTCACTGGTCTATTCTCATGTGTGCAGAGTTTGAGCCCATACTCGCTGGTCTATCCTCATGTGTGCAGAGTTTGAGCCCATACTCGCTGGTCTATCCTCATGTGTGCAGAGTTTGAGCCCATACTCACTGGTCTTCCCTCATGTGTCCAGATGTGTCCTGGAGAAGGACTTGGCTCTGTCCAGTGAGGCAGTGCAGAGGCACAGTGATGTTGTTTTGAGTCGGATCAACGGAGCACTGAAGGAGCTGCGCCGCCTTTTTCTGGTGGAGGATCTCGTCGACTCTCTCAAGGTCTGGGTTTAAAATACCTTTTGTTCAAGACTTCTCTTCCTCATACTCTTCCTCCTCTTCCTCATACTCTCTTCCTCATACTCTCCCTCTTCCTCATACTCTCTTCCTCTTACTCGTACTCCTCTTACTCATACTCTTCCTCCTGTTACTCACTCTTCCTCCTCTTACTCACTCTTCCTCTTACTCGTACTCTTCCTCCTCTTACTCATACTCTTCCTCATACTCTTCCTCTTACTCATACTCTTCCTCTTACTCATACTCTTCCTCCTCTTACTCGTACTCTTCCTCCTCTTACTCGTACTCTTCCTCCTCTTACTCGTACTCTTCCTCCTCTTACTCTTCCTCCTCTTACTCATTCTTCCTCCCTTTACTCGTACTCTTCATCCCCTTACTCGTACTCTTCCTCTTACTCGTACTCTTCCTCCTCTTACTCATACTCTTCCTCTTACTCATTCTCTTCCTCCTCTTACTCGTACTCTTCCTCCTCTTCCTCGTTCTCTTCCTACTCTTCCTCATACTCTTCCTCCTCTTACACATGCTCTCCCTCCTCTTACACATGCTCTTCCTCCTCTTCATATTCTTCCTCTTCCTCATACCCTTCCTCCTCTTACTCATACTCTTCCTCCTCTTACTCTTACTGCTCTTACTTGAACCCTTCCTCCTCTTACTTATACTCATCCTCCACTTACTCATACTCTTCCTCCTCTTACTCATACTCTTCCTCCTCTTACTCATACTCTTCCTTACTCTTCCTCCTCTTACTCGTACTCTTCCTACTCTTACTCGTACTCTTCCTCCTCTTACTCGTACTCTTCCTCCTCTTACTCATACTCTTCCTCTTACTCATTCTCTTCCTCCTCTTCCTCGTTCTCTTCCTACTCTTCCTCATACTCTTCCTCCTCTTACACATGCTCTCCCTCCTCTTACACATGCTCTTCCTCCTCTTCATATTCTTCCTCTTCCTCATACCCTTCCTCCTCTTACTCATACTCTTCCTCCTCTTACTCTTACTGCTCTTACTTGTACCCTTCCTCCTCTTACTTATACTCATCCTCCACTTACTCATACTCTTCCTCCTCTTACACATGCTCTTCCTCCTCTTACTCATACTCTTCCTTATACTCTTCCTCCTCTTCCTCGTACTCTTCCTACTCTTACTCGTACTCTTCCTCCTCTTATTCGTACTCCTCCTCTTACTCATGCTCTTCCTCCTCTTACACATGCTCTTCCTCCTCTTACTCATACTCTTCCTCCTCTTACTCATACTCTCCCACCTCTTACACATGCTCTTCCTCCTCTTACTCATGCTCTTCCTCCTCTTACTCATACTCTCCCACCTCTTACACATGCTCTTCCTCCTCTTACTCATACTCTTCCTCCTCTTACTCATACTCTTCCTCCTCTTACTCATAATCTTCCTCCTCTTACTCATACTCTTCCTCCTCTTACTCTTACTGCTCTTACTTGTACCCTTCCTCCTCTTACTTATACTCATCCTCCACTTACTCATACTCTTCCTCCTCTTACTCATACTCTTCCTCCTCTTACTCATACTCTTCCTTATACTCTTCCTCCTCTTACTCATACTCTTCCTCCTCTTACTCATACTCTTCCTTATACTCTTCCTCCTCTTACTCATACTCTTCCTCCTCTTACTCATACTCTTCCTTATACTCTTCCTCCTCTTACTCGTACTCTTCCTACGCTTACTCGTACTCTTTCTCCTCTTATTCGTACTCTTCCTCTTACTCATGCTCTTCCTCCTCTTACACATGCTCTTCCTCCTCTTACTCATACTCTTCCTCCTCTTACTCATGCTCTTCCTCTTACACATGCTCTTCCTCCTCTTACTCATACTCTTCCTCCTCTTACTCATACTCTTCCTCTTCTTACTCATACTCAATACTGTGACTTTCTTTTCTCTTTTCTTCCCAAAAGAAATGTTTTGAATGTCCATTGATGTTAGTTGTTTCTCCTCCAGTTCGGCGGGTTGTTGTGGGTCTTCACGTATGTTGGTTCCTGGTTTAACGGACTCTCTCTTCTCATTCTGGGTAAGACCATTGTGTTTATACTCTATTTTCACGCTAACTTCAGGCGTTGTTGTTCTGTGTTGTTCTTCACAGTTGCTGGTCAAGCGTAATGTTCACTCGTGTGTTTATCTTACACTGCAGGTCTGATTGGAGCTTTCAGCGGCCCGATAACCTACGAGAAGCATCAGGTAACGGTGTGAGAGTGTGTGTGAGAGTGTGTGTGAGAGTGTGTGTGAGAGTGTGTGTGAGAGTGTGTGTGAGAGTGTGTGTGAGAGTGTGTGTGAGAGTGTGTGTGAGAGTGTGTGTGAGAGTGTGTGTGAGAGTGTGTGTGAGAGTGTGTGTGAGAGTGTGTGTGAGAGTGTGTGTGAGAGTGTGTGTGAGAGTGTGTGTGAGAGTGTGTGTGAGAGTGTGTGTGAGAGTGTGTGTGAGAGTGTGTGTGAGAGTGTGTGTGAGAGTGTGTGTGAGAGTGTGTGTGAGTGTGTGTGAGAGTGTGTGTGAGAGTGTGTGTGAGAGTGTGTGTGAGAGTGTGTGTGAGAGTGTGTGTGAGTGAGAGTGTGTGTGAGTGAGAGTGTGTGTGAGTGAGAGTGTGTGAGAGTGAGAGTGTGTGAGAGTGAGAGTGTGTGAGAGTGAGAGTGTGTGAGAGTGAGAGTGTGTGAGAGTGAGAGTGTGTGAGAGTGAGAGTGTGTGAGAGTGAGAGTGTGTGAGAGTGAGAGTGTGTGAGAGTGAGAGTGTGTGAGAGTGAGAGTGTGTGAGAGTGAGAGTGTGTGAGAGTGAGAGTGTGTGAGAGTGAGAGTGAGAGTGTGTGAGAGTGAGAGTGTGTGAGAGTGAGAGTGTGTGAGAGTGAGAGTGTGTGAGAGTGAGAGTGTGTGTGTGAGAGTGTGTGTGTGAGAGTGAGAGTGTGTGTGTGAGAGTGAGAGTGTGTGTGTGAGAGTGTGTGTGTGAGAGTGTGTGTGTGAGAGTGTGTGTGTGAGAGTGTGTGTGTGAGAGTGAGAGTGTGTGTGTGAGAGTGTGTGTGTGAGAGTGTGTGTGTGAGAGTGTGTGTGTGAGAGTGTGTGTGTGAGAGTGTGTGTGTGAGAGTGTGTGTGTGAGAGTGTGTGTGTGAGAGTGTGTGTGTGTGTGAGAGTGTGTGTGTGTGTGAGAGTGTGTGTGTGTGTGTGTGTGTGAGAGAGAGTGTGTGAGAGAGTGTGTGTGTGTGTGTGTGAGAGTGTGTGAGAGTGTGTGTGTGACTGTGAGTGTGAGAGTGTGTGTTGTGAAAGTGTGTGTATATGATGCTCTTTCTCTCCCGCAGGCTCAGATCGATCAGTTCATCTCTTCGGTCCACAGCCAGATGAAGGGTGTGTTGGGGAAGTAAGTGAAACTCGTCTCTCGTGTCCGAACATTAACCGGTAACTGACAGGACTAGAATACATCAGAAATAAATGAGAATGGACTGGTGTCTGACGCATTAAAAAATACCAACAAATATGTGTTTTTCCATGAAAAGGTGATTTATTTTTACATGCATAGAGCAGCAGGAGATGAGGACTGACACATGATCACATGATGTGCCAGAGGACCACTGACGGATGGAGCACAAACACCATCACCACATATACTTCACTGAAATAATGACCAGATTAACAAACACTGAATCCTGGGATAATGGCACAGGTCAGGGGTTTCCAAACGATCCCCCTAACTATAACAATATTTACCGTACTTTCCAGATGTCGCACCCGTTAGGTAAACCTGGGCAAACTTGCGTTGTTACAAACAACACTTATTTTAAATGCCAAGACTATAAAAAATGTCTTTAAAGCAAAACAAACTGCTCGCGCACCTCTCATTCGCCATGAGTCGCTGTGTAATATTATTATTTATTATGTTAAGAAGGCTTTGTACTTCTCGTGTCCCAATATCCACATAATATCAGTGTGTCTGTGTTCCCTCAGGATTCAAGCGAAGGTTCCCGGAGCCAAGAAGAAGCCGGAGTGACACACACACACACACACCACACACCTCTGTCTGTCTTCACCTCTGTTTGATCACATGACTGCGACATCACCTCTGTTTGATCACATGACTGCTACATCATCACCTCTGTTTGATCACATGACTGCGACATCATCGAGTGGCTCTGATGTGAATAAATGAAATCTCTTGTTTAATAATGAATCTGTCTGAGAAACGTTGAGCTCCTCCAGAAGCGAAGCGCACCGCGAGTGTGTCTGCGTAACATGCTTTCTTTTATAATGAGGGAAAGTTGAATTGTACCAATATTGGCTTTTTGTGTTGTTTTAGTTGATATGACTGTGATTTTACTGTTCTAGTGTTGATTGGCTGGAGAGTTTTTGGGTAATCTGTGCTTGACAAGAGTAGAACTTCTCTAATGAACACGTTTACATGCAACTTCCCTGAAAAGAAGTTATTGTATTTAAATCTATTTATCTGTGGACCGACTCCTAAAGCTGCACTTGAACATCCCCCGGGAGCCGAGCGCTTGTTCTGCACTCGAGGAACGAGTCTCTGATGTTAACGAGTACTAATAAAGCTTCTAACTGAACCCGTTTCCTGCGTGACGTTACTTTACCACGGTCCTGTGAGGACTAGAAACACACACATGTTATTACAGGTCTTCACACACTCTTCTTTGCTCAGATGATCTGCTGTTTTCCTCACTGTTGTTATTTTAATAATGCACTTTTACATATTAGTCTCCATGTTTCCTCTGGTGTATCAGGACCATTAAACTGTTAAAGGACTGGGCCCATATTCATAAAGATTCTAAGAATCCTCTCAGAAAACTCATTTAGCTTAAAAACTTTTACGTAGGAGTCTTAGCTTGAGAGCGATTTGGGAACGATCTGAGAGCAACTCTGAGTAAGGAAAAGACAAAAACTCTCATCTTAGCAACGGGGTCAGCCCCGCCTCCTCGCTATGTGTGACACAATCTTTTGAAGACAGTGATTGGTTGGTTGTCCAAGAAGGAAAAAAAGAGCCATTTTAAGTATAGAGTTTACTCACACACGCACATTATATTTATGTAGGCCTATATAAATCCTTTTTTTACCTTGCTGTTAATTTCCTATGGTATTTGATTGGCTTGGAATGATAAAAATTGATTGCTGTCTATTTAAGTGGTGGTTTGAATGTTTGTTTTAATATAGCAAACATGGAATAAAAAAACAAGAAAGACGAGAAAGCCCGACTGGTCAGAAGAACCGTGTTTACTGTTAGCCCAGTTAGTGGATGAACACTAGGCCATCATTAAAGGACAATTCGGGCCGGGTGTCACAGCACGGAGCGAGAAGCGGACGCGGGAGCTTATAGCGCACATTATTAACGCTTCATTCCCCTGCTTGTGCGCACCAGGGAAGCCTGCTATATTCACTGCAGTTTTTTTGAGCCTGCAAGGTGGGAATGTCCAGTGGAAACTGGACCCAAATCACTGCTGCTTTATTGCATTTTTCCATTTGCCAAATATCTTAATGTAGTGATTACTTTCATTTCTGGCGTTATGGCATTCCTGCTCTGTGTCGGAGATATTAGCGTGTCTCTAATAAGATCAGCCGCAAACATGATCCCTGCACGATCTCCTATAGCGTCTTATTAACTCACTGTCATCTATTGTCTGCATCACATTTCTTCTCCCTCTTCATCGTTCTGTCATTTTCTCCTCTGCTAAAGAAACTCTTAAGCCTCTTAAAAGTCCTCATCCGTACTCCTAACAATTTTGACCTTAAGACCTCTTTTAAGGGTTAAAGCAAAGACAGTCAGAATTTACACTTAGAAAAAGAAAAGGCAACAATGTAAGTGTGGTGATGTCTTCACTGACAGATATAACCTCAGCATTGACTAGCATGACCTGTGATCAAACTATACATGTGCTGTAAATCTGTCCACCATGACCTTTGACCGACGTGTGTTATTATAGCATTAGCAAATCTCTATTTATACCAGCATCAATTAACATTTTAAATCAGGCACAGATCACTACAGTATTTGTCTAGACAGGTATTGTTTATATATTTATTTTGTGGTTTTATTCATCTGTTGTTGTTATTTTTGATTCACTGCTGCTGAGTCAATAAAGCCAATAAGGGGAATAAAACAACCTAACCTGACATGAAATGTAAGGTCTTCTGCTAAGCTTTATTTCGACGTGTTCCAGCTTCACCAGGTTTGAGCCGAGGTGAAGGTTAAGACGATCTGACGGACTTCACGGAAAGTAGATTCATCAAACATACAATTTTGTTCGAGAAATTTAGGCCACTTAAAAACAACAACTAATGTAACAAGTAACCACGTTATATGAGATGGTGCATTCTGTGTACAGGAGGACTGATGATGTGAAGCGGCTCATTGATCCTCATGTGCCTTTCCTTCATCTGAACGCATAATGTGTCTGCGAGAACATATTACACCAGAAAGCAACACACAATAGTTTAATAATTCTAGCTAGACAAGCTCAATAATTCTGTAACTGCGTTTCAGCGCCAGCTAACACCAATGTTTTATGTTGTGTGTGCTTTTATTTTGAAAGGTCAGTCAGTGTGCGTTGTGATGTTTTATGCTGTGTGTGCTTTTATTTTGAAAGGTCAGTCAGTGTGCCGTTGTGACGTTTTATGCTGTGTGTGCTTTTATTTTGAAAGGTCAGTCAGTGTGTCGTTGTGATGTTTTATGTTGTGTGTGCTTTTATTTTGAAAGGTCAGTCAGTGTGCGTTGTGATGTTTTATGTTGTGTGTGCTTTTATTTTGAAAGGTCAGTCAGTGTGTCGTTGTGATGTTTTATGCTGTGTGTGCTTTTATTTTGAAAGGTCAGTCAGTGTGCCGTTGTGACGTTTTATGCTGTGTGTGCTTTTATTTTGAAAGGTCAGTCAGTGTGTCGTTGTGATGTTTTATGTTGTGTGTGCTTTTATTTTGAAAGGTCAGTCAGTGTGCCGTTGTGAAGTTTTATGCTGTGTGTGCTTTTATTTTGAAAGGTCAGTCAGTGTGCCGTTGTGACGTTTTATGCTGTGTGTGCTTTTATTTTGAAAGGTCAGTCAGTGTGTCGTTGTGATGTTTTATGCTGTGTGTGCTTTTATTTTGAAAGGTCAGTCAGTGTGCCGTTGTGACGTTTTATGCTGTGTGTGCTTTTATTTTGAAAGGTCAGTCAGTGTGTCGTTGTGATGTTTTATGTTGTGTGTGCTTTTATTTTGAAAGGTCAGTCAGTGTGTCGTTGTGATGTTTTATGTTGTGTGTGCTTTTATTTTGAAAGGTCAGTCAGTGTGTCGTTGTGATGTTTTATGCTGTGTGTGCTTTTATTTTGAAAGGTCAGTCAGTGTGCCGTTGTGACGTTTTATGCTGTGTGTGCTTTTATTTTGAAAGGTCAGTCAGTGTGTCGTTGTGATGTTTTATGTTGTGTGTGCTTTTATTTTGAAAGGTCAGTCAGTGTGTCGTTGTGATGTTTTATGTTGTGTGTGCTTTTATTTTGAAAGGTCAGTCAGTGTGCCGTTGTGATGTTTTATGTTGTGTGTGCTTTTATTTTGAAAGGTCAGTCAGTGTGCCGTTGTGATGTTCACGTGATCAGTCCGGTAGTGGTTATTTCCACAGAGCCGCTTACTTAGAGATACAAAATATATAAAATCGGTGAATGTAATTTCATTTGTTTGACTGACTGAAGTATTTTACTTACAGTTTGATTTGACAGCGTGATTTTGTAATGCGTCTGCCATCATCCTGTCTGCTAATGGATGTTGAGGCGATATACGGATCAAATTATATGGACAGTTTTAACAGATTTGACTGAAATTAATCGACGATCTCATAGATTTAAATATGATACGTTACACTGTTTCTTTACAATATCCTCTCTGATTCATGAGCATACCCGCTTAGCATTAGCATTAGCATTAGCCGAGGCTGTCAGACATATAGAGTCTCAGCTGTACTGTATACACACACACACACATCATTCTCATGGCGGATCTGCAGAGCAAATACAGTAAACTGGCTCAGGAGTATTCAAAGGTGAGATCATCATCATCATCCTCATACTCTAATGATTCCAGTCTGTTCAGTTACAGTAACACTCGCTCCTGTCATTCCAACTCTTAATGTTTAAAGCACCTAACGTTACATATACAGTATCTGCATGTGTTTTAGTGAAGTCAAACTATACTGACACAAACTATTTCTTGATATGAAGTCATGCTGTTGCTGTGAGAGAGAGTGTGTATGTGTATGTGTCTGTCTGTGTGTGTGAGAAAGTGTGTGTTTGTTCATGTGTGTGTGTTCATGTCTGTGAGTGTGTGTGTCAGTCTCTGATCAAAACCTCCATCCCACTGTGTGTGTGTGTGTGTGTGTGTGTGTGTTCCTCAGCTCAGAGCTCAGAACCAGGTGTTGAAGAAGGCGGTTCTGGATGAACAGACGGGCTGTAACTCGCTGAAGGTACTGACTGTGTTCCTCTCACTGGAGATCCGTGTGGAGGGCGGGTGTGTGTGCTCATGCGTGTGTTTGTGTGTGTGTGTGTGTCAGGATGAGCTGAAGCAGAAGGAGCAGAGCCTTAGGAAGGTGGAGCAGGAGATGGACAGTCTGAGCTTCAGGAACCAGCAGCTGACCAAGAGGGTGGAGCTTCTGCAGGAAGAGCTGCTGCTGTCCGAGAGCAAGAGCCGGAGGAGCAAAGTGACTATACACACCTGACCTCTGCATCCTCACAGTACACCAGCTGACCTCTGACCTCTGCATCCTCACACACTGACTGTACACCACCTGACCTCTGACCTCTGCATCCTCACACACTGACTGTACACCACCTGACATCTGACCTCTGCATCCTTACTCACTGACTGTTCAACACCTGATCTCTGACCTTTGCATCCTCACACACTGACTGTACACCTCCTGACCTCTGACCTCTGCATCCTCACATACTGACTGTACACCTCCTGACCTCTGGCCTCTGCATCCTCACATACTGACTGTACACCTCCTGACCTCTGCATCCTCACATACTGACGGTACACCAGCTGACCTCTGACCTCTGCATCCTCACAGTACACCAGCTGACCTCTGACCTCTGCATCCTCACACACTGACTGTACACCACCTGACCTCTGACCTCTGCATCCTCACACACTGACTGTACACCACCTGACATCTGACCTCTGCATCCTTACTCACTGACTGTACAACACCTGATCTCTGACCTTTGCATCCTCACACACTGACTGTACACCTCCTGACCTCTGACCTCTGCTTCCTCACACACTGACTGTACACCTCCTGACCTCTGACCTCTGCATCCTCACATACTGACTGTACACCTCCTGACCTCTGCATCCTCACATACTGACGGTACACCAGCTGACCTCTGACCTCTGCATCCTCACATACTGACTGTACACCTCCTGACCTCTGCATCCTCACATACTGACGGTACACCAGCTGACCTCTGACCTTTGCATCCTCACACACTGACTGTACACCTCCTGACCTCTGACCTTTGCATCCTCACACACTGACTGTACACCTCCTGACCTCTGACCTCTGCTTCCTCACACACTGACTGTACACCTCCTGACCTCTGACCTCTGCATCCTCACATACTGACTGTACACCTCTTGACCTTTGACCTCTGCATCCTCACATACTGACTGTACACCTCCTGACCTCTGCATCCTCACACACTGACTGTACACCTCCTGACCTCTGCATCCTCACATACTGACTGTACACCTCCTGACCTCTGACCTCTGCATCCTCACACACTGACTGTACACCTCCTGACCTCTGCATCCTCACACACTGACTGTACACCTCCTGACCTCTGACCTCTGCATCCTCACACACTGACTGTACACCTCCTGACCTCTGCATCCTCACACACTGACTGTACACCTCCTGACCTCTGCATCCTCACACACTGACTGTACACCTCCTGACCTCTGCATCCTCACACACTGACTGTACACCTCCTGACCTCTGACCTCTGCATCCTCACATACTGACTGTACACCTTCTGACCTCTGCATCCTCACATACTGACTGTACACCTCCTGACCTCTGCATCCTCACACACTGACTGTACACCTCCTGACCTCTGACCTCTGCATCCTCACATACTGACTGTACACCTCCTGACCTCTGCATCCTCACACACTGACTGTACACCTCCTGACCTCTGCATCCTCACACACTGACTGTACACCTCCTGACCTCTGCATCCTCACACACTGACTGTACACCTCCTGACCTCTGACCTCTGCATCCTCACATACTGACTGTACACCTCCTGACCTCTGCATCCTCACATACTGACTGTACACCTCCTGACCTCTGACCTCTGCATCCTCACACACTGGCTGTACACCTCCTGACTTCTGCATCCTCACATACTGACTGTACACCTCCTGACCTCTGACCTCTGCATCCTCACATACTGACTGTACACCTCCTGACCTCTGCATCCTCACACACTGACTGTACACCTCCTGACCTCTGCATCCTCACATACTGACTGTACACCTCCTGACCTCTGTATCATCACACACTGACTGTACACCTCCTGACCTCTGACCTCTGCATCCTCACATACTGACTGTACACCTCTTGACCTCTGGCCTCTGCATCCTCACACACTGACTGTACACCTCCTGACCTCTGACCTCTGCATCCTCACATACTGACTGTACACCTCCTGACCTCTGGCCTCTGCATCCTCACACACTGACTGTACACCTCCTGACCTCTGACCTCTGCATCCTCACACACTGACTGTACACCTCCTGACCTCTGACCTCTGCATCCTCACACACTGACTGTACACCTCCTGACCTCTGACCTCTGCATCCTCACACACTGACTGTACACCTCCTGACCTCTGACCTCTGCATCCTCACACACTGACTGTACACCTCCTGACCTCTGACCTCTGCATCCTCACATACTGACTGTACACCTCCTGACCTCTGCATCCTCACATACTGACTGTACACCTCCTGACCTCTGCATCCTCACACACTGACTGTACACCTCCTGACCTCTGACCTCTGCATCCTCACACACTGACTGTACACCTCCTGACCTCTGCATCCTCACACACTGGCTGTACACCTCCTGACCTCTGACCTCTGACCTCTGCATCCTCACACACTGACTGTACACCTCCTGACCTCTGCATCCTCACACACTTGACTGTACACCTCCTGACCTCTGCATCCTCTCACACTGACTGTACACCTCCTGACCTCTGCATCCTCACACACTGACTGTACACCTCCTGACCTCTGCATCCTCTCACACTGACTGTACACCTCCTGACCTCTGCATCCTCTCACACTGACTGTACACCTCCTGACCTCTGACCTCTGCATCCTCACATACTGACTGTACACCTCCTGACCTCTGCATCCTCACATACTGACTGTACACCTCCTGACCTCTGCATCCTCACACACTGACTGTACACCTCCTGACCTCTGCATCCTCTCACACTTGACTGTACACCTCCTGACCTCTGCATCCTCTCACACTGACTGTACACCTCCTGACCTCTGCATCCTCACACACTGACTGTACACCTCCTGACCTCTGCATCCTCTCACACTGACTGTACACCTCCTGACCTCTGCATCCTCTCACACTGACTGTACACCTCCTGACCTCTGACCTCTGCATCCTCACATACTGACTGTACACCTCCTGACCTCTGCATCCTCACATACTGACTGTACACCTCCTGACCTCTGCATCCTCACACACTTGACTGTACACCTCCTGACCTCTGCATCCTCTCACACTTGACTGTACACCTCCTGACCTCTGCATCCTCACACACTGACTGTACACCTCCTGACCTCTGCATCCTCTCACACTGACTGTACACCTCCTGACCTCTGCATCCTCTCACACTGACTGTACACCTCCTGACCTCTGCATCCTCACACACTGACTGTACACCTCCTGACCTCTGCATCCTCACACACTGACTGTACACCTCCTGACCTCTGACCTCTGCATCCTCACACACTGACTGTACACCTCCTGACCTCTGACCTCTGCATCCTCACATACTGACTGTACACCTCCTGACCTCTGCATCCTCACACACTGACTGTACACCTCCTGACCTCTGCATCCTCTCACACTTGACTGTACACCTCCTGACCTCTGCATCCTCACACACTGACTGTACACCTCCTGACCTCTGACCTCTGCATCCTCTCACACTGACTGTACACCTCCTGACCTCTGCATCCTCACACACTGACTGTACACCTCCTGACCTCTGCATCCTCTCACACTTGACTGTACACCTCCTGACCTCTGCATCCTCACACACTGACTGTACACCTCCTGACCTCTGACCTCTGCATCCTCACACACTGACTGTACACCTCCTGACCTCTGACCTCTGCATCCTCACACACTGTGACTGTACACCTCCTGACCTCTGCATCCTCACATACTGACGGTACACCAGCTGACCTCTGACCTTTGCATCCTCACACACTGACTGTACACCTCCTGACCTCTGACCTCTGCATCCTCACACACTGACTGTACACCTCCTGACCTCTGCATCCTCACATACTGACGGTACACCAACTGACCTCTGACCTTTGCATCCTCACACACTGACTGTACACCTCCTGACCTCTGACCTCTGCATCCTCAGACACTGATTGTACACAACCTGACCTTTGACCTCTCACCCACTCAAACATAATATTACAGTTTGTTTATTAACTGTTTTCCTGGCTGTTCCTCACAGTCTAGCTGATTTCATTTAATACTCTTAGAAAGAAAGGTTCAGTAGGGTTCTATATAGAACTCTAGGGTTCTCGACTCAGTTTTAAAGAACCTTAATGCCAAAAAGGTTTTATATAAGGAGAAATGTCTTAAATGTGTGTGTTTGTGCAGAATAAAGGAGACTCGCCACCTCAAGTTAACCTGCAGGCACAGAATGTGTTTGATGAAGATCTGCGGAAGAAGATCCAGGAGAACGAAAGGCTTCACATCCAGGTGTGTGAGTGCATGTGTGAGTGTGTGTGTGTGTGTGTGTGTGTGTGATAACACTATATAATTGTGTGTTCAGTTCTATGAAGCGGATGAGCAGTACCGTCGACAGGAAGCTCAGCTGCGAGCGCGACTGGATCAGCTGGAGAAAGAGTCTGAGCAGCATCAGACTGTAGTGGATGCTCTGACCAGCAGATACAGCGACACCATCGAGAAGCTGCAGAGTGACAAAGCTCGCCTCGAGGTCAGAGACACGATTATTAGGGACGAGCATGAGTACCCGAGGTCAGAGACACGATTATTAGGGACGAGCATGAGTACTCGAGGTCAGAGACACTATTATTAGGGACGAGCATGAGTACCCGAGGTCAGAGACACGATTATTAGGGACGAGCATGAGTACTCGAGGTCAGAGACACTATTATTAGGGACGGGCATTAGTACTCGAGGTCAGAGACACGATTTTTAGGAACGGGCATGAGTACCCGAGGTCAGAGACACGATTATTAGGAACGGGCATGAGTACCCGAGGTCAGAGACACTATTATTAGGAACGGGCATGAGTACCCGAGGTCAGAGACACTATTATTAGGGACGAGCATGTGTACCCGAGGTCAGAGACACTATTATTAGGAACGGGCATGAGTTCCCTAGGTCAGAGACACAATTATTAGGGACGGGCATGAGTGCCCGAGGTCAGAGACACGATTATCAGGGACGAGCAAGAGTACTCGAGGTCAGAGACACTATTATTAGGAACGGGCATGAGTACTCGAGGTCAGAGACACGATTATTAGGAACGGGCATGAGTACCCGAGGTCAGAGACACAATTATTAGGGACGGGCATGAGTGCCCGAGGTCAGAGACACGATTATCAGGGACGAGCATGAGTACTCGAGGTCAGAGACACGATTATTAGGGACGAGCATGAGTACTCAAGGTCAGATACACTATTATTTGGGACAGGCATGAGTACCCGAGGTCAGTGACACGATTATTAGGGACGAGCTTGAGTACCCGAGTTCAGATACACGATTATTAGGGAGGAGCATGAGTACCCGAGTTCAGATACACGATTATTAGGGACGAGCATGAGTACTCGAGGTCAGAGACACTATTATTAGGGACGAGCATGAGTACTCGAGGTCAGAGACACTATTATTTGGGACGGGCATGAGTACTCGAGGTCAGAGACACTATTATTTGGGACGGGCATGAGTACCCGAGGTCAGAGACATGATTATCAGGGACGAGCATGAGTACTCGAGGTCAGAGACACTATTATTAGGGACGAACATGAGTACTCAAGGTCAGAGACACTATTATTTGGGACAGGCGTGAGTACCCGAGGTCAGAGACACGATTATTAGGGACGGGCATGAGTACTCCAGGTCAAAGACACGATTATTAGGGACGGGCATGAGTACCCGAGGTCAGAGACACTATTATTTGGGACAGGCATGAGTACCCGAGGTCAGAGACACGATTATTAGGGACGGGCATGAGTACTCCAGGTCAGAGACACGATTATTAGGGACGGGCATGAGTACCCGAGGTCAGAGACACGATTATTAGGGACGGGCATGAGTACTCGAGGTCAGAGACACTATTATTAGGGACGGGCATGAGTACTCGAGGTCAGAGACACTATTATTAGGGACGGGCATGAGTACTCGAGGTCAGAGACACTATTATTAGGGACGGGCATGAGTACTCGAGGTCAGAGACACGATTATTAGGGACGGGCATGAGTACTCCAGGTCAGATACGATTATTAGGGACGGGCATGAGTACCCGAGGTCAGAGACACGATTATTAGGGAGGAGCATGAGTACCCGAGGTCAGAGACACTATTATTAGTCACGGGCATGAGTACTCCAGGTCAGAGACACGATTATTAGGGACGGGCATGAGTACCCGAGGTCAGAGACACCATTATTAGGGACGGGCATGAGTACCCGAGGTCAGAGACACGATTATTAGGGACGAGCATGAGTACCCGAGGTCAGAGATACGATTATTAGGGAGGAGCATGAGTACCCGAGGTCAGAGACACTATTATTAGGCACGGGCATGAGTACTCCAGGTCAGAGACACTATTATTAGGGACGGGCATGAGTACTCGAGGTCAGAGACACGATTATTAGGGACGAGCATGAGTACTCGAGGTCAGAGACACGATTATTAGGGACAGGCATGAGTACTCCAGGTCAGATACTATTATTAGGGACGGGCATGAGTACCCGAGGTCAGAGACACTATTATTAGGCACGGGCATGAGTACTCGAGGTCAGAGACATGATTATTAGGGACTGACATGAGTACTCGAGGTCAGAGACACGATTATTAGGGACGAGCATGAGTACTCGAGGTCAGAGACACGATTATTAGGGACGGGCATGAGTACTCGAGGTCAGAGACACTATTATTAGGCACGGGCATGAGTACTCGAGGTCAGAGACACTATTATTAGGCACGGGCATGAGTACTCGAGGTCAGAGACACTATTATTAGGCACGGGCATGAGTACTCGAGGTCAGAGACACTATTATTAGGGACGAGCATGAGTACCCGAGGTCAGAGACACGATTATTAGGGACGAGCATGAGTACCCGAGGTCAGAGACACTATTATTAGGCACGGGCATGAGTACTCGAGGTCAGAGACACTATTATTAGGCACGGGCATGAGTACCCGAGGTCAGAGACACTATTATTAGGGACGGGCATGAGTACCCGAGGTCAGAGACACTATTATTAGGCACGGGCATGAGTACTCGAGGTCAGAGACATGATTATTAGGGACTGACATGAGTACTCGAGGTCAGAGACACGATTATTAGGGACGAGCATGAGTACTCGAGGTCAGAGACACGATTATTAGGGACGGGCATGAGTACTCGAGGTCAGAGACACTATTATTAGGCACGGGCATGAGTACTCGAGGTCAGAGACACTATTATTAGGCACGGGCATGAGTACTCGAGGTCAGAGACACTATTATTAGGCACGGGCATGAGTACTCGAGGTCAGAGACACTATTATTAGGGACGAGCATGAGTACCCGAGGTCAGAGACACGATTATTAGGGACGAGCATGAGTACCCGAGGTCAGAGACACTATTATTAGGCACGGGCATGAGTACTCGAGGTCAGAGACACTATTATTAGGCACGGGCATGAGTACCCGAGGTCAGAGACACTATTATTAGGCACGGGCATGAGTACTCGAGGTCAGAGACACGATTATTAGGGACTGGCATGAGTACCCGAGGTCAGAGACACGATTATTAGGGACGAGCATGAGTACTCGAGGTCAGAGACACGATTATTAGGGACGGGCATGAGTACCCGAGGTCAGAGACACTATTATTAGGCACGGGCATGAGTACTCGAGGTCAGAGACACGATTATCAGGGACGAGCATGAGTACCCGAGGTCATGACAACACATTCACTGCTTCACACTTATGGATGTCAATGACACAACATGTTTGGAAAGGTTGTTTCTGACATGTTTCTGTGATGCTGTAGTTGCGCTCACTGTATTGTGTAACGGCGCTCAATGAAGCACATGACACGTTTATAAGATATCTGATGATACTCGAATGCTGAACATGCACATCCCTACTGCTCTTCATGTGTGATAATCCTGGTGTGTGTATGCGTATGAGGAGATGCTGATGTGTGTGTGTGTGTGTGTACGAGGAGATGCTTGTCTAATGATGATGTCGTGTCAGGTGACGGCTCAGACCCTGGAAAGAGAAGCCAAGGACTGTCGGGTCAGAACTGAAGAGTGGTAAATATGCACATTCGATCGGATCGCAGTAATGTTATCTGTGATCCTTCAGTACGCCTGTTTTACACTGACTGTGATTCTGATGTCTATTATAATCGATTTAGACGTCACATTTCCAAATGCACATTCAACCACACTGAACAAATCCAAACCTGGAAGTCAGCATCAGAGCCGGCCCAAGCCTTTTGGGGGCCCTAAGCAGAATTTGATTTGAGGGCCCCTCCCACTACCCGGAGTCACCTGTGCTTGACGATTATTGACACAAATATCACGCAACAATGATACATTATAAATTAATACAGTGAGGTTATGTATAAATACAAAATAAATACTTAATAAAAAATAGATAGCCTACTTAAATATATTTTTTTTACTTTTACTTTATTTTTTTACTAACTCTTTGAAACTTCTTAAAACAAACTGTCTCAAAACATATCGAATAAATTATTTGCTAAAATAATGACAACTGAGAAATCAGAAACATAATAAGAGCAAGGGTTCAACAATGACAATTATTGTTGAAAACTGTAAAAATATTATTATTTCTCAACTGTCTCAATACAGTGTAACTGTCCACAAAGTCTTTTTTTATTAGTATTATTGTAACAGACTTTGTTAGACTGTACATGACAGAATCCAACAAAGTCTATTACTATAATACCGGTAATGATGTACTGGCGCTTGTTGTATATGTGTGTATGCAATGTATTTTCCCCCTCTGGGCTTGCCGTAGATAGGAATGGTTCAATTGCTGCACAAAACATACCATAAGTAATCATGCAAACATACTTTTATCTTGCTCTTTTTTTCTCCTCCTCTGTCATTTTCTTCGTTTTATTTTCGGCACCAGAGGGATACGTCCTTTTTTGTGACATGGCTTAACAGTACCGCGAGTCCGCGACTATGCGCAGTTGCGCACGAATTGTCTATGCACGCGCGAGGTGTCTAGATTATGCGCATGACTTAAACGCTGGCAGACTCAGCAGCAGTTGTAGGGAGGTATATTGATCATGAAATCAGAATTTTCTTTTATTGTCTTTAATTATTCATTCATTCATATTAATTCATTCATTTGCCACTTGTTTAAGTTATCTAAAAAAATATTTTTCGATTTTTCGACTCGATTGAGGGGGCCCCCTGGTGGCCAAGGGGCCCCAAGCAGCCGCTTAGTTCGCTTATGCCTCGGGCCGGCCCTGGTCAGCATAACATAACATAAGTGCAGTATTGTGTGGATAGTGTTTTATAGTGTTTAGTGTGGCAGAGACGGATGTTTATATGAGCGTGTCAGTGACTACTCACCTGACACACAGACAGTGTGACACAGACGGATACAAACTTCTCTATCATTGACTTTGATTTCATCTATTGGAAGGTGTTGATAGTCGATGTCAGGGCTGGACTGGCCATCGGGCATACCGGGCATTTTCCCGGTGGGTCGACGTGCTTTGTGGGCCGATACATCTCATACTTTAAATATTTTTGTTTTGTTTTGTTTTTTTGTCTGAACGGCCTATAAATCTCGCACATCGGCGGCCCTTTGCGTTTAGTTTTGCTTAATTGGTGGGGCTGGGGTCTTTGTGCCGGTGTAATGCATTGGACACAGCGTAGGTTTTTTTTTTCTCTCACAGACCGGCCCATGAAACGCGTAGACCAGCGGCCCATTGGTTATTTTCTTGATTGACACTGGGCTGGTCCAATGACATCTTTAAACACCTCCCCCTTTGAGCTCTGAGTGAGCGTGCAGTGTCAGTGTGTATCTGTCAAAATAGTCAGAGAGATGGAGAAGAAACGCAAGGAATGTGCAGAGAAATAGCGTGAAAAAACTAAAAAACTTCAAAGGCCCTTCAAGTGTCTGATGAGGATAGTGAGGAGGATCAGGAGAGAATGAGTGAGTGTAGAGAACTGTGGAAAGCAGAACTAGGCTACTTTCACAACACTGAGGCTATGTAGGAACCCACTACCCAGCTACGCATTATTTCCACATCGGCATATTTGACGATTACGCATTTTATTAGAATTGTAATGAGACGAGTTTGTAAACCATGTTTTTCACCAAAATAAAAGATCGATCTTTCAAGTATAGAAATTAGTACGAAACTAATTATGAAAGTTGCTTTTATTTTTCAGTGCATTTGTTTTACAACGTATGGCTATTACTGCCCTGGGATTAATATTATAACTAGTATTATGTAGGCCTAGTAGTGAAATGTCGGCAGACACTATATCACAGCTAAAAGAGTTTTGAGTTGTTCTTTGTTCAATTTGCACACTGAATATGGGTTGGAGCTCTTAATTTTGAACTCTCAAAGTGCACCAGATTGATTAATTTAACATTAAAAAGCACAAAGTTTTCTTACGGGGGAGCGTGCCCCCGAACACCCCAAGAGGGACAGAGGTGCACTCACCACAGATTTACCAAAATCCTGTGGGAAAAATCGGTATTGCTATCCCAATGCAGCTTATAGGATTACTGTGGAGTCTAGTTCAACTTAGTAGTTATTTCATCTGTTAACTCTTACTCACTCCTATTCACTTATTACATGGCATTAGTGGTTTTAATAGGAGTTGGTATACATATTCAAGGGCGTGCAAAGTTTTGTTTTGTTTATGATAATATGTAGTGGGCCAGTCTGGGCCTAAATGCCCGGGACGATTTTTTGTCCCAGTCCAGCCCTGGTCGATGTATTTAGTGTGTGTGTGTGTGTGTGTGTCAGTCAGCAGCAGCTGAGGAAGTATCAGAGTGAAGTGAGCAGTCAGTTAAAGCACAGCAGCAGTTTGATCCTGGAGAAAGTGCCCTTTAATGACACCCGTGAGTAACACACACACACTTACTCACACACAAACACACACGCACACATCATGTAGACTCGAACTTTTCCTTTATGGGTGTAATGAGTGAATCTTGTATTTTCCTCAGAGTCGAGTGACTACAACAGTCTGAACGTTCCTCTGCACAACAGACGGCATCAGGTGAGTGTGTGTAGTGTCATCAGGTGTCAGGTGACTGATAGAGCAGCGCTGACTTCCTGTTCCTGTGTGCAGCTGAAGGCTCGTGATGTGGCGGCTCAGGCTCTGGGCTTCCTGCAGAATCTGGTGTCGGCTCTGCTGAACTTCCACTCCTACACCGAGCAGAGAGTCCACATCTACCCACTCGACTCGTCCATCGAGGCCGTCTCCCCCGTCAACCAGAGGGTACGAACACACACACACACACACACACACCTGCTCCGTTAATACACACGTCAACCAGAGGGTACGAACACACACACACACACACACACACACACCTGCTCCATTAATACACACGTCAACCAGAGGGTACGAACACACACACACACACACACACACACACACACACACACACACCTGCTCCATTAATACACACGTCAACCAGAGGGTACGAACACACACACACACACACCTGCTCCATTAATACACACGTCAACCAGAGGGTACGAACACACACACACACACACCTGCTCCATTAATACACACGTCAACCAGAGGGTACGAACACACACACACACACACACACACACACACACACACACACACACACCTGCTCCATTAATACACACGTCAACCAGAGGGTACGAACACACACACACACACACACACCTGCTCCATTAATACACACGTCAACCAGAGGGTACGAACACACACACACACACACACCTGCTCCATTAATACACACGTCAACCAGAGGGTACGAACACACACACACACACACACCTGCTCCATTAATACACACGTCAACCAGAGGGTACTGTGACGCATGAGAGGTTTCAGGATCTTTAGTTTGTGCAGTTTCCCAGTAACACCGCTTCAACAGTCTCTTCAGTATGCAGGTGTGTTTAATAATCAAACTGAAGGGTTACAACTTAAATCTCTTCAGCTCAAAAAAACGATGCCGACTGCTGATTGGTCAGAGAGAATCGTCACTATTCACTGCGTCATCATTGCACGCGCCGGATGGAGTATCCAGAATAACCCGCCATTTTTAAACAGTTTAGCCAGAGATAGTTACTAAACTTACTACTATTATTATGGCAACTCGAATATGAATTCGCCGTGGTCATACGAGGAGGTGCAGACTTTCCTTTGTATAAGATTAGTATACTCGCGTATAAGATTACGTCACGGCAGTGTCCTGCGGTGTCGCTATGACGACCGGGTACTATTTGTGCCGGTACTGTCTACAATGGAAACCGGAGCGAAAAGCAAGCCAATCTGTTCTCATTTTATGCAAATTGTGGTGTTGATTGAATGAATTAAGCTCACAGGGATTAAAGTTTCTGGCCTGTATTGTGTTGCTGATCCGACCTGCTCCTCTCCAGTTCTCCCAGTATCTGCACGAGAACGCGGCGTACCTGCGTCCACTAGAGGAGGATTTACTGCAGATACACCAGAGCATCACAGAGGACGCCATCACTGTCCTGGTGAGAGAGACACACACACACACACACACACACACACACACACTCACACACTCATACCTACACCAGAGCATCACAGAGGACGCCATCACTGTCCTGGTGAGAGAGACACACACACACATACACACACACACAGACTCACACTCACACACACACTCACACACTCATACCTACACCAGAGCATCACAGAGGACGCCATCACTGTCCTGGTGAGAGACACACACACCCATCACTGTCCTGGTGAGAGACACACACACACACACACACACTCACACACTCATACCTACACCAGAGCATCACAGAGGACGCCATCACTGTCCTGGTGAGAGAGACACACACACACACACACACACACACACACACACTCACACACTCACAGACTCACACTCACACACACAGTCACACAATCATACCTACACCAGAGCATCACAGAGGACACCATCACTGTCCTGGTGAGAGAGACACACACACACACACACACACACACTCACAGACTCACACTCACACACACACTCACACACTCATACCTACACCAGAGCATCACAGAGGACACCATCACTGTCCTGGTGAGAGAGACACACACACACACACACACACACACACACACACACACACTCACAGACTCACACTCACACTCACACACACACACACACACTCACACACTCATACCTACACCAGAGCATCACAGAGGACACCATCACTGTCCTGGTGAGAGAGACACACACACACACACACACACACACACTCACAGACTCACACTCACACTCACACACACACACTCACACACTCATACCTACACCAGAGCATCACAGAAGACGCCATCACTGTCCTGGTGAGAGAGACACACACACACATACACACACACACACTCATACCTACACCAGAGCATCACAGAGGACGCCATCACTGTCCTGGTGAGAGAGACACACACACACACACACACACACACAGACTCACACTCACACACACACACACACACACACACTCATACCTACACCAGAGCATCATAGAGGACGCCATCACTGTCCTGGTGAGAGAGACACACACACACACACACACACACACACTCATACCTACACCAGAGCATCACAGAGGACGCCATCACTGTCCTGGTGAGAGACACACACACACACACACACACTCATACCTACACCAGAGCATCACAGAGGACGCCATCACTGTCCTGGTGAGAGACACACACACACACACACACACACACTCATACCTACACCAGAGCATCACAGAGGACGCCATCACTGTCCTGGTGAGAGAGACACACACACACACACACACACACTCACAGACTCACACTCACACACTCACAGACTCACACTCACACACACAGCTACACCAGAGCATCACAGAGGACGCCATCACTGTCGTCGCCTCACGCATGCGTCTCTGACGTCATCATCCACATGTGTGTGTTACGTGTGTAGGAAACTCTGGCCAAACTGCAGGACTTCTCCAGATCCTTCTCCGCCTACAGCAGCTTCCTGCAGAAGATCCTGCCGTACCAGCTCAAGAGGTCAGGGGTCACGGGGGTCACAGGGGTCATGAGCGCTAGTGTTGCTGTCAATGAACCTGATGTGTTACGAGAGCCTCAGCTGTACAGTATAAACACCATTACGTCTATGGAGAGTTCCCACAGTGATAGTGAACCAAACGTGTGTGTGTGTGTGTGTGCAGTCTGGAGGAGGAGTGCGACGCTTCTCTCTGCACGGCAGCGCTGACGGCCAGGAACCAGCAGCTGCAGAACGACATGAAGAAGCTCTCGGCCGTCTTCCACAAACTCAAGTCTTACGTGGCTCTGCTAGCCGTGCCCAGTGAGTATCGAGCCTGTGCCGCGTATTGTTGTGCGAGTGTTGTGCTGTGTTGTGCGAGTGTTGTGCGCATGTTGTGCGAGTGTTGTGCGAGTGTTGTGCTGTGTTGTGCTGTGTTGTGCGAGTGTTGTGTGCATGTTGTGCGTGTGTTGTGCGAGTGTTGTGCGAGTGTTGTGCGAGTGTTGTGCGAGTGTTGTGCTGTGTTGTGCGAGTGTTGTGCGCATGTTGTGCGCGTGTTGTGCGCGTGTTGTGCGCGTGTTGTGCGTGTGTTGTGCGAGTGTTGTGCTGTGTTGTGTGTGTGTTGTGCGCGTGTTGTGCTGTGTTGTGCGCGTGTTGTGCGAGTGTTGTGCTGTGTTGTGCGAGTGTTGTGCTGTGTTGTGCGAGTGTTGTGCGAGTGTTGTGCTGTGTTGTGCGAGTGTTGTGCTGTGTTGTGCGAGTGTTGTGCTGTGTTGTGCGTGTGTTGTGCTGTGTTGTGCGAGTGTTGTGCTGTGTTGTGCGAGTGTTGTGCGAGTGTTGTGCGTGTGTTGTGCGAGTGTTGTGCGTGTGTTGTGCGAGTGTTGTGCGTGTGTTGTGCTGTGTTGTGCGAGTGTTGTCCTGTGTTGTGCGAGTGTTGTGCGAGTGTTGTGCTGTGTTGTGCGTGTGTTGTGCGAGTGTTGTGCACGTGTTGTGCTGTGTTGTGCTGTGTTGTGCTGTGTTGTGCGTGTGTTGTGCTGTGTTGTGCACGTGTTGTGCACGTGTTGTGCACGTGTTGTGTTGTGCTGTGTTGTGCGTGTGTTGTGCTGTGTTGTGCACGTGTTGTGCACGTGTTGTGTTGTGCTGTGTTGTGCGTGTGTTGTGCGCGTGTTGTGCGTGTGTTGTGCGAGTGTTGTGCTGTGTTGTGTGTGTGTTGTGCTGTGTTGTGCGCGTGTTGTGCTGTGTTGTGCGCGTGTTGTGCGAGTGTTGTGCTGTGTTGTGCGAGTGTTGTGCTGTGTTGTGCGAGTGTTGTGCGAGTGTTGTGCTGTGTTGTGCGTGTGTTGTGCGAGTGTTGTGCTGTGTTGTGCGTGTGTTGTGCTGTGTTGTGCGAGTGTTGTGCTGTGTTGTGCGAGTGTTGTGCGAGTGTTGTGCTGTGTTGTGCGTGTGTTGTGCGAGTGTTGTGCGAGTGTTGTGCTGTGTTGTGCGTGTGTTGTGCTGTGTTGTGCGAGTGTTGTCCTGTGTTGTGCGAGTGTTGTGCTGTGTTGTGCGTGTGTTGTGCTGTGTTGTGCACGTGTTGTGCTGTGTTGTGCTGTGTTGTGCTGTGTTGTGCGTGTGTTGTGCTGTGTTGTGCACGTGTTGTGCACGTGTTGTGTTGTGCTGTGTTGTGCTGTGTTGTGCGTGTGTTGTGCTGTGTTGTGCACGTGTTGTGCTGTGTTGTGCGTGTGTTGTGCTGTGTTGTGCACGTGTTGTGTTGTGCTGTGTTGTGCGTGTGTTGTGCTGTGTTGTGCGTGTGTTGTGCTGTGTTGTGCACGTGTTGTGCTGTGTTGTGCGAGTGTTGTGCTGTGTTGTGCGAGTGTTGTGCTGTGTTGTGCGTGTGTTGTGCTGTGTTGTGCTGTGTTGTGCGTGTGTTGTGCTGTGTTGTGCGTGTGTTGTGCTGTGTTGTGCTGTGTTGTGCGTGTGTTGTGCTGTGTTGTGCGTGTGTTGTGCTGTGTTGTGCGTGTGTTGTGCTGTGTTGTGCGTGTGTTGTGCTGTGTTTTGCTGTGTTGTGCTGTGTTGTGCACGTGTTGTGTTGTGCTGTGTTGTGCGTGTGTTGTGCTGTGTTGTGCGTGTGTTGTGCTGTGTTTTGCTGTGCTGTGTTGTGCACGTGTTGTGCACGTGTTGTGTTGTGCTGTGTTGTGCGTGTGTTGTGCGTGTGTTGTGCTGTGTTGTGCGTGTGTTGTGCTGTGTTGTGCTGTGTTGTGCGTTTGTTGTGCTGTGTTGTGCGTGTGTTGTGCTGTGTTGTGCTGTGTTGTGCGTGTGTTGTGCTGTGTTGTGCGTGTGTTGTGCTGTGTTGTGCTGTGTTGTGCGTGTGTTGTGCTGTGTTGTGCACGTGTTGTGCGAGTGTTGTGCTGTGTTGTGCTGTGTTGTGCTGTGTTGTGCGAGTGTTGTGCACGTGTTGTGCGAGTGTTGTGCTGTGTTGTGCTGTGTTGTGCTGTGTTGTGCGTGTGTTGTGCGAGTGTTGTGCTGTGTTGTGCTGTGTTGTGCTGTGTTGTGCGAGTGTTGTGCTGTGTTGTGCGTGTGTTGTGCTGTGTTGTGCGAGTGTTGTGCTGTGTTGTGCTGTGTTGTGCGAGTGTTGTGCACGTGTTGTGCACGTGTTGTGTTGTGCTGTGTTGTGCGTGTGTTGTGCGTGTGTTGTGCTGTGTTGTGCGTGTGTTGTGCACGTGTTGTGCACGTGTTGTGTTGTGCTGTGTTGTGCGTGTGTTGTGCTGTGTTGTGCTGTGTTGTGCTGTGTTGTGCGAGTGTTGTGCTGTGTTGTGCTGTGTTGTGCGAGTGTTGTGCACGTGTTGTGCACGTGTTGTGTTGTGCTGTGTTGTGCGTGTGTTGTGCTGTGTTGTGCTGTGTTGTGCACGTGTTGTGTTGTGCTGTGTTGTGCGTGTGTTGTGCGTGTGTTGTGCTGTGTTGTGCGTGTGTTGTGCACGTGTTGTGCACGTGTTGTGTTGTGCTGTGTTGTGCGTGTGTTGTGCTGTGTTGTGCTGTGTTGTGCTGTGTTGTGCGAGTGTTGTGCTGTGTTGTGCTGTGTTGTGCGAGTGTTGTGCACGTGTTGTGTTGTGCTGTGTTGTGCGTGTGTTGTGCGTGTGTTGTGCTGTGTTGTGCGTGTGTTGTGCTGTGTTGTGCTGTGTTGTGCGAGTGTTGTGCGAGTGTTGTGCTGTGTTGTGCGAGTGTTGTGCGAGTGTTGTGCTGTGTTGTGCGTGTGTTGTGCTGTGTTGTGCTGTGTTGTGCTGTGTTGTGCTGTGTTGTGCGAGTGTTGTGCGAGTGTTGTGCTGTGTTGTGCGTGTGTTGTGCTGTGTTGTGCTGTGTTGTGCGAGTGTTGTGCGTGTGTTGTGCACGTGTTGTGTTGTGCTGTGTTTGAGTGGTCAGGGATGTTCTCTGCCGCAGGTGTTCGCTCAGATGTCATGTGTCAGAGCAGCGCTAACGCCGTGTTCACCCAGATGAGCGCGAGCTTGCACAGCCTGCACGACGTCACCACAGGTGTGTGTTCCGGTGCGATCGAGCTTTATAAGAGTCTGGGCTCGTGTGTAAGTCTGCTGTCTCCTCAGAGCTGTCCACACACTACAGTCAGAAGGTTTCCCTGGAGCAGGAGCTGCCGACCGCCACACAGAAGCTGCGCACCACCAACGAGTGTCTGCTAGCGTCTCTGGCGGCCCTCACCAGCAGCTGCGGCAAGGTCACACACACACCGCTCTTCACACACACACCGCTCGTCACACACACACCGCTCTGCACACACACCTCTCTTCACACACACACCGCTCGTCACACACACACCGCTCTTCACACACACACCGCTCTGCACACACACCGCTCTTCACACACACCGCTCTTCACACACACCGCTCTTCACGCACACCGCTCGTCACACACATACACACCGCTCTGCACACACACCTCTCTTCACACACACCGCTCTGCACACACACCGCTCTGCACACACACCTCTCTTCACACACACCGCTCTACACACACACCGCTCTGCACACACACCTCTCTTCACACACACACCGCTCTTCACACACACCGCTCTTCACACACACACCGCTCTGCACACACACCGCTCTTCACACACACCGCTCTTCACACACACCGCTCTTCACGCACACCGCTCGTCACACACATACACACCGCTCTTCACACACACACCGCTCTTCACACACACACACACACACCGCTCTTCACACACACACCGCTCTTCACAACACACAATTTGTACAAATAGAGACATTTCTGTGAATACAAATGTTTTCTTTTGTATTAGTGCATCATAATGTGTGGATCAGGTGACACGTGTTCATTAAGTCAATCTCATTTGATTCATTTTGGATTTAATTTTTTTTTTAAACATTTCACAACCCACACACAAACAACTACAGATGAACAGGCCTGGTGCTAGTCATCTATTTGACCAATTTACACATGTGCGTAGCTACATTTAAACTAATCCTTTACAACTTGTGTGAGCAAAATCCAGAATTACATGAATTTGCGTAATTCTTTACAAATAAAGACAGTTGTAATACAAAACCTGGATTTTGTGTGAACCCCTGTGGCCGGCGGTTGCGCCGGCACGATCACCTCGCTTTTTTTCTTATCAGTGCGAAAGAGACTCTAACGATTTTTGTTATACAGGCAACAAGTGTTATACACCATTCAAAACTGTTAAATGTCTACTTTTATTTGTGTACACTCATAATGAAAACAAAATGTTTTGCTTTTCATAAAATAAACACAATGCGCGTTCTGCCGTCTCTCTCAGTGTGAAGGTCATTCTGAAACGTGACAGAAAATGATCTGTAACTCTTGCCACATACATGAGAGATATGTCTTTAGTAAGCTTGAAGTGTCTATTTTTAAATTATGTAAATAATATCAAAAACAAATATGCTCTGTTTAAGTAATCATTATGAAAGCAAAGAGATGTACAGTTTCTCAAGTTGCCTGCTCATTATCTCTAATGTGAGCACACGCACGCGTGCAGCGGTTCACAGGCGTATAGTCCACGTGATTATCTCTAATGTGAGCAGAGATACCTGAGAAAGTAGTTACTATGTCTGATATCGAAAACCGTACAGCACCTTAAAACATCAAAACATCAACCTGCGCCCTGGACGCACTTCCCACATGTTTTTTCAAAAGTGTGTTAAACAGCTTAGAAGCAGATCTCCTAAAAGTGGTAAATGCCTCACTTCTCTCTGGGAGTTTTCCAAACTCCCTGAAACCTGCAGTTGTCAAGCCCCTCCTGAAAAAGAGCAATCTGGATAAGACCATCTTAAGCAACTACAGACCAATCTCAAATCTTCCTTTCATAGGCAAGATCATTGAAAAAGTTGTCTTCAATCAGCTGAACAAATTCTTAAGCTTGAATGGATTCTTTGACAATTTTCAATCTGGTTTCCGATCGCATCACAGCACAGAGACAGCGCTCATAAAGATAATAAACGATATTCGCTTAAATACTGATACAGGCAAATTATCAGTGCTGGTACTACTTGACCTCAGTGCTGCATTTGACACTGTCGATCACGACATACTTCTTGACAGGCTGGAAAACTGGGTGGGGCTTTCTGGGATAGTCCTAAAATGGTTCAGGTCATAGTTAGAAGGGAGAGGTTATTATGTGAGTATAGGAGACCATAAGTCTGAATGGACATCCATGACATGCGGAGTCCTGTGCATTTACTGAATGAGCACTGTGCCACTGTTCGTCCGACTGTTTGCATTGTATTTTATTTCCTTTTTATTCTAAACTGTTTTAATTCATCTTATTTATTTTGATTATTTTAATTCCTTCTATGTAAAGCACTTTGAATTACCATTGTGTATGAAATGCGCTATATCAATAAACTTGCCTTGCCTTGCATGCGTCAGCTGATCCAAAAATGCACATTTTACTTGTTGCATGCACAAATTCTGACCTACATTAATACAAAATCGAGGTTTTGTATTTAAAACTATGTCTTTATTTGTACAAAATGCTGCAAATTCATGTAATTCTGGATTTACTAATGCATTTATTAATCAATTTGAGACTAAATTCATCCCATACACAACACACACCGCTCTCATGCTTCTGACGCCTCGCTGTCCTCTCACACAGATGGCCACCTTCTTCAGCAACAGCCTGGATTTCCTGGCGTCGTGTCCTGGCTACGGTCCGCGAGGAGGCGTCCTGAACCCGCTGCAGGCCCACAGCGTGATGGAGAACAAGAGGCGCGCCGCCACATACATGAGCGCCATCAGGAAGGTCACAGTCTTTATTACTTTCCTTTAAACTACAGGTCAAGCTTTGAATTGGGAAGGAACGGAGGGAAGAAGGTACTCCCACAAAGTAGAAAAATATAAAAACAAGATAAAAGTGCATAAGTAACATTTCAGGTACAGATTGGCCGTTGCATTGATCCTCTATTGAAACGGTTGGATATAAGTGTTTTTTCGAGGGAATGCCCCTTCCTCTATGCTGTTCCAGCTGATCACATGCCTGATTGCAATAGTCCAGTCAGGAAATGGAGAGGTTCTTAAGCACTTGATCTTGATGATATGATGTTTTTTCAGTGACTGAGATAGATTCACTGATAGTTACAGTGTTTTCTCTTACTGTAACACAGCCTCTTGTAGCTTGTTGAGTTATTTGACGGTCAGCATCGGTCACAGCACAATATATTTGACAATCGTGGAAAGCACTTCACAAATAAATGGACAGCTAACAAGGTCTATTTGCACAGTTCAGTCCTGTGAATGTTGGTGTGTTTTCTTGTGTTTTCAGGTCAGATCAGAATCGGTGCCGTACAGAGAAGCTTTAGCAAACCGACATGTTCTGACGAGCTCTACTGAGAGTCGAGAGGGACTCATGCAGCAGGTACCTGAATCTGTCTGTCTGTCTGTCTGTCGGTCTGTCCAACCGTCCGTCTGACGGGGTGTGTGTTTGTGTGTTTGTCAGGTTGTCCAGAGTCAGGAGAAGATGTGTCGTCTGGAGCAGGAGAAGGAGCACTGGCTGCTGGAGGCTCAGCTGGGTCAGGTGCGTTTACAGAAGGAGACTCAGCGCATCGCTCAGCTGGAGGCTCAGATCCTCGCCGGGTTTCCAGCAGAACCAGACAGCGCCGCTCAGATCCTCTCCAGGGCTCCAGCAGAACCGCACAGCCCCACTGACGGACCTGGTGCTGCCCGTCCTGATAGTCCAGAGCCCGTCCAGGACACCAGCCTGGTGAGTGGCCTCATGCTGGAACAGTGAATCCATGGTTCATCTCCCTAATCAGACACACCTGGACATGTTTTAAATAGAAGAAAATGTGCCGTGTTGATTGTGTGTAACTACAGGCAAACAATTGGCTTGCGTATAGTACTGTAAATGCATCAGAAATCATGGAATCCAACAGAATTATGAATAATGACTACATCAACACTTTTCTTTTCCACAAGTTTTCATGTATAGTAGATTTGTCAATACTCTGTACCAAGCCGTTACTGAAATTGTAACAATGCAATGATACCAGGCTTTCTACAGCACTGGTAGTAAAGAGTCTCCCTGATAGACGACTGCATTCAGACGCTCCGGTGTGTGTTTGTGAAAGGTTGAGCCAATCACAGACAGGATTTCATGAACACAGTGGTGATCCGAGGTGTTTAAGTTAGTCAGGAATCCATTTAGAGGTTCTCTTTTTAATATCCATTCGGTATCTCACTAAAGAACGCCTCTGGCGTGACCGACTGTGGAAGCACCAATTACACCACATCTGTCAGACTGACAGACCAATCACTACAGCGATCAGGGAGTCCCGCCTCCCTGGTATATAACTCGCTGCAGCCACTGCTGCGTCATTCATGCATATCCTCTTCACCGTGAAGATTGTGGAAGCTTTACTCACTGACGCATTTTGGATTTAAGCCGACCGATAACGTCGCAAATGCGGAAAATCTATATATTGCTGTTAGGATTGCATTTTCTTACGAGTGTGGGAAAACGTCTACGTCAAGGCGAGTTTTTCCACCCCTAAGAGAATAAAGAGCCTTACCTTCGAATCTAATACGATTCAGTTTGTATTAGATAACAAAAAATAAGAGTTTATTTTCAGAATTACTCTGTATACATTGCTCGGGGATAGTAAACCCACGCGTCACGGTGAGAGTTTTCCAAACGAGTGGAGAGTGATGGCCACGGCTAGAACGGCAGAGAGCACGGGAGGAAAGGATGCTCCCCTCGCATGTGATCCTGTGGCCTATGGATTTCGGCGAGAGATTCACTCTCTTCACACTCGCGTTTTCTTCTTCGCTGCTCTAAACAGTGGTTGCTTGTGGCAACAGCACAACTTCCTGTGTCGCCACAAGCAACCACTGTTTAGAGCAGCGAAGAAGAATATCGTTTAAGAAAATGGTATCGGACCGGTACATGGGTAGAAGTACTCGCCGATACCGATGCCAGCATTTTTATTGGTATAGGCGGCATTTCCGATACTAGTATCGGAATTGGAACAACTCTACCGGGTACCTGGGGCGAGATTATGGACGTGGAGTCCCCGGACCTCCCCCCTCTCTTTGGAGATGCCCTCGCGGGTATAGCGGGGAAGATGATGATGAAGATGAGGAATTATCCCCTCATCTTCTAGACGACGATGAAGAGTATGACGACATTCTGCGAAGCACCGTCCTTCCAATCCCCAGGGGGGCAAGAAGAGGCGGGCTACATAGGAATGAGCCTCGTTTACCACGGGGGGACAGAGAGCAGCTCCTAGGGTTTTCTGCTACACCCCCCCCCCCCCCCCCCCCCCACACCCCCCTTAGAGTTCAACACTTTTCTTCCTCCCCCAGGGAAACAAAGAGAGTTAAGTGTGAATGGCCCCAGTTCAAGCGTTTCAATGGCCAGTTCAGCAGGTTCACTCACCATTAGGAGAGGAATGGTGGCACAAGTTCCCATGGTGCTCCCTGCGATTATTCCCCTACCTCCACCCACGGGGTTAATGATGAGGTCAGGAGAGGATGTTTGCACAAGCAAAAGAGGTGTGAAAATAAAAGAAATTCCCATGCATCCAGGCCAAGAGCCAAGGGCGGGGAAATCTGTTAAAAAGCTGTTTACTCCCCACACAAGAGATAAACTACCTGGGTATCAGACCGAATTCAGTGCTGTATTGATCGGATCTTATCAGATCATGCCGCAGTTGCATCTCTCTTTTTCAGAAAGGGAGATCGGTTCCCCTCAGGATGTGTCTGAGACTATTGGGGTTGAAGGCCTCTGCAATAGCCATAATTCCCCTGGGATGTTGAGAATGAGAGACTTTGAGAACTGGACAGCGACTAAAGAGTGTGGTCTCCATCTCAAAGGGAGAAACACATAAATTACTTGGAGCTATTAATAGTGTTGCTAGCGCTAAGTCACTTTATTCTTTTCCTTCTGGGATATCATGTATTTGTCAGAACAGACAACACAACAGTGGTAGCGTAAATAAACAGGCAGGGCGGAGTGCGGTTTTGAAAGCTGCACAGTCTAGCGCAGAGATTGCTGTACATTGGTCTGTCAGTCTGACAGACGTGGTGTAATTGGTGCTTCCACAGTTGGTCACGCCGGAGGCGTTCCCTTAGTACCTCATACCTCACTTCTGTTATAAGAGAACCGGGGTTACGCAAGTAACCTGACATTTTGTTCAGTGCAGCCTCACCAATCCTTTCATAGTTACTGACAAACACACTATGTAGATTATTTGTCAGGGATACAAATTACAAATTACTCGCATTTCATTGCTCAGGGATTCACAGGAACTGCATCAGCAGGTTCACGTGTTTGAAAAGCTCTGGAAACACTGATTGTTTTAAAAATGTATACATTTATATAAATAAATAAATATATATATTATATGTATATATATATATATATACATTTTTAAATTTTGGTGCAGCTGTAATTTTTTTTATCATCTGTCTCTATTATCAGGTTGGCATTTTAACCATCACGTCCTGCGGCGAGAGCGTATGTATTCATGTTTTACTTTCTTAAATAACCTTATCTGCATATTCAGATTTATACATCATATTCTATAGCATAATCATCTCTCCAGCCTATTTGAAACCATGGTGCTAAATGAAGCCGCTCATGTCATGTTGATGTTGATGATGATGATGTTTGTGTGCCGTAGTCTGCAGATCAGGAATCTCGTGAGCATCTGATCAAAACTCATTACATGAGCCGCGTTTCAGATCTGACTTCTCAACTGCAGATTTGTGACAGCAAAGCCGTCCACTTCCACGCTGAGGTCAGTACTCAACACACCACAGTACTCAACACTTATAACTCTGTCTCCTCTCCAGTCAAGTCAAGTCAAGTCATCTTCATTTATATAGCGCTTTTAACAATGGATTGTTTCAAAGCAGCTTTACAGAGATAAACATATAATTTAAGGTAACAGATTGTTTTGGCATTATAGCGGTTCTTGAATAATGTTATTTCCAGCTAAAGTTAACTTTGATTAACTTACTTAATCATTACTTAATACAGCTTACTCCACCAATAAGCTGGTGTGTGGTGGGGGTTCTGGCGCAATATGGCTGCCGTTGCATCATCCAGGTGGATGCTGCACATTGGTGGTAGTTGAGGAGATTTCCCCGGGATCACTACAGGCGGATGGCAGGTGGACACAGCATAAAACAGAAGCGAGAGCGGGCGGGTCACTGGTGTAGGAGAGCACATGAAGCGCGGGACGAAAAAAGCAGTCCCTTGCAGACTTCTACACAGAACTAACTAAGCATTAGCTGTCAAAATGCTAAAATTTCATGCATATACAGACATTATGAGTTCTTAATCTTACTTTATCTTAATCTTTCTTTGTGCTTTATTTGTTGTTCCCTTTGCTTCGGTAATTGAAGTAGCACAGAATGTACATGTCGCAGAGGTTTTCCTTTTTAAAGTCTTACTGCATATGGATTCTTTGTGGCTCTTATATGCAAACTGGATAATGGATGATTTAGCAGACATTTTCAATACATAGTTGAGCTATAGGCTCATGGCATCCTGACCTGACCTGAGTCCTGCTGCCTTTGCGCTAACGTTAGTCTAAGTCATGCGCAGTTTTGCACAAGAAAATCACCAATCATTGGACGTGTCAATCAAACATCAATTTGAAGAAATATTAACATACAGTAATAATCATGAAAAATATTTTGAATTGGACTCGAGTGGACTCGGGAATAAGTCAGAGTCCTAATATGTTCGAGTCCGAGTTAATACCGAGCCAAAATGTACACGAGTCCATGACAAGACCAAGACCATTAAAATATGGTCTCGAGACCGAGTACGAGACGAGTCCGAGTCTCGAGTACTACAACACTGCACCAAATTACTCAACGCGCTCAGTCCTCAACGCGCTCAGTCCTCAACGCGCTCAGTCCTCAACACGCTCAGTCCTCAACGCACCACAGTCCTCAACACGCTCATTCCTCAACACGCTCAGTCCTCAACACGCTCAGTCCTCAACACGCTCAGTCCTCAACGCACCACAGTCCTCAACACGCTCATTCCTCAACACGCTCAGTCCTCAACACGCTCAGTCCTCAACACGCTCAGTCCTCAACGCACCACAGTCCTCAACACGCTCATTCCTCAACACGCTCAGTCCTCAACACGCTCAGTCCTCAACACGCTCAGTCCTCAACGCACCACAGTCCTCAACACGCTCATTCCTCAACACGCACATTCCTCAACACGCTCAGTCCTCAACACGCTCAGTCCTCAACACGCTCAGTCCTCAACGCACCACAGTCCTCAACACGCTCATTCCTCAACACGCTCAGTCCTCAACACGCTCAGTCCTCAACACGCTCAGTCCTCAACGCACCACAGTACTCAACACTCTCAGTCCTCAACGCACCACAGTACTCAACACTCTCAGTCCTCAACGCACCACAGTACTCAACACTCTCAGTCCTCAACACGCTCAGTCCTCAACACGCTCATTCCTCAACACGCACATTCCTCAACACGCTCAGTCCTCAACACGCTCAGTCCTCAACTCGCTCAGTCCTAAACGCACCACAGTCCTCAACACGCTCAGTCCTCAACACGCTCAGTCCTCAACACGCTCAGTCCTCAACACGCTCAGTCCTCAACGCACCACAGTACTCAACACTCTCAGTCCTCAACGCACCACAGTACTCAACACTCTCAGTCCTCAACGCACCACAGTACTCAACACTCTCAGTCCTCAACGCACCACAGTACTCAACACTCTCAGTCCTCAACGCACCACAGTACTCAACACGCTCAGTCCTCAACACGCTCATTCCTCAACACGCACATTCCTCAACACGCTCAGTCCTCAACACGCTCAGTCCTCAACACGCTCAGTCCTCAACACGCTCAGTCCTCAACGCACCACAGTCCTCAACACGCTCATTCCTCAACACGCACATTCCTCAACACGCTCAGTCCTCAACACGCTCAGTCCTCAACACGCTCAGTCCTCAAC
Source organism: Tiaroga cobitis (assembly GCA_030578255.1). Classification (NCBI taxonomy): domain Eukaryota; kingdom Metazoa; phylum Chordata; class Actinopteri; order Cypriniformes; family Leuciscidae; genus Tiaroga; species Tiaroga cobitis. The sequence goes on along the minus strand of CM060603.1, from coordinate 256,961 downwards.
GCACCACAGTCCTCAACACGCTCATTCCTCAACACGCTCAGTCCTCAACGCACCACAGTCCTCAACACGCTCATTCCTCAACACGCTCATTCCTCAACACGCTCAGTCCTCAACACGCTCAGTCCTCAACACGCTCAGTCCTCAACGCACCACAGTACTCAACACTCTCAGTCCTCAACGCACCACAGTACTCAACACTCTCAGTCCTCAACGCACCACAGTACTCAACACGCTCAGTCCTCAACACGCTCATTCCTCAACACGCACATTCCTCAACACGCTCAGTCCTCAACTCGCTCAGTCCTAAACGCACCACAGTCCTCAACACGCTCAGTCCTCAACACGCTCAGTCCTCAACGCACCACAGTCCTCAACACGCTCATTCCTCAACACGCACATTCCTCAACACGCTCAGTCCTCAACACGCTCAGTCCTCAACACGCTCAGTCCTCAACGCACCACAGTCCTCAACACGCTCATTCCTCAACACGCTCAGTCCTCAACGCACCACAGTCCTCAACACGCTCATTCCTCAACACGCTCATTCCTCAACACGCTCAGTCCTCAACACGCTCAGTCCTCAACACGCTCAGTCCTCAACGCACCACAGTACTCAACACTCTCAGTCCTCAACGCACCACAGTACTCAACACTCTCAGTCCTCAACGCACCACAGTACTCAACACGCTCAGTCCTCAACACGCTCATTCCTCAACACGCACATTCCTCAACACGCTCAGTCCTCAACTCGCTCAGTCCTAAACGCACCACAGTCCTCAACACGCTCAGTCCTCAACACGCTCAGTCCTCAACGCACCACAGTCCTCAACACGCTCATTCCTCAACACGCACATTCCTCAACACGCTCAGTCCTCAACACGCTCAGTCCTCAACACGCTCAGTCCTCAACGCACCACAGTCCTCGGCGTGCTCAGTCCTCAACACGCTCAGTCCTCAACGCACCACAGTCCTCAACACGCTCAGTCCTCAACACGCACATTCCTCAACACGCTCAGTCCTCAACACGCTCAGTCCTCAACACGCTCAGTCCTCAACGCACCACAGTCCTCGGCGTGCTCAGTCCTCAACACCCTCAGTCCTCAACACGCTCAGTCCTCAACGCACCACAGTCCTCAACACGCTCATTCCTCAACACCCTCAGTCCTCAACACGCTCAGTCCTCAACACGCTCAGTACTCAACACGCTCAGTCCTAAACACGCTCAGTCCTCAACACGCTCAGTCCTCAACGCACCACAGTCCTCAACACGCTCATTCCTCAACACGCTCAGTCCTCAACACGCTCATTCCTCAACACGCTCAGTCCTCAACGCACCACAGTCCTCAACACGCTCATTCCTCAACACGCTCAGTCCTCAACACGCTCAGTCCTCAACACGCTCAGTACTCAACACGCTCAGTCCTCAACGCACCACAGTCCTCAACACGCTCATTCCTCAACACGCTCAGTCCTCAACACGCTCAGTCCTCAACACGCTCAGTACTCAACACGCTCAGTCCTAAACGCGCTCAGTCCTAAGCGCGCTCAGTCCTCAACACGCTCAGTCCTCAACACGCTCAGTCCTAAACGCGCTCAGTCCTCAACACGCTCATTCCTCAACACGCTCAGTCCTCAACACGCTCAGTCCTCAACACGCTCAGTCCTCAACACGCTCAGTCCTCAACACGCTCAGTCCTCAACACGCTCAGTCCTTAACACGCTCAGTCCTCAACGCGCTCAGTCCTCAACACGCTCATTCCTCAACACGCTCAGTCCTCAACACGCTCAGTCCTCAACACACTCAGTCCTCAACGCGCTCAGTCCTCAACGCGCCACAGTACTCAACACGCTCAGTCCTCAACACGCTCATTCCTCAACACGCACATTCCTCAACACGCTCAGTCCTCAACACGCTCAGTCCTCAACTCGCTCAGTCCTAAACGCACCACAGTCCTCAACACGCTCAGTCCTCAACACGCTCAGTCCTCAACGCACCACAGTCCTCAACACGCTCATTCCTCAACACGCACATTCCTCAACACGCTCAGTCCTCAACACGCTCAGTCCTCAACACGCTCAGTCCTCAACGCACCACAGTCCTCGGCGTGCTCAGTCCTCAACACGCTCAGTCCTCAACGCACCACAGTCCTCAACACGCTCATTCCTCAACACGCTCAGTCCTCAACGCACCACAGTCCTCAACACGCTCATTCCTCAACACGCTCAGTCCTCAACACGCTCAGTCCTCAACACGCTCAGTACTCAACACGCTCAGTCCTCAACGCACCACAGTCCTCAACACGCTCAGTCCTCAACACGCTCAGTCCTCAACACGCTCAGTCCTCAACACGCTCAGTACTCAACACGCTCAGTCCTAAACGCGCTCAGTCCTAAGCGCGCTCAGTCCTCAACACGCTCAGTCCTCAACACGCTCAGTCCTAAACGCGCTCAGTCCTCAACACGCTCATTCCTCAACACGCTCAGTCCTCAACGCACCACAGTCCTCAACACGCTCAGTCCTCAACACGCTCAGTCCTCAACACGCTCAGTCCTCAACACGCTCAGTCCTCAACACGCTCAGTCCTAAACGCGCTCAGTCCTCAACACGCTCATTCCTCAACACGCTCAGTCCTCAACACGCTCAGTCCTCAACACGCTCAGTCCTCAACACGCTCAGTCCTCAACACGCTCAGTCCTCAACACGCTCAGTCCTCAACATGCTCAGTCCTCAACGCGCTCAGTCCTCAACACGCTCATTCCTCAACACGCTCAGTCCTCAACACGCTCAGTCCTCAACACACTCAGTCCTCAACGCGCTCAGTCCTCAACGCGCTCATTCCTCAACACGCTCAGTCCTCAACACGCTCAGTCCTCAACGCGCTCAGTCCTCAACGCACCACAGTCCTCGGCGTGCTCAGTCCTCAACACATCACAGTACTCAACGCACCCCAGTCCTCGGCGTGCTCAGTTCTCAACACACGCTCAGTCCTCAACGCAGCACAGTCCTCAACACGCTCAATCCTCAACACGCTCAATCCTCAACGCGCTCAGTCCTCAACACGCTCATTCCTCAACACGCTCGGTCCTCAACGCGCTCAGTCCTCAACGCACCACAGTCCTCGGCGTCCTCAGTCCTCAACACACCACAGTACTCAACGCACCCCAGTTCTCGACACACGCTCAGTCCTCAACGCAGCACAGTCCTCAACACACCACATTACTCAACACGCTCAGTCCTCAACACGCTCAGTCCTCAACGCGCTCAGTCCTCAACGCGCTCAGTCCTCAACACACCACAGTCCTCAACGCACCACAGTACTCAACACTCTCAGTCCTCAACGTGCTCAGTCCTCAACACACCACAGTACTCAACACTCTCAGTCCTCAATGTGCTCAGTCCTCAACGCACCACAGTCCTCAACACACCACAGTCCTCAACGCACCACAGTACTCAACACTCTCAGTCCTCAACGTGCTCAGTCCTCAACGCACCACAGTCCTCAACACTCTCAGTCCTGAATGTGCTCAGTCCTCAACGCACCACAGTCCTCAACACACCACAGTCCTCAATGCACCACAGTACTCAACACACCACAGTACTCAACACTCTCAGTCCTCAACGTGCTCAGTCCTCGACGCACCACAGTCCTCAACGCACCACAGTCCTCAACACACCACAGTCCTCAACACACCACAGTCCTCAACGCACCACAGTCCTCAACACACCACAGTCCTCAACACACAACACAGTCCTCAACACACCACAGTCCTCAACGCGCTCAGTCCTCAACTCGCTCAATCCTCAATGCGCTCAGTACTCAACACGCTCAGTACTCAACGTGCTCAGTACTCAACACGCTCAGTCCTCAACACACCACAGTCCTTAACGCACCACAGTATTCAACACTCTCAGTCCTCAACGCACCACAGTCCTCAACACACCACAGTCCTCAACACACAACACAGTCCTCAACACACCACAGTACTCAACACTCTCAGTCCTCAACGCGCTCAGTCCTCAATGCGCTCAGTCCTCAATGCGCTCAGTCCTCATCGCACCACATTCCTCAATGCACCACAGTCCTCAACACACCACAGTACTCAACACTCTCAGTCCTCAACGCGCTCAGTCCTCAACGCACCACAGTACTCAGCACTCTGTCTTCAATGCACCACAGTCCTCAACACAGCACAGTTCTCAACGCGTTCATTCCTTAACACGCTGTTACGACCCTTGGCTCAAGGGAAGCAACAAAAACAAGGGACACACGTAAACCAAATTGTAAGCTCAAAAGTAATGTTTATTTAAGAACAAAAATAAGACAAGATTAAATAATAGAATGAAAACAATTAAAGAAAATAAGAGTATTCTCAGTGCTCAACGCACCACAGTCCTCAACACTCTCAGTCCTCAACACACCAAAGTACTCAACACTCTCAGTCCTCAACGCGCTCAATCCTCAACGCAGCACAGTCCTCAACGCGCTCAGTCCTCAACGCACCACAGTACTCAACGCACCACAGTACTCAACACTCTCAGTCCTCAACGCACCACAGTACTCAACGTGCTCAGTCCTCAACGCACCACAGTCCTCAACACAGCACGGTCCTCAACGCACCACAGTACTCAAAAAATAATCAATTATCAAACTAATTGTCCAAAAATTTTAACGCAATCAAATAACCTAAGCAAGGACGAGCCCCCAATTTGTTACGACCCTTGGCTCATGGGAAGCAACAAAAACAAGGGACACACGTAAACCAAATTGTAAGCTCAAAAGTAATGTTTATTTAACTACAAAAATAAGACAAGATTAAATAATAGAATGAAAACAATTAAAGAAAATAAGAGTATTTCTGTATTCATCAGTAAGATCAGTGTGTAAAGCAAGATGCATCGTTGAAAGTGTAATGTAATGTTGAAGTTGAAATGTAAATGCAAAAAGTAACAAAATACAACGCAAGCACAAGGCAAAAGTCCAACACCAAAGTTCCTTCTCCCTTTGGCTCAGTTGGTGATCTCTTAAGAAGCGTCTAAGGCACGGTCACAGGTGTTTCCAGTTGACTGCCAATTGAGGCAATTAGTGGGCTCAGATACCAAACTGCAATGCTCAAGACCAACAGCAGAGGTCGTCACACACGCTCAGTCTTCAACACGCTCAGTCCTCAACGCGCTCAGTCCTCAAGACACCAAAGTACTCAACGCTCTCAGTCCTCAACGCGCTCAGTCCTCAACACGCTCAGTATTCAACACACCAAAGTACTCAACACTCTCAGTGCTCAACGCACCACAGTCCTCAACGCACTCTGTCCTCAACGCGCTCAGTCCTCAACGCGCTCAGTCCTCAACGCACCACAGTACTCAACACTCTCAGTCCTCAACACACCAAAGTACTCAACACTCTCAGTCCTCAACGCGCTCAGTCCTCAACGCGCTCAGTCCTCAACGCGCTCAGTCCTCTACACGCTCAGTCCTCAACGCACCACAGTACTCAACACACCACAGTACTCAACGCAACACAGTACTCAACACACCACAGTACTCAACGCACCACAGTACTCAACGCACCACAGTCCTCAACACTCTCAGTCCTCAATGAACCACAGTCCTCAACACTCTCAGTTCTCAACACACCACAGTACTCAACGCACTCAGTCCTCAACACGTGCTCAGTCCTCAACGCACTCAGTCCTCAACGCACCCCAGTACTCAACACGCTCAGTCATCAACACTCTCAGTGCTCGACGCACCACAGTCCTCAACACTCTCAGTCCTCAACACGCCTTAGTCCTCAACACAGCACGGTCCTCGTGCTCAGTCCTCAACGCACCACAGTCGCACCACAGTACTCAACACTCTCAGTCCTCAACGTGCTCAGTCCTCAACGCAGAACAGTCCTCAACACAGCACAGTACTCAACACTCTCAGTCCTCAACGCACCACAGTACTCAACGCACCACTGTACTCAACAGTCTCAGTCCTCAACGCACCACAGTACTCAACGTGCTCAGTCCTCAACGCACCACAGTCCTCAACGCACCACAGTCCTCAACACAGCACGGTCCTCAACGCACCACAGTACTCAACACTCTCAGTCCTCAACGTGCTCAGTCCTCAACGCAGAACAGTCCTCAACACAGCACAGTACTCAACACTCTCAGTCCTCAACGCACCACAGTACTCAACGCACCACTGTACTCAACAGTCTCAGTCCTCAACGCACCACAGTACTCAACGTGCTCAGTCCTCAACGCACCACAGTCCTCAACGCACCACAGTCCTCAACACACCACAGTCCTCAACGCACCACAGTACTCAACAAACCAAAGTACTCAACAAACCAAAGTACTCAACACTCTCAGTCTTCAACGCGTTCAGTCCTCAACACACCAAAGTACTCAACACTCTCAGTCCTCAACGCACCACAGTACTCAACACACCACAGTACTCAACGCAACACAGTACTCAACACACCACAGTACTCAACGCACCACAGTACTCAACGCACCACAGTCCTCAACACTCTCAGTCCTCAATGAACCACAGTCCTCAACACTCTCAGTTCTCAACACACCACAGTACTCAACGCACTCAGTCCTCAACACGTGCTCAGTCCTCAACGCACTCAGTCCTCAACGCACCCCAGTACTCAACACGCTCAGTCATCAACACTCTCAGTGCTCGACGCACCACAGTCCTCAACACTCTCAGTCCTCAACACGCCTTAGTCCTCAACACAGCACGGTCCTCGTGCTCAGTCCTCAACGCACCACAGTCCTCAACACAGCACGGTCCTCAACGCACCACAGTACTCAACACTCTCAGTCCTCAACGTGCTCAGTCCTCAACGCAGAACAGTCCTCAACACAGCACAGTACTCAACACTCTCAGTCCTCAACGCACCACAGTACTCAACGCACCACTGTACTCAACAGTCTCAGTCCTCAACGCACCACAGTACTCAACGTGCTCAGTCCTCAACGCACCACAGTCCTCAACGCACCACAGTCCTCAACACACCACAGTCCTCAACGCACCACAGTACTCAACAAACCAAAGTACTCAACAAACCAAAGTACTCAACACTCTCAGTCTTCAACGCGTTCAGTCCTCAACACACCAAAGTACTCAACACTCTCAGTCCTCAACGCACCACAGTACTCAACGTGCTCAGTCCTCAACGCACCACAGTCCTCAATGCACCACAGTACTCAACAAACCACAGTCCTCAACAAACCACAGTACTCAACACTCTCAGCCCTCAACGCACCACAGTACTCAACGTGCTCAGTCCTCAACGCACCACAGTCCTCAACGCACCACAGTACTCAACAAACCACAGTCCTCAACAAACCACAGTACTCAACACTCTCAGTCCTCAACGCACCACAGTCCTCAACGTGCTCAGTCCTCAACGCACCACAGTCCTCAACACACCACAGTCCTCAACGCACCACAGCACCACAGGCGTTAGGTAACGACGTTATTTTTTCAGTAACGGGGTAATCTAACTAATTACTTTTCCCATCGTTACAACGCCGTTAACGTTACTGGACGTTAAATGCGGTGCGTTACCACGGGCGTCAGTGTGGTTTGAAATGTGCTGGGGATAGAGATGCATTCAGAAGTCTTTTTTCAGAAGTGCTGGGTACAAACTTGTCAAACTGTGCAGTCTCTCTGCTCAACCCGTAAATAAATCCATCGATCCGCCAATACTGTTTGAGTTCTTAAATGGTCTAGTGGTAGAACTTTTGCCAAGCATGTCAGAGGTTACGGGTTCTAATCCACGCTAGTATAGTTTTTTTTTTCTCTCATCAAAACTGAATATGTTCATCAGTGGTTACAGTCTATATCAAGCAGGGAAACATTTGTGTGCATTTTATTTTGTGATTTCCCTGGAATGAATAGATAGTCTCCACAATGGCGATAGATTGAAGAGCGCGTCCGAGTGAAGACTGCGCGCGCGAGTCACAAGAGCAACTGCAACTGATAGCAGCGGCAACGAGCGCTCAGCTTGAGTTCAAAACCAAAACAATGTAACGCTAGATCTCTTATTTAATAGCGAACTGAATGAATGCTCTGCTAGTTAACTGGAGATGTTTTATTTATTTGTTTCTAAAAGTGGTACAGGGGTACAAACTGACTCATGACAAAATCGACGCCTATGTGCGTTACTATGTATTGATTGAATAAACTGTGTAATCCGAACGCACCCGTGGCTCACACAGCTAGTGAGGAGGTGGGTTAATAAGTGGAGTGAAGTGAAGTGCAGGATAAACCTCTTGCTGTCTGTCGACGTGCAATAAATATAGAAAGTTATGTACAAACACCTGCTGTTCTACTAATTTCAACTGACTTGTGAAAACTGCAAAAAAAAATATCTAAATTCTTTGACATAGAGCAACTTTTTTTTTAACAGTAACGCAAATAGTTACTTTCCCTGGTAACGAGTTACTTTTATTATAGAGTAATTGAGTTACTAAATCAGATACTTTTTGGAACAAGTAGTGAGTAACTATCAGACATGAAAATCACTCACCTTTCGGCGAAATTCGCCGTTTTGAAACCAAAATAGGTGACCTACGTGAATCGTGTAGATTCGATGAGAAAATGTTTGGGGGGGGGGTGTATAATATATATGAAGCCATACTATAGTATAATGTGAGATAGAAATTAATATTTAAGTCATTAAATTCAAGTTCACGTAAACTTTTCCCTCAGCTGCGGCTGTCAGTAATTCTCCATTCAGCGTTCAAACAGCGCGTCGTCAGTCATTCTCCATTCAAACAGCACAGCGCGTCGCGTTCGGCAACGATGAACTCTCTCCAAGATGATTAAATGTTAATGTTATTATACTTGATCTGTAGATAAAGCTCTATAGTTTCGCATAAATTGACCATCTTGCTGTAGTACCTTAGCCTAATCATGATTCATGTTCCTTTCTACCGTGTCTAGATCACAACACTGGAGAGCACTGTCATTGTTTTTCACGCGTACAGTAACTGAAATTTAAAACTGTTAAAAGAAAAGACTGAATAAACTATTGCATAGATAGATACTGTATAATACACTATGCATCGATATGTATTTCCTTTGTGCTTAGAACTTTTCACTGCGGACTCGAAGAGCTGCGCGCTGTGACTCGTGTTGCCTCAAGCGCATCATTCAGCGCTCGGGATGCGCATAAGCGCTGTGTGCAGAACTCTATTGGAGTCTTTCATAATCATATCATAATACTTTAGCGCAGTGAAAGATTATTAATAGTATTTTTTGTTCTGTTCTGCCCTATCTATCATATGTTGCTGCCTCATTAAACAGCTGTGCTATACATTTGTGCTATATATATTTTATTAATTTTAGAGTAGGCTAGTATAAAATATCTTTTTTGATTTTTATCTTGTTTTTCATGAATGTATTTTACAACAATACAAAGAGCAATGTGTAACGTTTTACCAGATTTAGTGCTACACCTATTGTCTCTTATTTGTTCCCCACTAAATATTTTTTTTTTTCACTAAATGTTCTGATTTTATAAAATTATTGTTTTTCTAGACAAAATTTTACTGAGTTACCCACTAATCTAGTTTATAATATAATTTTTGTCATAGTTTATGATCATATTTTTTGTTGTTGTTGTTTTTCTTTATAAGGAAGTTGTCTGTATTAAGTAGATTGTGTTTAACACACAAAAGAGTGATTATCAGTTCAACACACAGTTATAGAAATTCTACTTGATTTTTTTTTTTTTAAACTGCGTTGGTAACGGATCGGTATCGGTCTTTTAAACATTTTTTTAATTATTATTAGCTAACGCTACGGAGGCCATAATATTTTTGACTAATGGCTGAAGTTCAGTTTCTCCAGCTCTCCCCACGTTGGCAAAAAATGCATCTCAAAATGCATCAGATTGATGCTTTAAAATATGGAATATTTAAAATGTTCTTACGGGGGAGCATGCCCCCGGACCCCCCTAGAGGGGTAATATCCTTCTCACCTTTTTCACCCCTGACCCGTTTTCATGCCTGAACTATAACTAATTACTTTTTTAAAGTAACGTTCCCAACGAGAGATCTAGTGACGTAAGCCTGGAATTCACCACAAAAAAAAAAACCTGACAGCTCAAAATGTAAATTAATATTGTAAGCTTGCTTTAGTGAATTTGGGTAAAGAAACAAGACTGTGTTGAACACATTTCTTTTACCTTGTATTATCTTGAGTTATAAGATACATAGTTGAATAGCTATATAATATCTGAACTAATGATATGTTTATTGTGAGCATGGAGCGTTTTGTACGGCTGTGGTGTTTGTGAGTGTTTCAGCAGTAGTGCAGGGAGTCAGAAGCACATGCTGTCTGCTGTGTGACTGATTCTTTCACTGCATATTCAGACCCGCTGAAAAAAACCCTGACCAGATGAACCTTAGTGGATCTTAGTTTAGTGTGAATGTTCTGGAAGTGTTTGCTTGTGCACTGAAGAGTTACAAAGCATCCAGTCATGCCACAATAAACATTTAAATACATTATTCTTTTTTAAAGAAGAAGAATTTTACACGGTAAATATAAGCGATCGTTACATTTAGAGATCGACCGATATTGATTTGTTTAAAACCGATACCAATTATTTGCATGTTTATGTAACCGATATATATTTATTTATTGTTTTATTTAACACTTATTAAATAATGTAATTTTTGTATTTTCACTCCCTCCTTACATACAAAACAAAACACACTTCTACATCAATAAGTCATAAAGAGTGCATATGTGTGATAAATAAATGACAGGAGAGTCTATCAACTCCCCATAAATATAAGCATTTGTTTTAAAGTACAGTTTTAAAAGGTTTATGTGTTGTTTGATAGGCTAAAGAGTGAAGAGAATGGAAAACGCTGGAATATTCGCTGGATCAGCAAACATTGTAGAAAAATAAACAAAACAGTGAATACATCATCGCAGTTACCGAGTCTATTTCATCTGGCATGTTATCAGAATTATTAATCATGTTTTTGTTGGCTTAGATTATGAAATACCTGACGGTGTGCAGTGTGTTTACAAAGAACATCTCTCGCAAAGATAATGAATTCCCAGAGTTGTAATTATTTATATGTTTTTTAGCTAAATAAAAGTAACATAGTAGATGTTAATATAACTTAAGGAGTTTTAAAAAAAGTGGGTCGTCTTAAAAACTGCATACGGTGGCCATGCTGAAACATCAACCCGGTGAGTGAACGACACTATGAACGTGACTGCACGAGACTAATGATGAGCAGACAACATAGAGAAACTTAAATTCAGCACTTTTATTTCAAACATACATTCAATTATGGCTGTTTTATTTAATTAATGTTAAGTTACGTCTTTATTGAGACAGGATTTGGCGGGTTACGTGACTTTGTCTCTATTTTTTTAGTGCCAGTTTAAACTACATAAGCATTTATGTAACATATCATATTTGTGAGACGCTGTGGTTTAATGGCGGTCTTGCGTGCAATTCTCAAAACGGTGAATCCGATATTACAAAACCGATACCAATTATGGGAAAATCCTTAAATTCTAATTACAAAGCATGTCATTGTTTTCTCTTTCAGTGCCGAGCTGTTGCCAAACGCCTCACCATCGCAGAAAAATCACGTGAGACTTTGACAGAGGAACTAAAGCTGGCTAATCAGAACATCACTCGCCTACAGGTACTAACAGACGTGCTCGGCTAAGTCAGTCCTTCTGAAGTCTGTAGTTTTGGTGATGTGTCTCTTGGTGTGTTGATCAGGATGAGCTCAGCACCACGAAGAGGAGCTACGAAGATCAGCTGAGCATGATGAGCGACCACCTGTGCAGCATGAACGACACGCTCAGCAAGCAGCGCGACGAGATTGACACGCTCAAGCTCACCTCCAAGGTCTGACGCCTCACGCTTCAGATGTTTGTTACATGAAGTGATAATGAACATAGTGTTGAGTATGTTTTGATCAGACTCTGTAGATCAGACTCTGTTGAGTTAGTGTAGATCAGACTCTGTGTAGATCAGACTCTGTGTAGATCAGACTCTGTGTAGATCAGACTGTGTAGATCAGACTGTGTAGATCAGACTGTGTAGATCAGACTGTGTAGATCAGGCTCTGTGTTGAGTTAGTGTAGATCAGACTCTGTTTTGAGTTAGTGTAGATAAGACTGTAGAGTTATTGTAGATCAGACTCTGTGTAGTTAGTGTAGATAAGACTGTGTTGAGTTAGTGTAGATCAGACTGTGTAGATCAGGCTCTGTGTAGATCAGGCTCTGTGTAGATCAGGCTCTGTGTAGATCAGACTCTGTGCAGAGTTAGTGTAGATCAGACTCTGTGTAGATCAGACTCTGTGTTGAGTTAGTGTAGATCAGACTCTGTGTAGATCAGGCTCTGTGTAGATCAGGCTCTGTGTAGTTAGTGTAGATAAGACTGTGTAGAGTTAGTGTAGATCAGACTCGGTGTAGATCAGGCTCTGTGTAGATCAGACTCTGTGTAGATCAGACTCTGTGTAGATCAGGCTCTGTGTAGATCAGGCTCTGTGTAGATCAGGCTCTGTGTAGATCAGGCTCTGTGTAGATCAGACTCTGTGTAGATCAGACTCTGTGTAGATCAGACTCTGTGTAGATCAGACTCTGTGCAGAGTTAGTGTAGATCAGACTCTGTGTAGATCAGACTCTGTGTTGAGTTAGTGTAGATCAGACTCTGTGTAGATCAGACTCTGTGTAGATCAGGCTCTGTGTAGATCAGACTCTGTGTAGATCAGACTCTGTGTAGATCAGACTGTGTAGATCAGACTGTGTAGATCAGACTGTGTAGATCAGACTGTGTAGATCAGGCTCTGTGTTGAGTTAGTGTAGATCAGACTCTGTTTTGAGTTAGTGTAGATAAGACTGTAGAGTTATTGTAGATCAGACTCTGTGTAGTTAGTGTAGATAAGACTGTGTTGAGTTAGTGTAGATCAGACTGTGTAGATCAGGCTCTGTGTAGATCAGGCTCTGTGTAGATCAGACTCTGTGTAGATCAGACTCTGTGCAGAGTTAGTGTAGATCAGACTCTGTGTAGATCAGACTCTGTGTTGAGTTAGTGTAGATCAGACTCTGTGTAGATCAGGCTCTGTGTAGATCAGGCTCTGTGTAGTTAGTGTAGATAAGACTGTGTAGAGTTAGTGTAGATCAGACTCGGTGTAGATCAGGCTCTGTGTAGATCAGACTCTGTGTAGATCAGACTCTGTGTAGATCAGGCTCTGTGTAGATCAGGCTCTGTGTAGATCAGGCTCTGTGTAGATCAGACTCTGTGTAGATCAGACTCTGTGTAGATCAGACTCTGTGTAGATCAGACTCTGTGCAGAGTTAGTGTAGATCAGACTCTGTGTAGATCAGACTCTGTGTTGAGTTAGTGTAGATCAGACTCTGTGTAGATCAGACTCTGTGTAGATCAGGCTCTGTGTAGATCAGACTCTGTGTAGATCAGACTCTGTGTAGATCAGACTCTGTGTAGATCAGGCTCTGTGTAGATCAGACTCTGTGTAGATCAGACTCTGTGTAGATCAGACTCTGTGTAGATCAGACTCTGTGTAGATCAGACTCTGTGTTGAGTTAGTGTAGATCAGACTCTGTGTTGAGTTAGTGTAGATCAGACTCTGTGTTGTTAGTGTAGATCAGACTCTGTTTTGAGTTAGTGTAGATCAGACTCTGTGTTGAGTTAGTGTAGATCAGACTCTGTGTAGATCATAGTCTGTGTAGATCAGGCTCTGTGTAGATCAGACTGTGTAGATCAGGCTCTGTGTAGATCGGACTCTGTTTTGAGTTAGTGTAGATCAGACTCTGTGTTGAGTGAGTGTAGATCAGACTCTGTTTTGAGTTAGTGTAGATCAGACTCTGTGTTGAGTTAGTGTAGATCAGACTCTGTGTATAGTTAGTGTAGATCAGACTCTGTGTAGAGTTAGTGTAGATCAGACTCTGTGTTGAGTTAGTGTAGATCAGACTCTGTGTTGAGTTAGTGTAGATCAGACTCTGTGTAGAGTTAGTGTAGATCAGACTCTGTGTAGAGTTAGTGTAGATCAGACTCTGTGTAGAGTTAGTGTAGATCAGACTCTGTGTTGAGTTAGTGTAGATCAGACTCTGTGTTGAGTTAGTGTAGATCAGACTCTGTGTTGAGTTATTGTAGATCAGACTCTTTGTAGAGTTAGTGTAGATCAGACTCTGTGTGATAAACAGGATAATAAGGATCAATGATGCAAACCGAGTTAATTTCGTCAGATCCGTTCAGCTCCTATCTACGGAGCCCCTAAAGGGACGTGGTGGTGGAAAAAAATTTAGGATGGGAGATTTTTTTTTTTTTTCAAAACTTTTGCGTTCCCCCGAGAAACTTTGCGTTCCCACGCAAAACCTGTTGGCAGCTCGGACAGACACTTCCTGTTTAATGTCCCGCTGGCAGTGTTTCAGAGCTCCGCACGTTAA
>CM060603.1:135000-237500 GCA_030578255.1 Tiaroga cobitis | reverse complement strand
TGATCCTTCAGAAATCACTCTAAAATGATTTGATGCTCAAGAAACCTTTATGATTATCATCATCTGCGGTTATGTGGGGGAAATTGAGCGTTTAGTGCAGACGGTGTCCAACGTTGCACACTGAAGTACATGATCCGAGTGTGTAGTGCACTAGAGCGTAGTGTACAAGTGTGTGTTAATGATCTGAAGCGCAGAAGTATCGGTCTGACACCCAGGCCGTGTGAGAGTCTCATCATGACGTCTGTGAATGAGCTGTGGGACGGAGGGCTGTGCTTCCGGAGTTTATCCCTCTCTCCTTGAGGAATCTGAGGAATTCTAGGATTCTTCTGGAGCCGGAGTCTCAATGAGACTCACACTGTTGCTTTATTTTTTCAGCCTCTGACTTCAATATTTCTGTCCCACCTACACCTTCTCATCCCTTTACAGACTCCATCCTGAGCAAACTGAGCCCTTTGGCTGTTTCTCCTTGAGCACATCGGCATCAGCCTGAAGTTCAGTTCCAGAGAGCAGGCTAACTTACATCACATGAACCCTGAACTCTCTGTCGAGTAACACAGACCTTGCTGATCGGTTCCAGTGGAAACACAAAGACATTCCCAGCAGAGAACGTGCACCATACTTCTACCGTCTTCTGTGGTTTAATGCTGGTTTACAATCTTAATGCACAGCTCCACCTATTGGATGATTGTGCAATCTTTTTTTCTCTCTCTTTTTTCTCTTTCCCCTTTCTTCATGGCATAATTCAGTGGTGTGGAACTAGATGTTTTTAATTACTGTGAACTAGATTTATATTTGAAACTGAATACCATGCATTTACAAGAACGTTTACTTGTGCTGATCATCAATTACATTGTGCTCATACTGTAAAGCTGCTTTGAAGCAAACTCTGTTGTATAAAGCACTATATAACTAAACATGACTTGCCAAAGGACAGTATGTTCCTCATTTGTGTAGTACAGTGGTCCCAAACTCGCCTCCTGAGTTTAGCTCCGGCTCCCCTTCCTTGAAGATCCTAGTAAACCTGAAGCCCTTGATTAACGGGATGCGGTGTGTTTAATTAGGGTTGGAGCTGAACTCTGCAGGCCTGTGGCCCTCTAGGAGTTAGAGACCATGGTCTAGTAGTTATAACTCTAAATAGATGTGTAGTCTTTAACCTTTTTAAGACCAATTCACTCTGTACCCTCAGACGCCCACCATGCCCGACCCGACAGACCAGCGCTAACAGACGCTGACGGATCCAACAAAACCCAACGAGGTGTCTAGCGGTGTCTATCGGTGCAGTGTGGACTGGGCTTAGGTCTTCGAAGTCAATCGATTGATTAACGCGACAATCCTTCAGAGCCCGGTGTGTGTGACTCTCTCCAGAGTGTGTGTGTGTGTACCAACTCCTGCGAAGACTTCAGATCACGGAAACTCTGAATCAACATGCATCAATGCTACATTTTTCTAAATGTCAATCATTTATTAACAAACAAGTATTCATCACTTTAAAGAGCTCATTGTTTTTGCCATAAATTATTACATTGTTTAAATTAATAATTTTTTTGCTAACTGTGATTTTGTATGTGCATTTCTGAAATACCAGATCACTCTAAATTGTAAACTGTAAAGCTGCTTTGAAATTATGTATTGTGAACAAATAAATGTGATTTAATTTAATTTAATTGTTCAGGACGAAACAACATAGTCGGAACAATGACAACATTAGCAGGCCAGGCGAGCTGGTTGGAATCTCTTTCAAATTGGTTAGTACCTAATTTGTGTCTGTCTCTTTGTATTTCCGCAGAAGACTGTAGAATAAAGAAGAGTAAAGAGATGTGCTCCACCAATCACCCAGCCAACTGGGTTACGTTTGATGATGAAGCGACGACCTTCTCCTCACCCCCGAAATCCCTGCGCTCTCCTGCACCGAGCTCCGGGTCAATACCTCGGCCCAACGGCTTGAAACTTGTTCTTCCATCTTTGGGGAGTGAATCATGGATCTTCAGCTCTGCCATAGAATCTCCTTCACTGGAGTTTGGACTTAACGGGAGTTCCCAGGTGCCGAGCAATACTCCGATGTGCACTCCGGTGGGATCGACTCCCACAGGGCCGGACTTCTCCCGCTGTCTGAGAGACTCAATGGGAATCACTGAAGGCTCTGGATCCCTCAAAGCATCCCAAGATGAGCCAGGCCATTTCAACCCCTTCTGGGGGGAAGAAGAACAACATAAACGGGTGTCCTGGACCTCGTCATCAGACTCAGACTCTGGACCCAGTTTGCCCCGGTTCTTCATCCGCACCAAGGATGGTGACGAGCCAACCCAAGACCACCTTCAGTACTCCTACTCCTACATCTGCCATAAACTGGAGCAGCTGAGGACCGAGGAGAATCAGCTGGATAGAGATGATGTGAAGGTGGACCGAGAGAGTCGACCCTCAGGCGCTGGGAAAGATAAAGCGCTGAAGAGAAGCCTGTCCTCCTTCGTCCCACAGGGGTTGTTCCTCAGTCAAAGGAGGCACGGCTGGTCCCTGATGCTGCGGATCCCAGAGAAGAAGAACCGCATGTCGTCGCGTCAGTGGGGTCCGGTGTACCTGCGGCTGTGTCCCGGGGCCCTGCTTCAGCTCTTCTACGAGCAGGGCCTGGAGAAGCCCTTCCGAGAGCTCCAGCTGCACGCCTACACCCGCCTCTCGGCCCTGAAGATGGAGAGATACGGCGAGCCACGCAGGATCGCCACAGTCAAGCTGGAGCACGTGTCCTACACCGAGAGAAAGCGCTACCACCCCAAGCTCGAGGTGACCCACGAACCGGAAGTGGAGCAACTGTTGAAGTTCGGCACCACAGAATACGGAGACTTGGAGGACTTGCTAGCCTCAATAGAAGAAGAGCTAATCCGCCTGCCAGTGCCTCATCTACAGCACAAGCACTATGAGGAGCAGGAGCTGTCGTTGCAGATCTCGGACCGGGTCTGGATGAGGCGAGATCAGGACGGGGCAACTCTTGAGTGCTCAGCCATTACTCAGATCCATTGTTTGGCGTTCCTGAACGGAGCGGTGGAGTGTTTCCTAGCACTGAATGACCTCGGGCTCCTCAGACGAGCTCCTGCATACGGGTCAGATGAGGACGAGGTGTGGATGGAGATCGCAGACTACAGTCTCCATGGGTGTGTGAGAGAGGCAGAGTTTGAGGAGAAGCGTGTGATGAGGTTCAGTCCTCCTGACGGGTGTCGAGTGGAGCTGGTGCGCTTCAGGACGGCCTCGCTATGCTATGAGGATCCGCCGCTCTCCGCTAAAGCCCTGCTGACGGTGCAGGGAGCCTGTGTGCAGCTCCAGGTCTTCCTCAATGTCCTGCTGGGTTTCCCTCATCCCACAGGAGGCTCAGAGGCGGTGTGTGAGAACGTCGTGGTCCGAGTCCCGTTCCCGGGGGATTGGGTGAAGGTGCCGAACAGCATGTCTCTGCTGCGACAGAAATCCCTTAAGGCTCGCATGAACAGAAACGCGTGTCTGGGCTCGGCTCATGTGGCGGAGTCTCCATCGGTGATGCACGTGTCTGTCGGAGCCGTCAAATATGAGAACGTGCATCGAGCCCTTGTGTGGAGAATCGACCGGCTCCCGCCCAAGAATGTGGGTAAGAAAACAGAACATTACTCCTCCTATTTGTGTCAATGGTGGATATAAATTAAATGAAATATATACATAATATACACAGTACAGTGAGGTGAAGGTTTGAGTCTCCACCTCAGACATACAGAAGGAGATCTCTGTTCATATTAAAATATTGCACTTAAAAATGAACAAATCATGTACTTGAAATGAAGCAACTCATGTTTGGAAAATCAGCGATCAAACTTGGGTTGCTTCAATTCTACCATAAGTTTTGAATTTATACTGGATAAAGTCGGACTGAACAGGTTTAATCGGACTCAATAAACCAGTAAGATTCTCTTAGCTTTTGCGTATATCCGACCCATATTGAGCCGGATGAAGAGCACAGCATCTCTTTCAGACCTGATTCACCAAACCCTGGCTGAATGTCTGCAATTCATCAGAAAGGTTTAGGATTGATCCGGAGAGCTCAAAAAGTAACTTCAATAGCCGAATGTTAATAATAATAAAAAACTCAAATTATGAGCACACATACATACAGTATTGTTCACTGTACAATGACAAACTCGACCTTATTAATAAAACTTATATTAAAAAAAGCAATATATGCCTTTAAATAGCAGTATGTAATTTTATTGGTATATAAAAACATCAGAACATGTTAGGCACAATGTGATCATTTTCCTGAACTGGTTCACTCAAAAACTATATTATTTATTATTTATAAAAAAAATTTTTTGGATTGATGTAAAAACCAGCAGTTTTCGACTTATGCTTACCTTATTATCATTACATACAACAAATATTCAAGGATTTTATTGTCATTCCAAAAACAGGGTACATGATCTGGAACGAAATTAGTACTCTAAGGCTGGAAGCTTACGCTGCTATTTTGAACCAATAATCGGAACAAGGATGACGTGTATAATTCAAATATTTATCTGACTCCATTAAAGTTGTTGTTATTCTTTAACCTCTTATTCTTTAAAGGTAAAGGTCTTTCTTAGAACTGATAGGAAACCGTAGGATTTAACCTGAACGTTTAGATAACGAAAGTTATAATCACTTTAGCTTTCAACATCATCAGTGATAAAGGAAAGATTCTCAAAGCCTTTAAAGCAGGCAAAGTTATTTATTAAGTTACATGTTTAAATATACAGACAGTAGAATGGAACAACATACTGTATAGAAAACTTAGTTGTAACAAATAATGTGTGGTTGTGCAAACGAGGCCTTTCTCAGAGTATGAGGTTCCGCACCGGTGTGCGGGAGTGGTGGGGTTAAAGCATTTCTCCCAGATCAACAGTTACCTTTCCTTCTTATACCCTGAGCAAAGCATTGTTAAACATGAGTGGAATACCAACACCGAAACCGACCTACAGGAAACCAAAAGATGAGGCAAATGGTGGTGATCAAGAGGGGGAGAAGAACATTAACATATTCTCCTCAATGCATGTTTAACCAATAGGTCCTAGATTGTATATTAGGATACTTTAATATGTCTATTAAGTTCACCACCATTCATTTCAGTGTATAAGCTGTCAGATGAGACCAAACATGACATAATTACATATTAGAACACACTAGTAAATAAACAGTATGTAGTTGAAAGCATATGTCCTGTGAAGCAAATGGTACAGACGTGTCATTGAGGTGCAAATGACTCTGTCTCTCTCGAAAGAACCATCCTGTGCCTGGAGTGTCCCAACAGTCCTCAATCCGCGTATTGATGAAATCCCTTGCACTAGATTGGCATTAACATACTGTGATGATGAAGGCCATTGTGCCACGTTTAATTCACATGTATACCTTTAAAAGGCTTTTTGTAGTAAGAGTTCTGCTCATATTTGCACTCCCCTACAGTACTGAGGTCCGGTTAAAACCATCTCAAGTATATAAAATATCAGCAACTCATAAATAAATAAATAAAAATACACAATCGTACCCAAACATACAGTATACACAATAAATGGTAAAAATAGGCAGCATAGCAATAAAAGTGCATCATAACTCAGGACAAAAAGTTCAGTTTATCAGTTCTGGTGTGTGGCAGAGTTTAATAGTCTAACAGCTTCTGGAAAGGGTTAGGGTCTTTAACCTGGTCGTCCTAGTTCTGATGCCGCGCAGCCTCCTACCTGAAGGGGAGAAGGACAGGTCTGTTGGCAGGGTGGAAGGAGTCCTTCATAATGCTGGAAGCCCCACTCCTGCATCTACTGATGTATGTGTCACTGAACACCGGGAGACTGCATCCAATAATCTTCTCTGCTGCTTAACCGTACGCTGCACGGCCTTCCTATCTGAAACAGAGCAGTTCCTGTAACACACAAGGTGAGGATGCTCTCCACCACACACTTTTAAAAAGATGTCAGGACTGTAGTTCCCAGGCCAGCCTGTTCAAGCCTCCTCAAAGTACAGCCATTGGTGAGCCTTTTTTACCAGGCTGCTCCAGTTTGTTTTCCAGATGAGGTTGTCGTTTATATGTACCCCCAAGTATTTAAATATGAAGTCTGTAGGTAAGAACTACAGATACTGCTTGCGCCGATATAAAACTGATGTGTATCCAGACTCACTGCTGAACTCACAAAAAACGTTCTAGTGGGATCTGCTCATTCGTCGACACAGTTCTGGTCACCTCAGCCGAGCCTCATGTTCGCTCAGTAATGGAGGGGGGATTATTGTGTGTCAGTAATGAGATGTGGACCAGCCTCAGTCACTGGCGTGTAATTATGTGTGTGTGATGCAGGGCTGTTTTTTTTTAACAGACCGGCCCATGAAACACGTAGATCAGCGGCCCATTGGTTCTTTTCTTGATTGGCACTGGGCTGGTCCAATCACATTTTTTAACTCCTCCCCTTTGGGCTTTGAGCGCGCGTGCAGTGTCAGTGTGTATCTGTCAAAATAGTCAGAGATGGAGAAGAAACACAAAGAATGTGCAGAGAAATAGCGTGAAAAAAAGAAACGGGCCCTTCAAGTGTCTGATGAGGATAGTGAGGAGGATCAGGAGAGAATGAGTGAGTGTAGAGAACTGTGGTAAGCAGAACTAGGCTACTTTCACAACACTGAGGCTATGTAGGAACCCACTACCCAGCTACGCATTATTTCCACATCGGCATATTTGACGATTACGCATTTTATTAGAATTGTAATGAGACGCGTTTGTAAACCATGTTTTCCGCCAAAATAAAAGATCATGTGTTTATCTCTTTCAAGTATATAAATGAGTACAAAACTAATTATGAAAGTTCCTTTTATTTTTCAGTGCATTTGTTTTACAATATATGGCTATAACTGTCATGGAATTAATATTATAACTATTATTATGTAGTAGTGTGATGCAGACAGACACTATATCACAACTAAAAGAGTTTTGAGTTTTTTCTTTGTTCAATTTGCACACTGATTTTGCGTTGGAGCTCTTAATTTTTAACTCTCAAAGTGCACCAGATTGATGAATTTAACATTAAAAAGCACAATTTTTTCTTACGGGGGCTCCCCCGAACCCCCCAAGAGGGACAGAGGTGCACTCACGACAGATTTACCAAAAATCCTTTGTTAAACACTGGTATTGCTATGCCAATGCAGCTTATAGCTTGTTTTAGGATTCATCATTGTGGAGTAGTTCGATTGTATTTTACAATTAGTAGTTATTTCATCTATTACCTATTAATTATCCATTACTGATTCCTACTCACTCATTAGGCTACATGGCATTAGTGGTTTTAATAGGAGTTAGTATACATATTCTGGGGCATGAAAAGATCGGTTGTGTTTATGTTTATATGCAGTGGGCCAGTCTGGGCCAAAATGCCCGGGCCGATTTTTAGTCCCAGTCCAGCCCTGGTGTGATGTGTGTGTCAGCTGTGGACCAGCCTCAGTCACTGGCGTTTAATTATGTATGTGTGATGTGTATGTCAGCTGTGGACCAGCCTCAGTCACTGGCGTGTAAGCTGGACTTGTCCTCGGATCAGGTGCTTCCCGAGGGATGGATGCCGTGGGTCAGTGTGGAGTGTGAGGTGGCAGGTGTGGTGGCTTCTCAGACTCGAGTGAAATCACTGGGCATCGAGTGTGACGTCCAGCCTCAGAAGCACCTGAGCAGCAGAGCCTACTATCACTGCCAGGTAATGTTACGGGGAACATCGCTTCACTCACGGGGAACACCACTTCACTCGCGGGGAACACCACTTCACTCGCGGGGAACACCACTTCACTCGCGGGGAACACCACTTCACTCGCGGGGAACACCGCTTCACTCACGGGGAACACCACTTCACTCACGGGGAACACCACTTCACTCGCGGGAAACACCGCTTCACTCGCGGGGAACACCACTTCACTCGCGGGAAACACCGCTTCACTCGCGGGGAACACCACTTCACTTGCGGGAAACACCTCTTTCTTTGCGGGGAACACCGCTTCACTCACGGGGAACATCACTTCACTCGCGGGAAACACCGCTTCACTCGCGGGAAACACCGCTTCACTCGTGGGGAACACCGCTACACTCGTGGGGAACACCACTACACTCGTGGGGAACACCGCTACACTCGCGGGAAACACCGCTTCACTCGCGGGGAACACCGCTACACTCGTGGGGAACGCCACTACACTCACGGGGAACACCGCTACACTCGCGGGGAACGCCGCTACACTCGCGGGGAACGCCGCTAAACTCGCGGGGAACACCGCTACACTCGCGGGGAACGCCGCTACACTCGCGGGGAACGCCGCTACACTCGCGGGGAACGCCGCTACACTCACGGGAAACACCGCTTCACTCGCGGGGAACGCCGCTACACTTGCGGGGAACACCGCTACACTCGCGGGGAACACCGCTACACTACACCGCTACACTCGCGGGGAACACCGCTACACTCACTGCTACACTACACCGCTACACTCGCGGGGAACACCGCTACACTCACCGCTACACTACACCACTGCACTCGCGGGGAACGCCACTACACTCGCGGGAAACACCGCTTCACTCGCGGGGAACACCGCTACACTCGCTGGGAACGCCACTACACTCACGGGGAACACCGCTACATTCGCGGGGAACGCCACTACACTCACGGGGAACACCGCTAAACTCGCGGGGAACGCCGCTACACTCACGGGAAACACCACTTCACTCGCGGGGAACAACGCTACACTCGCGGGGAACACCGCTACACTCGCGGGGAACGCCACTACACTCACGGGAAACACCACTTCACTCGCGGGGAACACCGCTACACTCGCGGGGAACGCCACTACACTCCCGGGGAACGCCGCTACACTCACGGGGAACACCGCTACACTCACAGAGAACACCACTACACTCGCGGGGAACACCGCTACACTTGCGGGGAACACCGCTACACTTGCGGGGAACACTGCTACACTCGCGGGGAACACCGCTACACTACACCGCTACACTCACCGCTACACTACACCGCTACACTCGCGGGGAACACCGCTACACTCACCGCTACACTACACCGCTACACTACACCGCTACACTCGCGGGGAACACCGCTACACTACACCGCTACACTACACCGCTTCACTCGCGGGGAACACCGCTACACTACACCGCTACACTACACCGCTACACTACACCGCTTCACTCGCGGGGAACACCGCTACACTACACCGCTACACTACACCGCTACACTCGCGGGGAACACCGCTACACTACACCGCTACACTCGCGGGGAACACCGCTACACTCGCGGGAAACACCGCTACACTCGCGGGGAACGCCACTAAACTCGCGGGGAACGCCGCTACACTCACGGGAAACACCACTTCACTCGCGGGGAACACCGCTACACTCGCGGGGAACACCGCTACACTCGCGGGGAACGCCGCTACACTCACGGGAAACACCACTTCACTCGCGGGGAACACCGCTACACTCGCGGGGAACGCCGCTACACTCACGGGGAACGCCGCTACACTCACGGGGAACACCGCTACACTCGCAGAGAACACCACTACACTCGCGGGGAACACCGCTACACTCGCGGGGAACACCGCTACACTCGCGGGGAACACCGCTACACTCGCGGGGAACACCGCTACACTTGCGGGGAACACCGCTACACTCGCGGGGAACACCGCTACACTACACCGCTACACTCGCGGGGAACACCGCTACACTCACCGCTACACTACACCGCTACATTCGCGGGGAACACCGCTACACTCACCGCTACACTACACCGCTACACTACACCGCTACACTCGCGGGGAACACCGCTACACTCGCGGGAAACACCGCTTCACTCGCGGGGAACACCGCTACACTACACCGCTACACTACACCGCTACACTACACCGCTACACTCGCGGGGAACACCGCTACACTACACCGCTACACTACACTGCTACACTCGCGGGGAACACCGCTACACTCGCGGGAAACACCGCTACACTCGCGGGGAACGCCGCTACACTCACGGGGAACGCCGCTACACTCACGGGGAACACCGCTAAACACACACGGGGAACACCGCTAAACACACACGGGGAACACCACTACACTCACGGGGAACACAGCTAAACTCGCGGGGAACACCGCTACACTCGTGGGGAACGCCGCTACACTCACGGGAAACACCACTTCACTCGCGGGGAACGCCACTACACTCACGGGGAACGCCGCTACACTCACGGGGAACACCGCTACACTTGCGGGGAACACCGCTACACTACACCGCTACACTACACCGCTACACTCGCGGGGAACGCCACTACACTCACGGGAAACACCACTTCACTCACGGGGAACACCGCTACACTCGCGGGGAACGCCGCTACACTCACGGGGAACGCCGCTACACTCACGGGGAACACCGCTACACTTGCGGGGAACACCGCTACACTCGCGGGGAACACCGCTACACTCACCGCTACACTACACCGCTACACTACACCGCTACACTCACGGGGAACACCGCTACACTCACCGCTACACTCGCGGGGAACGCCACTACACTCACGGGGAACGCCGCTACACTCACGGGGAAAACCGCTTCACTCGCGGGGAACACCGCTACACTCGCGGGGAACGCCACTACACTCACGGGGAACGCCGCTACACTCACGGGGAACTCCGCTACACTCGCGGGGAACACCACTACACTCGCGGGGAACACCGCTACACTCGCGGGGAACACCGCTACACTCGCGGGGAACACCGCTACACTCGCGGGGAACACCGCTACACTACACCGCTACACTCGCGGGGAACACCGCTACACTACACCGCTACACTCGCGGGGAACACCGCTACACTCGCGGGGAACACCGCTACACTCACCGCTACGCTACACCGCTACACTCGCGGGGAACACTGCTACACTCGTGGGGAACACCACTTCACTCGCGGGGAACACCGCTACACTTCACCACTACACTACACCGCTACACTCGCGGGGAACACCGCTACACTACATCGCTACACTCGCGGGGAACACCGCTACACTCGCGGGGAACACCGCTTCACTCGCGGGAAACACTGCTTCACTCGCGGGGAACACCGCTACACTCGCGGGGAACACCGCTACACTCGCGGGGAACACCGCTACACTCGCGGGGAACACCGCTACACTCGCGGGGAACACCGCTACACTCGCGGGGAACACCGCTACACTCGCGGGGAACACCGCTACACTCGCGGGGAACACCGCTACACTCGCGGGGAACACCGCTACACTCGCGGGGAACACCGCTACACTCGCGGGGAACACCGCTACACTCGCGGGGAACACCGCTACACTCGCAGGGAACACCACTACACTCGCGGGGAACACCGCTACACTCGCGGGGAACACCGCTACACTCACGGGGAACACCGCTACACTCGCAGGGAACACCGCTACACTCGCGGGGAACACCGCTACACTCGCGGGGAACACCGCTACACTCGCGGGGAACACCGCTACACTCGCGGGGAACACCGCTACACTCACGGGGAACACCGCTACACTCGCAGGGAACACTGCTACACTCGCAGGGAACACTGCTACACTCACGGGGAACACCACTTCATACTCGACATGTATTCAGTACTGTTTAAATCAGCGTGATTTCATGAGCGCTTTTTACAAACATATTACAAACATAAGATATGAATCTTTTTCATCCCCAGGTGGAAATGGAGAAGAAGTTGATTGAGACTGAGTGTCAGACGCGTTCGGGCTGCGCAACACAGTGATGATGAGGAACGGGACTGATGATGATGAAGACGTTGAGGAACGGGACTGATGATGGTGATGATAATGATGAAGAAGATGAAAGATGTTGAGGAACGGGACTGATTTCACCTGCTCTGATGTTGGTGATGATGAAGATGTTGATGATGGTGGTGGTGTTGCTCATTACACACAGAAGAGAGAATCGAACCTCAGGCTTAGGGATGAAGATTACTCTGATATAGTGTCAAGATATAGTGTTAGTTTTACTGGGATTTTTGATTAAGAATTCACATCTGGTATCATTAAGTAAACAAATGTTTATTAACCATGAGAATAAATATATATATTTTTTAATATTTTAATGTCTATAATGGTCTTATTCAGCAAGTTAAAGTATTACTGCACTTTACAATTCTCACATTTATATATATATGTGTGTGTGTGTGACAAAACAATCTGGGACCACTATACATACAGATAATATGCATTTGTCTGACAAATGTTTGCAAAGACATACATTTTACTCATAAATAAAAACGCTGAAACTTCCTCATTTATGTGCCTGCAAGAAACTTTGGCAAAAGTAAAAACTTTAGTAAAATGTGCACATGAAAGGCTAAGGGATTTTTTTTTACTGCAAAAGTCGCTGTTTCCCAAACTGGTTATTACCATACGTCTATGTATTTACTGTTATTTATGTGGTTTAATAAAATTATACCGTCTCAAGAAAAGTGTGGATAATAAAGAAAGAGTTTCTGTACTGCTAAATGATGAGAAAACGAGTGTTCTGCGCTGTCATTTCTTTTCTCAGTTCATCCCTGTTATATATTCAGTCTAATGTTTCCATTCTCTCCATCATCAGTAACTCCATAATCTCTCTCTCTCTCACACACATACACAAAAAAGTACTGTGGTACTCCAGCATTTTTAAACATGTGTCAAGTCATCTAAATTGTTCCAAAGCAGCTTTACAGTGATAATAGGAAATTACAGTAGGCTATTAGAGATTGTAGCTCTAGAATAAAGTTATTAATAAAGTTCAGCTAAAGTTAGTTTTAATTGATTCACTTCCGTCGCAACGATCATTAGTTATTAACTTAGGGGCCGCTAACCCGACACCGTTCTAACAGAAAACTCTTAAGTTCTCTCTACGCAAACTTTAAAAACGCGAGCCTGTGAGAACGCTGGCGAGCACATGCGCATTAAGAGTTCATTCTATAAGCATGCGCGTTTGAATATATGTGCGCAGGCATGTAGTCCTTCCCAGACCCTAACCTAACCTAACCTGCCCAATCAGAAAAAAAAATACTAGGCTACTTTGTACAGTTAAACATAGTTACTACTTTACGTGGTGTATTTTATCTATAACATAACAAAATATCTTTTTATTTTAATTTTAAATTGTGAATGTGTGTGAATTGTGCTTAAAAAAACACACATTGCCTTATCTTCTCTAAAAAGCGTTCCGCCCATTCAGCTGACATAAACCATTAACAATGTCAACTTTGCATTAAAAGTGTCATAATTTACCGAATGACACTTAATGACAACAGTCATAAACATTCATAAAGACTCCTTCATGTTCATGACAGGTGTTATGTCATGTTTATGACAGTGTCATGTCAGTCTTATGCACACCCCTTCAAATAAAGTGTTACCGATATGTATATATATATATATATATATATATATATATATATATATATATATATATATATATATATATATATATATATATATAAAATTACGCAGCTCCCCCTATCAATGATCTAGCACCCCCTCAGCACCTGCGTTAAAAATTATCTGGCGCCGCTCCTGCATAAGAACGACGTAGCGTTAAGAATGTTTCGGAAAACCCAGCCCTGGATTCGGGACAACTGCTTTGATTTCGGGACACCCATAGATTCAGGCCCACCTCGACTCAATCCAGGCCCACCCATCTGTCACGTTCTGCATCCGCCACTGGTCCTTCCCTAAAAAACCAACCCTCAACAAACTACTTGTCTGGCTTTAAAATTAATTTATAATACAGAATTGTATCGTTTTTCTTCTCTCATCTCTCCATCTTTTCTCTCTTCTCCCCTTCCTTTCTTCTCTTCTCTTCTCGACAGCTTCCACTCAGTCCTCATCACTCTCTGACTCTGTAAACTTTCACCTCGTTTCTTATGTTAACTGAATATGATTTTACTGTAGGGCCTACTCTGACATTAATATTTATGTACCGTCTATTGAACAGTGATGGTAAATTCACAACAATACCATAATCCTGAATAATTATATCTATAGAATGTATTTTTTATGTGATTTAAGTGTTTTTAAATCTGATTTTTAGACAGTTCAAACTTTAGAACATGAAACTGCAGTGGCTATGGGCGGAGCTTGACGTCCAGCCCTCCAGAAGGTCCAATCACAGCCCGTCCCTAACCCTGATCAGGTCAAGCTCCACCCACTGGCTCTGCATTCAGCAGCACTTTTATATTTATATTACAGGTCAGTCTTTATGGAAGAATTATTTTTCCTGTCTGGTGTCTTCAATGTCACAGATTGTGCCATAATGTGAGATCAGTGACATGATGGTCTGCGACTGGCTCAAACCCTCCTGACTGAGACCAGAGCAGAACCAGAACTCATGAAAGCATGATGCGATAATATAATACATTTTTATTTATTAAGGAAACAATTGAAAGTTACATCAGACTGAAACTGACGGTTGGAACAAGATTACAAAAATACATGATAACCTCCCAAATAACAGTAACGCGCTCTGGCAGTGACGTCACTGCGCGTGGAAGACGCTCGAGTTTCCCTCATTTCATGTGTTTCAGTATAATCATATTTTCTTCACCTCGTTGCGTGATCTTTTAGGATTTATACATCAATGTCTTACTTACGGTCCATTGTAAATTAATTTAATCAAGAAGTGGGGTTAATAAGTTCTTAATTGGCGACCAGTGGTGCTGGAGTGAGTGAGTGTGTGTGTGTACCGGTGCCACTAACCAACGAGTGAAGGAGACATGCTCTCTAACGCCAACATTTTGGTGAGTAAATAACACTTTATTTACTATTTCCAAATTTAAGGCTATAGTATAAATAATCGTTAACAAAACATTGGGTTGTAATGTTAGTAGAGTTGGGGTACTCGAGAGTCCAGAGAATCTGTGGAATATCGGGACAGTTGAGGAATTATTGGCCAGATCGGGTCAAACCTGCATCACGAAATTCAATCATTCGCATGTGTTTTTAAGTCTTGCCTGTTTACAACCAATTCGATGCAAGCTGAGAGTTTCTGTGCGACACAACGATCAGTCAGACCGCAAATGCTGAATTAATGTCTCTTTCGTGTCTTATTTGTGCTTCTGGACTATTAAAAACACACAGTTATGTCAATATGCCTGTTTCTGTAAATGCTGTCTGTGTCTTAAAGTTGCTGTCCGTAACTTTTTGGGGTTAAAAATGATCCAAAATAATAATAAAAAAAAAAAAAACATAACCAGCCAGTGTTCAAAAATATCTGCTTACCTTTGCTCGATTCAAAACGGTAAGCTTGTAATAATGATTTTAATGCCAGTGGTACTGGTGGATTTCCGCGGGAAATTCGAGCATGTCTTTGCGTCGTCACATCTGTACACTTAAAGAAGGAGTCCCGGCAAGTAGGCTATATTGCGTGAGCGGATGATGGAGTTGGAAGCTTTTAGCCTTTTCTCACAGCTCTTCAAATAATTAAACTCATGGCGGATCCAGAAAGATTCAAACGACAACCACCAGTGACAACTGGAGATTCACCCGTGGTAAAACCATGGGTAAAACGTAGGAGAATTCGGACTTCGGAGTGGGTAGAGAAAAAATGAGATTGCAACCGGGCCCACGCGAAATCAAGGATTAACATTGGCAGGGCTTTTGAAAGGTGGCGTGAACTCCGTGATATTTGAAGGGGTTCAAAACGGATGCAGAAACGGCTTTTTTTCTGTTTGACAGGTAAGACATTTCAATAGTTCAACCGTGTAACAGTAGCACACTTGTTCGCTTAATTCACACAGTTACGGAGTTTTCTTTGTTGTGGCTTTTTTCGTTTTGCTATTATGGTAAATATGAATTATTTTTTTGCTAGCTATGAGAGGGAGCAAATCACTCTACTCCAAGAAAACCAAACGCGCCTCCTCCATTGTCAAGCATTGGATCTGAATCAGATCGGTAAAGTGAAAATGATTCTTTTCCCAAAAAATATTAGTGTTATATTATGTAAAACACGTTTATGCATGACAGGGATTCAGTTCATAAACCGTTTATTTCATAGCACTATGACTACTTGTCAGTATTCACAACGTCGCGGCACGCAGTCTCCTCAAAACAGTGTTCATCCGCGCTGTGTCATGCCGATGTACAACTCACGCAAAGTTAATAATTCCGCGAATAACTGCAATTAAAGATTTCAAACAGAGATGGCGAAAAAGAGGAAAAACGCCGGACTGCAGCTTTAAGTGAAGGTAAACTCGGAGTCGTCAGTATATTGCAAGGGGGTAATCCATCGACCGGAAGTTGAAGTCGGCCGGGTGCCGCCATGTTGTAGCAGAACTTCACTTGCGTTAGCATTTCCATTGAATCCCATTCATTTTGGCGTCACTTTGACAGCGAATAACTTTACATCTGAGGCGTTTAAAGACTCCATTTGTCCATTATTTATTTCTAAAGAAACACGACAATGTATAAAGGGCTCCATTACCTTCTATGTTACATTATGGCCCCGTAGAAACAGATTTAGGAAAAATAGGCTAACGATTGCGTCATAACCACTCGACTCTCTGTCGCGCTGTACAGAAATTACCGTACAGACAGGAGGAGAAGCTCGCAGGCAATCGGGGGAACGTCCCGTCAAGGGAGAAGCCCATAGATAATGAGTCCATAAAAGCAGCGGAATACTTACTCCTGCTCACTCACGCCAAAGAACTCTTTGCTCAAGCTCACCGTCTCTGCAAGATTAACGTTGGCAGTTTTCACGCACAGCGACTAGAAGATTTACATCTGTCAGACAGGTTGCTCACGTCATCAAGCTTAGTTTGAGTCGGTCTGAGTCTGCGCGTCAGGAACGGAAGTGCTCAAAAATCGCTAAAAGTGGGCTTCAACTGTCTCAACTGAGTTCCAATGAGATCGCTCTGTCCATTTCATTTACTGTCTATGGTATATTGGGTCTGTGCATTCTCTTAAAGTGACAGTCTGTCATTCATGAGAATCAACAACAGAGAGAATGACTCCACGTTCTTGACTGAGTAATGTTAATCATAATAATTCATATTCAATGCATACAGCGAAGATTATGCAGTTTCATTTGTTACATTTATTACTTTATTAAATGTCTGTAGTTTCCATAGTAGCCTGTACTATATAGACCTACATGAAAAACGGTTTATTTCATTTGTATTTTTTATTAATAATAATATATTTATTTGTCCTTTTGCTTGTAATAAATTGTTAGACTGTTTACCTGTGTTCCGTAAGCTTGAGAACTTTTACTTGCATTAGTTAGGTTAGTATTAGTTCTTGCTGTTGAAATGAAATTATAAAAAACAACAACATGGTGACAGCTTCTAGTTTCAAAGAAAAATAATGTTTCTGACACATTGAAGCAGTAGTTTACATCGGGCAATTCAAAAACAACAACAAAAAATCCTTAGGGTTTTATATAGGCTACTAATTATTATTATTATTATTATTATTATAGCTTTTTACTATGGTAAATAATGAAATATACAGTAATTATATGCAGGTGTGGCTCTTTTACTGTAGGCAGTGAAAACATAGACCCATTCAATAAACTTCCAATAATTTAATTTGTTAATCATAAATGCATTCAAAAATTAAACCGCTTTGAGTTGGCCTTGAGTTATGGAAGTTACACGTCGGACATTCAGAGTTCATGTGTGTTCCCTCACAGTCTCATTATCATCCAGGAAAACCCTCAGTATGGCACGTATCCTGAATAATGTCTAACCACCCGTCATAACGCACACAACACACAGCCTGACCCTGAGGAGAGCTTCAGTAGCACTGGGCTGTTCCCACTCACCAGTTCCCCCGATCACCAGTTCCCCCGATCACCAGTTCACCCGATCACCAGTTCCCCCGGTCACCAGTTCCCCCGGTCACCAGTTCCCCCGGTCACCAGTTCCCCCGGTCACCAGTTCCCCCGGTCACCAGTTCCCCCGGTCACCAGTTCCCCCGATCACCAGTTCCCCCGATCACCAGTTCCCCCGATCACCAGTTCCCCCGATCACCAGTTCCCCCGATCACCAGTTCCCCCGATCACCAGTTCCCCCGATCACCAGTTCCCCCGATCACCAGTTCCCCCGATCACCAGTTCCCCCGATCACCAGTTCCCCCGATCCCCAGTTCCCCCGATCCCCAGTTCCCCCGATCCCCAGTTCCCCCGATCACCCGATCCCCAGTTCCCCCGATGTCCAGTTCACCCGATCACCAGTTCCCCAGTTCCCCCGATCACCAGTTCCCCCGATCACCAGTTCCCCCGATCACCAGTTCCCCCGATCACCAGTTCCCCCGATCACCAGTTCCCCCGATCACCAGTTCCCCCGATCACCAGTTCCCCCGATCACCAGTTCCCCCGATCACCAGTTCCCCCGATCCCCAGTTCACCAGTTCCCCCGATCCCCAGTTCACCAGTTCCCCCGATCCCCAGTTCACCAGTTCCCCCGATCCCCAGTTCACCAGTTCCCCCGATCACCAGTTCCCCCGAGTTCACCCGATCCCCAGTTCACCCGATCCCCAGTTCACCCGATCCCCAGTTCACCCGATCCCCAGTTCACCCGATCCCCAGTTCACCCGATCCCCAGTTCACCCGATCCCCAGTTCACCCGATCCCCAGTTCACCCGATCACCAGTTCACCAGTTCCCCCGATCACCAGTTCCCCCGAGTTCCCCCGATCCCCAGTTCACCCGTTCCCCCGATCACCAATTCACCCGATCACCAGTTCATCCCGTTACAGATGTGATGGTCAAGCCCTTCACATTCACAAGCTGTTCCCACAGTACAGAGATCAAGCGGCTTCCGTTGCATGACCTGCAGTTGAGCAGGATACTATATGACTTGAGATCAAAAAGGCAAGCAACATGCAATAGAGCTTTTGTTACATTTAAAACTCACACGTTTTTAATAAGGTTTAAAAAAAAGATTGACTTGATGAAATACAGTATTGTTTAGTTGGACTTGATTGGTTAAAGATAGGGGTGCTCCGATCAGGATTTTTGGGGCCGATCACCGATTACTGGAAGCTGTATCACCCGATACCGATACCGATCACCGATTACAGGGTCTATTTGAAGCCTTCTATTTATCATGTAGCATTATTATTAAACTATTTTTAACAACAATGTACATTAAGTATTACATTTAAGAGAAGACAATGTATCATGAATTTACACCTGTGTATTTATCAGACATGAAAACGGGTCAGGGGTGAAAAAGGTGAGAAGGATATTACCCCTCTAGGGGGGTCCGGGGCCATGCTCACCCCGGGGCCCAATTATTTTATAGTCTACTATAAAATTAAGAAAATAAATATAGCACAAATGTATAGCACAGCTGTTTAATGAGGCAGCAACATATGATAGATAGGGCAGAACAGAACAAAAAATACTATTAATAATCTTTCATTGCGCAAAAGTATTATGATATGATTATGAAAGACTCCAATAGAGTTCTGCACACAGCGCTTATGCGCATCCCGAGCGCTGAATGATGCGCTTGAGGCAACACGAGTCACAGCGCGCTGCTCTTCGAGTCCGCATTGAAAAGTTCTAAGCACAAAGGAAATGCATATCGATGCATAGTGTATTATACAGTATCTATCTATGCAATAGTTTATTCAGTCTTTTCTTTTAACAGTTTTAAATTTCAGTTACTGTACGCGTGAACAACAATGACAGTGCTCTCCAGTGTTGTGATCTAGACACGGTAGAAAGGAACATGAATCATGATTAGGCTAAGGTACTACAGCAAGATGGTCAATTTATGCGAAACTATAGAGCTTTATCTACAGATCAAGTATAATAATATTAACATTTAATCATCTTGGAGAGAGTTGCATCGTTGCCGAACGCGACGCGCTGAGCTGTTTGAACGCTGAATGGAGAATGACTGACGACGCGCTGTTTGAACGCTGAATGGAGAATGACTGACAGCGGAGGGAAAAGTTTACGTGAACTTGAATTTAATGACTTAAATATTAATTTCTATCTTCCATTATACTATAGTATGGCTTCATATATATTATGAGTTTTTGAACTCAACCTGAGCGCTCGTTGCCGCGGCGATCAGTGGATACAGTGTTCTCTGTAGCTCGCGCAGTCTTTACTCGGACGCGCGCTTCAATCTATCGCCGTTGCGGACGGACTCTATTCTTTCCGGTAATTTTACGGATTGATCAGAGAGGCTGCACTGTTTGACAAGCAGACAGCGGCGTGGTACACACATTGCAGATGGATTGCTAGTGAATTGCTTTTTCACACACCTTGTAGAATTGCCAGACTGCTGAAGCCATTTTTACCGATTTTGACCAGGGCATAAAAAATTGTCTCGCGAGTTTTGCGTCATCTGATCGGCTTTTCTGGATTGGCCTTTATAGAGACCGCCGATCACACATCCCAAAGCAATTATCGGCCGATTGTGATCGGCGACCGATCAATCGGAGCACCCTTAGTTAAAGACTTGATTCTTACTCTACTAAGGTGGACTCGGACTGAATATTATGAGAGTTAGTGTAAAAGTAGAGGATGAGATGTTTGAATGTGATTGATGTTCAGCCGAAGCTGTATCTGTCCGTCATCGAGGATGTGATGGAGAGTCTCCGAGAGTTATTCTGTGATGAAGGAGTGGATGAAGGAGTGCTGGACAACCTCAGACAGGTCAGTGTCTCACAGCAAACACCAGAGGAATACGAGTCACTCACAGCAAACACCAGAGGAAAACGATGCATTAAACAAGCTTGCCAGTTGAACTGATTTCTGACGGTGATTATCATCACTGTGCACAGAGATAGAGGTGTGTGTGTGTGTTTCAGCTCTGGGAGTCGAAGGTCGTTCAGTCTAAAGCTGTGGAGGGTTTCAGTAAAGACAACAATCCATCCAACTTTGTTCTGCAGCTGCCAGCAAACTTCACGCAGACTCTCCATAAACCCACCGGTCGGTCCTAGTCTGAAGTCTGTGAAAGTCTTGTTTCGTAGAGTTGCAGTGAATGTGCAGTGCGTTTACACTGAACTCAAGCACTCGAGCTGGTCCGAGTCTGGGCCGCTTCAGTTCACAATCTTCCCAGCGCTACTCATCGTAATGGCATTTTCACTTAAATTAGAGAGCTCTACAATTCAACTCTTTCTATTAAAAATTCCAGTTATGGCACTGTACAATTGTATTCTTACTAGTAAAAACTTGTATTCATTAGATCCAAAACAGAAGTGCTTCACTTCAAAATAAAAGCCCTGTTAGAATGAATTAATAGAATTGTCATTGTGTCAGTCAGAATGACAGCTTGGATATCTTTTGCTATTGAAAAATAAGATTTAATCACTACATTAATTCACATCTTTATACTGTAGAAAATATTAAAGAGCAAAGAGAACACACCATTAACTTGCTTCTGGTCAACATGTCTGATAGGATAAAGTTTACCAGACAAAATATCACCTTATTTTGATGTTTATTATGCACTGTAATGAATGGAGAAGTTGAGCTACATATAGGCTAGTCGTCACTGACAAAATATGTTTTAAAATGAATTTTTATGAAATCCACAAAAACAAAAGTGTTGCGTTCATAATTTTGTTCAGTGTGTATATATAAAATATTATAGAACAAATTCTAAATTATGATGCTTCCCGTGGGGAAAACGGTTTCATGCCTGGAAATTCCACAGTTATTTTGTTTTCAAAGAAGAAAAAGGAATGAATGGAGTTATTTTTATGAAATCCACAAAAACAAAAGTGTTGCGTTCATAATTTTGTTCAGTGTGTATATATAAAATATTATAGAACAAATTCTAAATTATGATGCTTCCCGTGGCGAAAACGGTTTCATGCCTGGAAATTCCACAGTTATTTTGTTTTCAAAGAAGAAAAAGGAAAGAACATAGTTGTATAGTGCGAACCATGCCTTCCAGCTATGAAGATGCTTTCTGTATGAAAGGACTCAACATCCAACTAGCACGAAAATCATGTTAGCTCAAATTTAGTGTTTGTGATTTAAAATTCTATTGTTAGTATGATCGCAGTTGTAAGTAAGTTTCTAGTGGAAAATGAGCTGGAAAAGTGGACCTCAGTCAGTGAAATTAAGAAAGATCACGGCCTTGATCAACATGCATTTTAAAATGCACTAATATGTAGATGGTGTAGACTTTTTTTTAATATTGTGTATAAACTAAGTATTTTTTTCCTAATAAGTATTTATTTTTTAATAAAAAAATAAAAATACCATACTGTAGTCACTAGGTGTCTCTATAGACTTTTATATTAATATACAGGGTTGTGTAATCTTGAGTTTGTGAAACAACATACGAGAAAACGTCTCAGGTTACGACTGTAACCATAGTTCCCAGAGATAGGGAACGAGACGATGTGTCGATGACGCTTTGGGAACGCTTCCAGCGTGAATGAGTCTGAAGCATCTATGTCAACTAGTCCAATGGATGGAATGAACGTCACGGGCAGGTGACGTCATGACCAGGAAGAGATAAAAGCGCATCCGGTGCAACCAGCATTCACTTCGAAAATTGCCGAAGCAAGTCGATCACAGGGATGCAAGAAGTATGGCATGGCGAAGCAGCGTCTCTTTCCCTATCTCAGGGAACTATGGTTACAGTCGTAACCTGAGACGTTCCCTTTCGGGGGAACTCGCAATGCGTCAACGACGCTTTGGGAACGAGAATACCCAAATCGCCAAACTTTCAAGTGCCTGAGTGTCAGCATGTTGTCAGTACTACACTAAGCACCTGAGGCCCTGGGGCAGCGTCCAGGTCCAGGCTATAAAACCTGACGAATGTGAGCGGTGAGGACCAGCCTACCGCATCACAAACGTCTTGGAGAGAAACTCCAGATAATAAGGCTTTAGAACCCGCCATACTCCTAGTGGAATGAGCTCAGACCACCAAGGGGCATGGCTCGTCAGAGGACTCATAAGCAAGAGAAATAGCCTCAACTATCCACTTGCTCAATGTCTTCTTAGAGGCAGGAAGACCTTTCTTGGGTGATCCAAAGCAGACAAATAATTGGTCGGATTTTCTCCACGGAGAAGTCCGATGAACATAAGTGTCCAGGGCTCGCACTGGGCACAAGAGGTTCAGCTTTTCCTGGTCCAACGAAGTAAACAGAGGAGGACAGAAAGCCTGTAGCACAATAGGCCTCGGAATAATGGTAGGCACCTTAGGAACATATCCATGTTTAGGGTATAAGAAT
Source organism: Tiaroga cobitis (assembly GCA_030578255.1). NCBI lineage: Eukaryota > Metazoa > Chordata > Actinopteri > Cypriniformes > Leuciscidae > Tiaroga > Tiaroga cobitis. Next base: position 214,282 of record CM060603.1, on the reverse strand, counting down.
GCCTTTACCATCCCCGGTGCAAACTCAAGGCAGGTGGGAGAAACCGAAAGGGCCTGAAGGTCTCCGACTCTTTTGAGGGACGAAATGGCTAGCAGAAAAATAGTCTTAAAAGTAAGAAAGTTCTCTGAGACCTAGTCTACGTAAGGGCTCAAAGAGAGCCCCAGGCAGGCCTCCTAGTACTATTTCTAGGTCCCAAGCCGGTACCCTAGGGCGAGTTGCAGGCCATCAGGGGGTCTCGATCCAAAGATGTACCACCCACCAGGGCGTGGAAAGCCGCAATGGCCGCCATGTAGACCTTAAGCGTGGAAGGACATAAACCTGATGCAAAGCGTTCTTGCAGAAACTCAAGTACTGTGTTGACCGAACAGTTAACCAAATCCCGCTGACGCTGGTGACACCAATAAGTGAAAACTCTCCATTTCAGTGAATATAGTTTCCTCGTAGCGGGAGCTCTGGAGCTTAGAATGGTCTCAACAACCTCGGTTGAGAGACCACTCTCTATGAGTTGGGCCCCCTCAGGGGCCAAACCCACAGTTTCCAAATCCCCTGCCGGGGGTGCAATATTGTGCCCCCTGCCTGAGACGGAACGTCTCTCCTGATCGTTATCTCCAAGGGAGGGCCGTCGAGGAGAAGAATTAGGTCCGCAAACCAAATTCGGCTCGGCCAGCGTGGTGCTACTAGCAGTAGGCTTATTCCATCCTGGCGGATTATCTCCAGAACTCCTGGGAGCAGAGCAACAGGGGGAAATGCGTACAGATGTAGCCTCGGCCACGTCTGCGCCATAGCATCCAGCCCTAAGGGGGTTGAGTGAGGGAGAACCAGAGTGGACAGTGCATCGTGTACTGAGACGGAAACCGATCCACTTGTGCCTGGTGATAAACCTCCCATATTTTTTTTCTATTTGTAGTGGAGATGAGTGGTACCCGGTGGGGTCTTCTGCTGTTGTAGCCCATCCGCCTCAAGGTTGTGCGTGTTGTGGCTTCACAAATGCTTTGCTGCATACCTCGGTTGTAATGAGTGGTTATTTCAGTCAAAGTTGCTCTTCTATCAGCTTGTCGGCCCATTCTCCTCTGACCTCTAGTATCAACAAGGCATTTTCGCCCACAGGACTGCCGCATACTGGATGTTTTTTGTTAACCCTAGAAATGGTTGTGCCTGAAAATCCCAGTAACTGAGCAGATTGTAAAATACTCAGACCGGGCCGTCTGGCACCAACAACCATGCCACGCTCAAAATTGCTTAAATCACCTTTCTTTCCCATTCTGACATTCAGTTTGGAGTTCAGGAGATTGTCTTGACCAGGACCACACGCCTAAATGCATTGAAGCAACTGCCATGTGATTGGTTGATTAGATAATTGCATTAATGAGAAATTGAACAGGTGTTCCTAATAATCAAGTCGTGTTTTTTTTTTTGTTGCAAAGTCAGTGACATCCTCGATAAAGTCGGCTTGTATATCATTAATAAAACAATTACACTATCATATGATAAATATTGCACACCCCTATCCCAAATTGCCTCTGCATTATTTTGTGAGTGGATAATGCAAATAAAACAAATATGATTTTATAACAAAATGAGTTTTACAACTAATTAATAAATAAGCATATCACTGGGTATATTTATCATTTCTGAGTGAGTGTGAATTTAACTTTAAAAAGTACTTGCAGTACGTATCCTTCCTATATTTCTTCTCTATAAAGCATAATGATTTTAATAAACATACAAAAATAGTATTACTAATGAGGTAGTGGTGAATAGAGAGCTCTACAACATGTGATTCTACAAAATAACTCTGCAAAAATCTACAAAAAATGTGATTACGGCGAGTAACACTGGGAAGATTGTGAACTAAAACGGCTTGCCATTGTGCGTTAAATCAGTTTTTTTCAGTGTACAGCCAGTGCAACCAAAATGTATACACAAATAATTACAGTTGGAAAGCAAAATGAAAGCATCCAATATGTAAATGAAATGACAGACGCACTAAATCCAGCATAAACTCATGTTTAATGCTTATGACAAACGTCACTGCAATGCTCAGATCCGTCGTCAATCCCACAATCCTCCAACGAGAGTGTTGCTCAGCTCTCAACAGAAGGATCTGGAAATGCCCACTTCACAGCAGTGTAAACGCACTGTCAGCTCGTCTGACCACCAGAGTGTTTTGTTGATGTAGATGACGGCTGTCCAGCTCTTTAGTTATATTTTGTCTGGTTGCTTACCTGCTAGACTCATGGCCAACGAAATGTTCCTCCTAGCCATTTTTTCCACAATAATACCTATTTTACCCAAAGTTTTTCAACTCATTTTAATAAAGTGGCCATCCCATTGCAAACAACTGAAGCAATACCCTGGACTCAGGAAAAGTGTAAGGATTTCTGTGTGCAGTGCTTTGAGGCGTCAGAGCCGAGGGACGTCGTGATGCGACTGACCGCTTCAGTGTGTTCTCAGTCTCCGACCACGAGCACTGTCAAGTCTCACCCCATGCTCTTACTCACACTTATGTCCACTTCGTTTAGGACACTTTCGCTGTTTTCTCTAGTCGTGTGTTTGATGTTTTCCTCTTTTCTCAGTCGTCATTCCAGCTGCTCAGAATGTGCAGAACTTCACCTCCAAAACAGTAAGTCAACAAACACTGTCCTCATCGCTTAAAAATGTGTGGCCATTGCCAGAATACCTGTACATTTCTTTTTCCACTCGTTTGATTAAAATTCACTTTCACAGGTGTTTAATATAGTAAGGTCTCAGTGTTCATTAATCACCATTGTAACGTCTTAAATTGTCTGTCCAATTATTCAATCCTAATATGCATCACATACAATAAAGTTCCCTTTATGAAACTCCTGTTAATGTTGATCTAAGTTAAAGCTCTTTTGAAATTGTGAATGTGAAATGAAAATGTGTTTTCCATGACTTTCAGAACAGCTGTGGTTCTGTTGCCACATTCTCTCTGCCGCCTGGAATAACGTATCCGGTCCAGATTCCAGCTGGCGTCACACTGCAGACGGCCTCAGGTGAGACTCGACACCACACCCGACACCACGCTCAACGCGCTCAACACCACGCTCAACACCGCGCTCAAAACACTCTCAACACTACGCTCAACACTCAACAACGGGCTCAACAACATGCTCAACACCACGCTCAAAACACTCTCAACACCACGCTCAACACTCAACAACGCGCTCAACACCGCGCTCAACACTCTCAACACTACGCTCAACACTCAACAACGGGCTCAACAACATGCTCAACACCACGCTCAAAACACTCTCAACACCACGCTCAACACTCAACAACGCGCTCAACACCGCGCTCAACACTCTCAACAACACGATGTTGTGTTTAGGTACTTGTCAGGAGATGGCGCTGTAGTCCACATGTTGTTACCTATAAAAGGTGTAGAGTAAGAATGGAAGTTGTTGCACCTGCTGCCTAATCATGTAACTGCCTGGCAGTGTTGTATTGCTTGTGGGTTTGAATAAACCTTGAAGTAAGAAACTTTCTTGTCTTCTTGATTACCTGGACTTGGACATAACAAATTGGCGACGAGGATTTTGCTGTCCTACAAGAAATATGTCTGCTATTGCTGCTTTTCCTACGCCATTCTTACCATGTCTGGGGGAGCCGTCTATCCTTGTGGCTTCTGGTTAAAGATGTTTGAGAATTACTTGCTTGACTTAAATGCATCAGGAGATGACTGGCCAGTTGCAAGAAAGTGAGCTTTGTATCTTCATTGCCTGGGAACAGAAGGTCAGAGACTATTCTATACTTTACCAAATCAAGGAGAAACAGTGGAGGATGCTATTGAGGCTTTGAAACTACACTTTATTCCTCGACGTAATGTTGTGGCTGAGCGTCATGCATTCAGAAAACGAATTCAAGCACCAGGGGAAACAATTCTGAAGTATGTTGCTTCTCTTCGGGACTTAGCCACCACATGTGAGTTTGCATCTAATAATGATGAAATGTTGCAAGATCAATTAGTGGAGAATGTAAACAGTCATCGTATTAGAGAACGTCTGCTATTGGAGATTGATTTGACTCTTAACAAGGCTATTACTATTGCTACACAAATGGAGGCTGCTGGTGAACAAGCTAAACTTTTTTCAAATCAGACTTTAGTACCTGTGCAAGCAATAAAAGCAACAAGTGTGCCTGCTGTTGATCGTTACAAAAGACAATCACATTTGAAACCTCTGTCGGTGCCTTCAAGGTCTTTTGCTATTTCCTTGGCTTGTGCATGTTATCGATGTGGATCTACAGAACATCTTGGAAATGATTCCAGATGTCCTGCAGTTTCTGTAAAGTGCATTAATTGTCAAAAGTTGGGACATATTTCAAGAGTGTGTCGTTAACAGAAAACACGTTCTGTACATGAGATTGAACTGCCTGAGCTTCAGATTCTTTACATGCATGATTCGATAAAGATAAAGTGTACTACTACTATCATGACTGAATCAGCCTCTGTACCTGTGGAGTTGATTGTGGATTCTGGATCTTCCGTTTCCATTTTGCCAAAATCTGTGTATGAAAAACACTTTAAACAAGACTCTTTGCTGCCTCCTCCTGTTAAGTTAGTGACGTATTCAAGAGATCCAATACCAGTGCTTGGTTGTCTACCTGTTACTGTTACCAGAGATAATATGAACTGTAAAACATCAATCTTTATAGTTGAATGTGGCACTGCTCTTCTTGGAATAGATTTAATTAATGGATTGCATCTCAAGTTTGAAGGTTCTTCCATCCTTCCAGGACCGGCTTAGTCTTCAGCTCCTGTAATGCAACTTTCTTCTTCTGTGCCTTTTACTAAGCTAGGATGTGCAAAAGAATTTGTGCATAAGGTAAAGACTTCTTCAGAGGTGAAACCTGTACGTCAGAAACTTAGACGGTTGCCATTATCTGTTCGAAATGCTGTCAGTAATGAACTTCAACGCCTTCTTGACTTGGGTGTTATTGAACGAGTGGATGCATCACCGTGGATTTCTCCAATTGTAGTTGTTCAGAAGAAGACCGGTGGTATTCGCATGTGTGTAGACCTGCGAGAACCAAATAAAGCTGTTGTTGCGGACAATTATCCTTTGCCCCATATTGCTGAGATGATGTCTATGCTGCGTGGAGCAACTGTCTTTTCTACAATTGATTCAGAGAATGCTTATTTCCAGCTTTTGTTACATGAAGAAAGTCGTGATTGCCAAACATAGCCAATTATCTGGATGATGTCATTGTCTGGAGACACTCAAAAAGGGACCATGACCACATGCTCAAAGTGGTTATTCAGTGCATACATGTTACAGGCTTACCACCACGCTCGACACCACGCTCGACACCACGCTCGACACCACGCTCGACACCACGCTCGACACCACGCTCGACACCACGCTCGACACCACGCTCGACACCACGCTCGACACCACGCTCGACACCACGCTCGACACCACGCTCGACACCACGCTCGACACCACGCTCGACTATGGGGTGTTGAGCGACACCGCGCTCGACACCACGCTCGACACCACGCTCGACACCGCGCTCCACACCGCGCTCCACACCGCGCTCCACACCGCGCTCCACACCGCGCTCCACACCGCGCTCAACGCTCAACACCACGCTCAACGCTCAACACCACGCTCAACGCTCAACACCAAGCTCAACGCTCAACACCACGCTCAACGCTCAACACCACGCTCAACGCTCAACACCACGCTCAACTCTCAACACCACGCTCAACGCTCAACACCACGCTCGACACCGCGCTCAACGCTCGACATCACGCTCGACACCGCGCTCAACACCGCGCTCATCGCTCAACACCTCAACGCTCAACACCACGCTCAACACCGCGCTCAACGCTCAACACCGCACTCAACGCTCAACACCGCGCTCAACGCTCAACACCGCGCTCAACGCTCAACACCGCGCTCAACGCTCAACACCGCGCTCGACACCGCGCTCGACGCTCGACACCACGCTCAACGCTCGACACCACGCTCAACGCTCGACACCACGCTCAACGCTCGGCTCAACGCTCGACACCACGCTCAACGCTCGACACCACCACGCTCAACGCTCGACACCACCACGCTCAACGCTCAACACCACCACGCTCAACGCTCAACACCACCACGCTCAACGCTCACGCTCAACACCACCACGCTCAACGCTCACGCTCAACACCACCACGCTCAACGCTCACGCTCAACACCACCACGCTCAACGCTCACGCTCAACACCACCACGCTCAACGCTCACGCTCAACACCACCACGCTCAACGCTCACGCTCAACACCACAACGCTCACGCTCAACACCACAACGCTCAACGCTCACGCTCAACACCACCACGCTCAACGCTCACGCTCAACACCACCACGCTCAACGCTCACGCTCAACACCACCACGCTCAACGCTCACGCTCAACACCACCACGCTCAACGCTCACGCTCAACACCACCACGCTCAACGCTCACGCTCAACACCACCACGCTCAACGCTCACGCTCAACACCACCACGCTCAACGCTCACGCTCAACACCACCACGCTCAACGCTCACGCTCAACACCACCACGCTCAACGCTCACGCTCAACACCACCACGCTCAACGCTCACGCTCAACACCACCACGCTCAACGCTCACGCTCAACACCACCACGCTCACGCTCAACACCACCACGCTCAACACCACCACGCTCAACGCTCAACACCACCACGCTCAACGCTCAACACCACCACGCTCAACGCTCAACACCACCACGCTCAACACCACGCTCAACACCACACTCAACGCTCAACACCACGCTCAACACCAGCACGTTCACCTCGCTCAACACCACACTCAACACCACACTCAACACCGCGCTCGACGCTCAACACCGCGCTCGACACTCAACATCGCGCTTCACGCTCAACACCGCGCTCGACGCTCTTGTGTACGGCCAATCCGTACATTTTGTGAAACGATGATGTCATCACACCACGTGTCAGCATTAGTCACACACCCCTACCTCAGGCGCTCAACACCGCGCTCAACACCGCGCTCAACACCGCGCTCAACACCGCGCTCAACACCGCGCTCAACACCGCGCTCAACACCGCGCTCAACGCGCTCAACACCACGCAAAACACTCTCAACAACGCGCTCAAAACACTCAACACCGCGCTCAACAACCTCAACACCACGTTCACCACTACGTTCACCGCGCTCAACACCGCGCTCAACACCGCGCTCAACACTCAACGCGGCAATGTATGAACATGTAAAACAACATCATGAAAGATACAGATCAAGTTGTTTTGTAATTTGTAAATTCATATGACTAATAGATTAATAATTTGTAAGGTAATGTAGCAGATTTTTGTTGTCAGTCTAAATGTGTCAAGTGTACAACTGCAGAAAATGCCTAGTGTTAAAAGTTTATCACTGCTCATTATGACTGTTACGTTTTAAGCAGGGAAAATGAGAGGCGAGAATCCAAGTTCAGCAACAGTTTATTCAAAACACAAACAAAGCTAATCCAGACTGGAAAACCAGAAACACAACAGCTTACAAAGAGGTGTGAAGATATGTAAGAACAACGACAGACAAAAGACAACTGAACACGGGTATAAATTTTAATTTGCTCTAAACTGGCAATTTACAAAGTGTGAAGCATGGGAAATTATGATAAATTCACCAAAATAAAAATATTAAGGTTATTTTCCGTATTCAAAGAAAACGAATTAAATCTAAAAATAGGCAAATATTTCTCGGCTTATTAGGTCGAGGCTCTGGCTCTGTGTATGAAGATGTCCTGAAGGGTTTAGCTCCAACACATACAGCACCTGTAGTTTTCAAATAAGCCTGAAGGACATGATTAGCTGGATTGGGTGAATTTAATTAAGGTTGAAGCTACACTCTGCAGGGCTGTGGCACTCCAGGAACTGAGTTTTGCACCCCTGTAACAGTTCCTTTATTCCCACAGACAAGACCTAGTTGAAGAAGACCACTGTCTAAAGCCCTGTCCACACTGAGATGCGTTTAGCTGCATACATACAAATTTTGTATCGTATTGCTGTTTCGTCCAGACGGATCCTGCGTTTTGGGACACTGAAACCGCTATTTTTTGAAACCGGGTCCCAGAGTGGATAAATCTGAAAACGCAAACCCTTGCGTTTTCTTGTGTACGGCCAATCCGTACATTTTGTGAAACGATGATGTCATCACACCACGTGTCAGCATTAATCACACACCCCTACGTCACACTTAACGGCAACAACAATGGCGGACTATATGCGTGCGGTCGTGCTGCAGAAGCTACTGAGCCTATTAGCTTTACTAAAGCTCTTCTGCTCCTATGCTACTACGGTGAGCAATCTTCATCTTCACCTTGCTGTCGTGTTGGGTTCGTATAGAGCGTGCAAGGTTAAACACCCATGCTCCAAGTCGTCTTCTCCTTGTTTAGTGTATCTCTGTGGCAGAATTACAGCGCCACATACTGTTCTGGCATGTATACCACATCGTTTTCAGTCGGTTTCAGTGGTTTCGTGTGTACACATATATTTCTTGATGATGCCGTGTTTATGAAAAAAAAATTAGAACGAGGAAAAAAAAATATCAGAGAGAAAGCTCTGGCTTAGTGTGGATGTGGCCTAAAGGCTGATTGATACTTCTGCGTCGGACCTACGCCGGAGCCTCTACGCTACAGACTACGTGTTGGTTTTCATTTATACTTCTGCGTCGTTGTCCGGCTTGACGCGCAATTATGCATGCAGAGGGAGCATGTGAAACCCGGGGAGCGGTTCTAGCGGACCAATCACAGCACTTGCGGTATGCGTAAAATTGACGCGTTGTTACATTTTTGGAGAGGTGCACGTCAGGGTACGCCGAAGGGTATGCGCGCTACACACAGCCTACGATGTAGCTACGGCGGGAGTTCGACGCAGAAGTATAAATTGGGCTTAAGACTTTGAATCCCCCATTCCAACCACTCGATGTAAATGAGCTGAAATAATGGCTTAAATAATGTTTAGAGGTTCTTCCCTGTTCCTCTCTCACCTTCAGGACATTTCTACAAAGTCAATGTTCCTGTAATGGTCACGCGAGGAGCTCAGCATGTCCTGACCCGACCCGCTCCGACCCGCATTGAGCAGAATTCCAACCCGGTTTCTCGGCCCATGGCTGTTGCTCGCAGCATCCCGGCCCATCTGTCTGTTCCCTGTCCTCCAGCGCCATCTGGTTGTGTAGCGTCTGAGACCCTGCCGAATCCTCTGCAACCGTTGCACCATCAGCTTTGCCAACAAACCGACGACAAACCCTCCCCATCAGCCTCTGACAGTCAGAGCGAGTTCAACCTCGACGACATTGAGTTCAGCCCGCAGCCCATCGACATGAGCGCCTCATCGTTCTTCACTCCGCCAGCACAGGGGCCGCGCTCGGATTATCCCCGGGATGTGATGGAGACGGCCTTAAAAGAGCCAGACGGAGCAGCTGATGAATCAACTGCTCTTCCAGACTTGAAGGCTGAAACTAATCATGACATTAAGGTAAACTTCAATGCAACATGCAAGACAACTATAAATATGAAACCAGTGTTGTGTACTAGTTGTTTCTACCTCCAAATAGAGATAGCAGACAAATTAAAAGCCCCAAAACCATAGGAAGCTAAGTGTTATCTGACAGGTTTCTGGAATGAAATGTTTTACATGCACTTAAGAAAACAGCAGCTTTTTAATACATTCGCTATTCTTAATAGGAACTTTATTCTTCTGTATGTTGTTGCTTTTTGCTGCCTGCACCTACAACTGGTTAATTTCTTGGCAGTCTGAAATGAGTTGCTGTTTTCAGGGACTGGATGAATTAACTCCTCTGCGTTCGATATGTCTGACTCATTCAAGCTATTTTTGTTTTTGGGTCCTACAGCACTTCTGTATAAAAACCCAGTCCCGTGTCTTACTTATCCAAGTATCCTTGCATCAGCTGGCAGCTTTAGTGCGTGCAGTGATGCCAGGTTGAGGGTGTTTGTAGCTCTTAATATGGTTGTTGCTGCACAATTAACCAACTTTCTCCATGTTAGATGCATTGTCTGTGACTAAAACAGGGGCTTTTTTACCACATGTTTTGGGACTGCCAAGTTATTTCTCAGTATTGGGCTAGAATACATGACCATATACAGAATGTTTTTGCATTTGTTTTTCCATTTACTTTTGAAACCCTATATCTAAGTAATATATCAACGGATAAATTGGACTCGAAGGACAAGAAACTTCTATACATCTTATTGGCAGCAAGTAAAAAGGCTCTAACGAGGAGATGGTTCAAACCAGAACCACCGACAACTGAGAACTGGATAAACATTGTGCAAGAGATCTACACAATAGAAAAACTGTCCTTTTTACTCAAAGGGCAGAGGGACACTTTCTATAGGACATGGTCCAAGTGGACGGAATATGTTAAGCCGGTTAGATCTGATTTTTTGTAAACTGCTGCTTTTTTACTAATTGTGCACAGATTTAAAGTTTAAATGAATAACATAAATAATATGGAAGTAATTTGGTTTTCCCGCCACCCACACCTGAGTTCTGATGTTCTTGTAATATAAAGGAAAAAATGGTAAAGCAACGTAATGTACTTCATATTTCAAACAATTGTAAAATTCAACACGCTTTCTCTAAAGTTAATTTAAAAAAAAAAAGAAGAAAAAACAGGGGCTTTTTCGTGATGTTCCATTTGATTGCTACATAGTCAATTCTTCGGTGAAGAGCAACGTGGCTCACGTCCTCAAAGTAATAAGCTTGGCGAAGGTGCTGTGGAAACAGTTCCTCTGCCCCACAGCGAGTCAGGCTTCTACAGCCATTACTTCCTCTTCCTCAAGAAGGACGGCAGCCTCAGGCCCATCCTAGACCTCAGACATCTGAACTGCGCCGCCAAGAAATGGCCATTCAGGATGCTAACTTTGAAACAAATCCTAGTAGCTAGTGCGCCCAGGGTATTGTTTTTTCTCAGTGGATCTGAAAGATGCATACTTTCATATCCAGATTGCCCCCCATCACAGACCGTTCGTGGTGTTCGAAGGGGTGGCAACTAGTATACTGTCCTACCATTCGGACTGTCTCTGGCCCCACGCACGTTTACAAAGTGCCTTTACGCAGAGCTTTCCCCCCTGAGACAGAAGGGGAGCCGACTTGGCCCAGTCGGAGGAGGAATTAATATCTCACAGATCTGTGCTCCTCAGCCATCTGGAATGCCTAGGACTCAGGCTGAATATAGCCAAGAGCTCACTGTCTCCCAGCCAGAGAATCTCTTTCCTGGGATTCTAGACTCAGCCCAAATGAAGGTGTGGTTAGCCCATAAGCGCGTTCAGACGGTTCAGCGGCTCGCCTCTTGTAAGAGTGGGTTTATCACTGAAAATTGTATTATACTTTTTTTTTTACTTTGTGTAGCATTATGGTAAAACGGATCGCTATGGCAACGGCTTTCTTACCTGTACACAACAGTGTTTTGCTTTGGGCAGAACAGACAGAACAGCAGTGTCTTTTAGTTTTTCCCTTGCGTTCGGCCTAAAACACCATTCGTGATCATCCAGTTTGATATGACTACAAACAGAGAGGTTTTTCAGATTTTCCGTCACGGCGCTCTCTCCGTATTTACGATTCTTTGCAGCCTTTAGTTGCTGCCTACAATGCACTGGAACCTTGACTAACCAAAAGTAACTCACTCCAACTAAACTTTTACTCTTTACATGGAACAATACATGTCGACACCATTATGACTGAAAGTTTGCTAAGTATTTCCTACTAAATAGGGCTGTCCCCTTTTAGTTGATGAAACGTTAGTCGACCAGAAGAGGCTTAGTCGATACATTTTATTAGTCGGTTAGTCTGTCTTCTAAAGTATGTTTTTGTCTTGCTCTGATTCACTAAGGTAAGCCTTTTATAAGTGTTTATACTGTATTTTAGACCTGTCAGGTGGTTGTACTGTCAGCCACTCGCCAGTGTGTGTCATATCTCTACTTAGAAAAGTAGCTTGTGTTTAGTGTGTGAAGAGCACAGGTTAGCTGTTACAACGAGTGCGAAAGCCTGACCATGGATGGACCACGCAAAACTACAAACCTCCGGGCAATCACTGGTTATAAAAATAAAGAAACTACAGACGGTGAAGAATCTACAATCAAAAAGGCAAAGCGACAGAGTTTGTAACAAAACCAAAGCAAGACTAAAATATAGCAATTGAATATGAATTATATCAATTCTAGTTAGGCGAATTGCTTTTGTCCCCAGCCTAATGCAGGAAAAAGTAGACCTTGAACTAAATGTGAATTGGTTTGGGTAAAAGCGTTTGCCAAATCCATTAAAAATGTGCATGTAAAATGGGTTGTTACTGAATATGGCTCTTCAGTTTAAATATGTTAACGTTAATGAGATTTGAGGGTGAAAGAAAGGAAATCACGTGTGTTTGAGATCAGTAACCATTTTCATTTTAGTAAAAACTCTTCATGTAGCCTTGCAGTTTTAATGACGCCATATAAATGTTTCTGCTCAAAGATTGTCGTTTTAAACAGAATATGATACTGATGCTGTTTCATCAGCTTGAGACGGAGCTCGACTTCATCACACAACTGGATGGAGTCGCTGACAGCAGCTCCGACACGGAGGAAGATGATGATGAGGAAGATCTGGGGCTGGTTGGAGAGGAAGAGTTTCTGGGAATGATCAATGGCAATGAGGAGGAGGAGTTGGAAGAGGAAGAGGTAATGTAAGCACTTGCAGAACACAGAACACCAAAGCTTTCTGTTATGTTATTGTTTTTCTTTCGTCAGAAATATAAACTGTATGCGGGTCGTTCCAGTTCACGGACAAATCATTTCAGTCAAATCTTTAGATCGATTTGATTCTTTTGAAAATGTCTAATGGCATGCACTTCTGCTGCGTTGTTTAACACGTGATGTGAATGTGCGTGGCGTTGGACGGTGTGTTGTGATAGAATCTGATATAATGTGCAGTGTAGCACCATACTAACAATCTCTCTTCAAAAGCAGATTGTGGAGCCATTTTATTTGTTCATGGTCTAATATCATGATATCGGTGAGAGTTGAAGACACGTAGACACGATACACTATAGACCAGTTACTGAACCAAAGAATGATCCGGTCTAACTGTCAGAGTTTTCAGAGGATTACAAGAGTCTGACCAGTGCCGATTGTACGAGGAAATATGCTGATGACTATAGCCTCTTATTAAAGATTTGCTATGCAACTTTTTTCAAAATTAACCAAATTTAAACCGTGAGTGTATCGTAAATCTGTCTTCTAAGCCTTAAGCCTTTTATAAGTGTTTATATTTTAGACCTGTCAGGTGGTTGTACGGTTCTACTTAGAAAAGTAGCTTGTGTTTAGTGTGTGAAGAGCACAGGTTAGCTGTTACAACGAGTGCGAAAGCCTGACCATGGATGGACCACGCAAAACTACAAACCTCCGGGCAATCACTGGTTATAAAAATAAAGAAACTACAGACGGTGAAGAATCTACAATCAAAAAGGCAAAGCGACAGAGTTTGTAACAAAACCTGAATCAACATTGGCTTGGCCTTTTAGAGATGGTGAGCATTCAGAGAGTTAAAGGGTTAGAAAAGCTTTTTTTCTTTCTCAATAGGCAAGATGTTGGTTACAATTTTTTTTTTTACTTTTTACACTAATTTTCTGGAAGATAAAAGCAGCCATTTTTCTGGCATGAGTTTAAGGAGTCTTAAATCATAGTTGATATTGCATTTTGCTTCTACATTTACATATTAGACCTTGAGAAAGTTGATTGTATTCCGATTGTTACTTTAATGTTGTAACATTTTCAGGAAAACCTGAAAATATCTGAGAATTCTAAATAATTATGGAAATAAGACTTTAGAAATATAATATTTTTCTAGTTATGCTCAGCTCTTAAATGTCTGATCTTTTATATTATTATTATTATTATTATTATTATTATTCCGATTTTTCTATTTTTTCAAAATAGCCGATCACTTGCTCAACACATTATGGAATGTATTTGAAAAAATCCTTTAAATGCAGTTAAATCCATAAATTGCTTTTGAATGAATCGAAAGCCCATGAATGAAATCAGGTCTCATTATAAGAGGACGAGCAGGAAGATTTCCTCACACACTGATTCTGTCAATCCTGTGCTCATGAACGTGTGATCCAGTTTAGAGGAGAAGAAATTAACGCTTCTGTTTTCTTCTCATGCGTTCTCTCAGGATCCGCTGAACTCTGGAGATGACGTGAGTGAACAAGATATCCCAGAGATCTTTGACACAGAGAATGTCATCGTTTGCCAGTATGATAAGGTAAAAACTACAGAGAAACTATTTGGGGGGGGGGGGGGGGGGGGGGATTTTATTGAATGAGGTGAAAGGAGTTGAAAATCACACACTGGATAAAGATGATAGCTATGAAATAAAACCGTACCGTTTTGTACAGGCGAACAAACCGTAAGCTGGCTTCTTTTGAATGATTCTTTACTCATTCATTGGGTTGCCCAAAAGAAAAAAACCTGTAGAATTGTGTGTGTTAAATTAATCTAAATGTACACTAGCATTCAGAAGTTTGAGATCACTATGTAATAAGTCAATCTTAATTTTACACAATCTTGGTAAAAACAATAAAAAAACAAGACTTGTAATACTGCAAATAGGGGTTCACTGAAACATGTTTTTAATTTACCGATCTGATTCTGATACCCGAATTCTGCACATCGGCCAGTATTTATTTAAGTTCTATTTCTGCAAAACCAAAGCGGTAGTGATGGGCGATACCACACTTTTAGGATTCGATACGATACCGATACTTTTTCTTGCATTTTCATCGATATCGATACCGTTCGTTTCATATTGACAATTTTTGTCATTAAAAATATTATTACATTTAAGACAAATCACAAGACAAATACAGACCATTTAAACTAAATTTATTATGGTCAATACATAATAAAATACAATTTTATATAACATAAATATGAATGAAATAAATTAAATATGAATAATACACATTTCCACTTTTCTTATTTCTCAAAAAATAAAGAAAAAAGACCAATCTTGGTAGAAAAAGCTAAAAGGGGGGAAAAAATGGAAAACAAAAACTAATACATCAATACCACGCTTCGTTTTTTGTCTGCCATAATATTATACTCTTGTAACTGTTCTTTCCCTCCGACTCCGACTCCCGCTTTCGTACTGGACTGTGTGTGTGTGTGTGTGTGTAATCGTCGGCTGTGTCGCTCATTCGCTCGTCTCCTGTCACGTGACATGGGCCAGCTCATACGCCGCCAGTTACAGCCAGGGGTGTCGCGGCACATAGTAATTTAAGGAAGTAATCTAAAACAGCTGAAAGTGATACATACACTCCCAATTATATTATTTTTTTTTAGTTTATATCGATATTATTTTAAGGAAATCGATGCCAAATGAGTAGCGTGAGCATATCGATCTATCGATACCACAGGATCGATCCGCCCATCCCTACAAAGCGGGCTCATGTGATTTTATGTGATGTGATTAAAAGTTGAACGGCAAGTTCATTATATTAATAGACCGTTTCTAGACACAGCGTTGTCAGTTTTGACTGTTTTTGCTAACGGAAATCGTTGAACGACATGTCCAGAGTTTCATGTGTCGTTCTTAAATGATTTAGTGTTTTTGAACGAATCAAGAGACTCAAAATGATTCTATGACCTGTTTATAAAGTGGTCACTTGCTTTATTAATGAATGAATCATCCGGTTTGAACGAATCGGTTTAATGAATGATTCTGTGGTTCACTTATAAATTTTTCCACCACCTACTGGCAGGTTTAGTTTCATATAGCATAATAGTATTGCTTAATTTTTCCAACATTTCTGTATTAAAAATGTTATATTTAAAACTTTAGTTTTATAAAAGTATTTATTAAATTATTGCAGTGTAAATGTATTTTGTTATTTAGTAAGATCGATTTAGTTGATTCTGATTTCATTGGATTGGTAACAGCCCTATAGTGGATATTGAAATCAAAACTAACTTTAGCTGGACAATAACTTTATTCTAGAGCTTCTGTAAAGACAAACAATCTCTGTTTCAAAGCAGCTTTACAGTGATAACATGAGATTACAGTAACAATCTATATTGTTAAAAGTGCTATATAAAGGAAGGTGACTTGACTGCTTTCAGGTGCAGAAATTTGAATAAAGTAATCGAATGTGAAATAACACTGCATGTTCATTACCAGGGCCGGCGCTCCGCACACGCACATCACGCGCTGCGCGTAGGGCACCAAGTGCTTGGGGGGGCACCAAAAAATCTGGGTCGTGAAAAATCATCACAATAGGCTACTAGTATAAATAACAAATAAAATATGTCTAAAGCATGTTAATATACAAAAGCAATACAAAAGTAATATAGGCCTAGACCAAATTAGTCGAGAAAAAGGTGAATCTCCTTTTTCGTCTCCCTCTGGTGCCCCCCCTTCCCCACCTCCCAGTGCTCTGTTCGATTATGCCTCAATCAATGTCAAATTTGGCAGACACCGACCTCAGACATGGCCTCGAAAAGGCACCAAGAGTCGGGGGCGAAAAAAGGAAAAAGAATAGACAGCGGGATGATACTCGCGCGTCGCTTTGCAGGTAAGACAATGTTTTAAATAAAAATGTTAGTTTTGTAGCGCGGGCGCCCTTGCGTCGTGTATGCATGTCCAGGGGGGGCGTCGCTAGTAGTGCAAATGAAATGATCCGGGGCTTTTTTAGCCCTGGATGTTGAATCTTTTATTTTAACGGGGGTCCGGGGCTTTCTCCCCCGGAAAATTTTGAAACTTGGCCTGTTTAAGATGCAGTTAGTTTGTTTGGGGAGAAAAGGAAGACCGCTTAGATACGTTTTTTCGTTGTTGTTTTATGCGGATAATGCGGTCATTTTCAAGAGGTTCATAGGCCAAGGCCCAAGGGCGACATCTGTTGGTGAAACTGCAATTAGAAAAAAAAAAAAAAAACACAATCTCAGTGTTTGTATATTTTCATATTCACAGAGTTGTCAAATTATTAGGGCTGGGAAAAGATTAATCGCATCCAAAATAAAAGTTTGTGACTACATGATATATGTGTGTGTACTGTGTATAATTATTTTGTATATATAAATACACACACATATGCACGTATATATTTAAGAAATATTTGCATGTATATACTGTATATATTTATATATAATTTATATTATATATAAATTTAAATATTTTATATATAAATAACAAATATCTCTTAAATACATAAATGCAAATGTGTATTTATATATATACAAAATAATTATACACAGTACACACACATATATCAATTATGTACAGAATTATTATATTGTGCTTCATCAGACTAAGAAATTCTGAATGGTTGTTATTCCTTGGGTGAGTGGGTGGGGGGGGGGTGCAGGCACCACCAAGCATTTGTGCTTAGGGCACCCAAATGGCTAGCGCCGGCCCTGATCATTACTGTATAAATTAAGATAAGAAAACTTTATTGTCTGTCACAAGTGACAGAAATTTGTCTTTGACAAGACCGGCTCAGATAACATAAAAACACATACAAGAACATAGATACACTCAAGACCATTTAGCCACATTAGCTGTACAGACATGTGCAAAATACAAAAATGTGTGTGTGTTCTGTCTATGGTTGTTCAGTATAGTAATGGCCGTGGGAATGAAAGATTTTTTGTATATGTTTTTCCTTGCAAGCGGGACTCTGTAGCGTCGACCTGATGGCATTAACTGAAAGGATTGGTTAAAGGGTTAGTTCACCCAAAAATGAAAATTAAGTCATTAATTACTCACCCTCATGCTGTACCAACCCCGTAAGACCTTCGTTCGTCTTCGGAACACAAATGAAGATATTTATGATTAAATGTGACAGCTGGATCACTCCTCCATAGGCTCCCTAAGGGAACGAAACTTGACGGCCCAGAAAGTCAATGAAGAAAATGTTTAAATATTCAATGTCACAACAGTGGCTCAACTATAAGTTTATGAAGCGACGAGAATAATTTTTGTGCGGAAATAAAACAAAAATAACGACTTTATTCGACTATTCCTTTTCTTCCTTGTAGGCCTGAAACGAGACTTCAAGAGATTTCCACGACGCGCGCGCGAGAACTGAACTGAAGTAGTTGAAGGAGATCGCAATTCTCGCGCATGCGTCGTGGAAATCTCTCGAAGTCTCGTTTCAGGCCTACAAGGAAGAAAAGGAATAGTCGAATAAAGTCGTTATTTTTGTTTTATTTCCGCACAAAAAGTATTCTCGTCGCTTGATAAACTTATAGTTGAGCCACTGTTGTGACATGGAATATTTAAACATTTTCTTTAATGACTTTCTGGGCCGTCAGGATTCATTCCCTTAGGGAGCCTATGGAGGAGTGATCCAGCTGTCACATTTAATCAAAAATATCTTCATTTGTGTTCCGAAGACGAACGAAGGTCTTACGGGGTTGGTACAGCATGGGGGTGAGTAATTAATGACTTAATTTTCATTTTTGGGTGAACTAACCCTTTAAGGGGGTGGGTGGGATCCTGTGTGATTGTAGTGGCTTCCCTCAATGCTGACCGGGTATGAAGTTCTGTTAAGGGAGTTTGAGGGGAGCCTATCATCTTACTGGCTTGATTTATTATACGTGCAAGTTTAGTTTTGTGCTTGACGGTGAGGGCATTATACCAGGCTGAGATATTGAAAGTGAGTATGGATTCAATGAGTGACTGGTAGACCCTAGTTAAAATGGTCTTGTTCACACTAAAATCTCTAAGTTTCCTCAGCAGGTGTAAGCGCTGCTGGGCTTTCTTATACACAGTGTCTGCGTGCTGTGAAAAAGACAGAGATGTGTCCATCTCTGTCCCAAGGTATTTAAAAACATTGACTTGTTCAACTGGCTGACCATTAATGCAGAGGGGTTGAAACATTTGCTGTGTATTTTTAGTTTCCCTGCTCTGACAGCACAACTCCTTGGTTTTATCGATGTTATGCTCCAGGGACATTTCTTGGAATGTTGTGACCAAATTATTAACTGTTTGATGGTAATCAGACAGTGCCTTAGTATCAGACAAGTGGGCTACCAAGGCCATATCATCAGCATACTTAAACAGAAACATTCCATCCCTGTTACAGGATATATTGTTTGTGTAAACAGAAAAAAGAGCAGGAGATAAAACACATCCTTGGGGGAGGCCAGTGTTTAAAAGCTGTTTCCTAGAATTAAACCCATTCACACGTACCTATTGTGGTCTGTCCTGTAAAAAGTTCTTAATCCATAAAATCAGTTTTGGGTGGACCTGAAGCTCGACTAGATGTTGCAGAAGTGTGTGTATGTGTACAGTATTAAAAGCAGAGGAAAAGTCCATAAATAGAATCCTTGTGTGGGTGTGTGATGAGTCCAGCTGTCTGGTCACAGTGTCCAAGAGAGTTAGGGTTGCATCTTCCACTCCACGGTTAGCTTTATAAGCGAACTGGAATGGGTCCAGTCTTCCTGTCACAGAGCTGGAGAGGTGGTTACCTACCACTCTTTCCATACATTTGCAGAGTATCGATGTCAGGGCAACTGGTCTGAAATCCTTGGGGTCTTTGGCATGTGTCTTTTTAGGAATTGGGATGATGGTTGATTCTTTCCACTGGTGAGGAACACAGCTTGAATCCAGGAGGCTCTGAAAGAGCTTGGTGAAAACCCCACTTAGCTGGGTGGAGCAATCTTTAAGCACTCTACCTCTGAGCCTGTCAGGGCCAGGGGTTTTGTGTGGGTTCACTCGCCTTAGGACAGATGCCACTAATTTCTCATCTATGATGAGAGCCTGGTGGGATAGACTGGGGCTGGGGGGATTCCAGCTGGCTGGTGTGCTACAGTTGTCGAACCTGCTGAAGAAGTTGTTTAACTGCTCTGCAAAGGAGGCAGGGTCTTGACAGTTGATCACTGCAGGTTTAGATGTTCTCCCCATCATGGTGTTTAACCCCTGCCATGCCACCCTCGCATTCCCAGAGGTTGATTTTTGTTCTACTATGTCCTTGTAGTGAATTTTCGCCATCTTAGCCTTCCTTCTAAATTCTTTCTGTAGCTCCCTCACCCGGAGTGTGTCACCTTCTAAAAAAGCCTTCTTTTTTAAAACCAGACAGATTTTCATGTCTTTGGTGACCCACTGCTTGTTATTTGGATGTATTGTTGTTTGTTTAGTTGGAGTTACCACGTCCTCACAGAATAAGATGTAAGAAGTTATTACATCAGTCAGTAAATTAAGATCATTCCCACAATCCTCGAAAAACAAACCCCTCTCAGTGTTTCTGAAGTCTATTCGTTCCAAACATTATTTATTTTTTTAAGTGGTGCTCCTCTTTTAAGTTGTGACCTGTACTTTGGCAACAACAGAATAACCTTGTGATCAGAACGACCAATAGGAGGACGAGGTTTTGATATACGCATCTGGTATGTTGCCATAGCACAAATCCAGTCTGCTGTGCATTCTCGTGGGGATTGTAACATACTGCTCCAAGTTAGGTAGATATGTGGTGACATCGCATTTGTTAAAATCCAACAGCAAAAATACTGGTTGTTCACCAGATTGGTTGACAGCCCTATTGTAACTGTCTGTTATATGTTCAGCAGCCAGTGTGAAATCAGGTCCTGGTACATATACTAAAATCACAGTGATCTGAGAAAATTCTCGGGGTAAGTAAGTGCTAAGTAAGTAAGTAAGTAAGTGAGTGCTTGCAACACTCAGTCTCTCTCACAGTGTAGTTGGTTGCCCACTTGTTGTTGACAGCTATACAGAGCCCGCCCCCAATCGACTTCCGTGTTTTCCGCACATCCCTGTCAAAGCGTATGATGTTAAAGCCATCCAGATCAAAATCCACGTCCTCAGAAAGCCATGTTTCTGTAAAACAGAACAAGCTTGTTTGCCTATAGTCTGAATCCGACCTCACGAGTGTGGACAGACAGCTCGTCAGCCTTGTTCCGTAATGATCGTACATTTGACAGGGTGATAGCCGGTAGCGGTAAACGGCTACCTCTTCTCCTCATTCTGTTGCGAATACCTCCTCTAGACCCTCGTTTCCTCCGTATTCGCCTCCGTTTGCTGCCACGTATTAACTCCGGAGGAATCTGTGTTGTGGAAAGGGATACCTGCGATGGCTCTAAGGCAAGTCGGCTCAACTCCAACAGCTGGTTCCTGCAAGCCTGCCTGGGTTGACGGCGAATGGAGTATCTGGTCCTAAGAAAAGTCTGTTTACGCGACATAGACTCACGATCGCGAGCCAGATGTACGCTAAATTCAACACTGTTGTTATTGACATTTTGTCAAACGTGAAAACACACACTTTGTAACACAACACAACGCGAAATAACAGAAAAATACTGAGCCTGACCGTGTCGGGAGTCGCTTAGACGCACAGCGCCCCACATTAAATGGATCTTTATAAATTTACAAAAGGTATTTAGTCAAAGAGCAGTGAGTGATATCTTTGTCCTTTGTTTGATCAGCATTAAAACAGAGCAGCAGGTTTATTAGACTGCTGTTACTTTAAGACTGAATGCACAGGTCCAATATAAATACTGTCTACGTTCACTTGAGATATAACCGAATATGTTTACTAGATATTTGCGTAGAAAGGTGTCTTTTTCATAATTTTGTGTGAATTCGTCCGTACAAGCGCAAGACGTGAAAGAGAATTCACTTCAGTATTTGTGTGCTTTCTGAGGCAGCTCCATATACCACAATGCAAGTCAAGTCAAGTCATCTTCATTTATATAGCGCTTTTAACAATGGATTGTTTCAAAGCAGCTTTACAGAGATAAACATATAATTTAAGGTAACAGATTGTTTTGGCATTATAGCGGTTCTTGAATAATGTTATTTCCAGCTAAAGTTAACTTTGATTGATTCACCTCCGTCGAAATGATCAGACTTTTAAACGCGAACCTGTGATTAACGCTGACGGCGTTCACATGCTCATTCAGAATTGATTCTATAGTTATGTGCTTTTTAAAATATGTGCGCAGGTTTATAATTCATACAACCCAGCCTAAACAAACTACTTTTCTTGCCTATAAATTTTGATACAGAATTTTGTTTTATTTTATCACTTCGGGGTACGCGAGCCGTAATTCACAACGATTTATCTGTAGAGTGGGAAAGGGATCCTCCATATGGAGAGGCTAGTGGATACTTCAGCACTGCATTGTCATCGGGTCCAGGCGGATCTCCTTCATCAGATCTGGACACGGCCTGGATCCGGCAGGCTGCGGGAAAACCTCGGGATAAACAAAGACACTAATATTAGCGTAGATGCCATTCTTCTTATGATGTAGCGAGTACATCAAGATTTAACGGAAGTGTTCCCAGTTCCGGCTGACCTAATCTATGCAGCCTAACATTGAATTTATAGAAGTCTATAGTGCGTTATGTGTATGCTAGGTCAAAGAGATGTGTTTTTAGTCTAGCTTTGAACTGACAGAGTGTGTCTGCTTCCCGGACAATGGTAGGAAGACTGTTCCAAAGTTTTGGTGCTAAATAGGAAAAGGATCTACCGCCTGCAGTCGATTTAGATATTCTAGGTATTATCAACTGACCGGAATTTTGAGATCGCAATGGACGTGAAGGACTATAATACGTTAAGAGCTCGCTCAAGTACTGCGGAGCTAAACCATTTAGTGCTTTGTAGGTAATCAACAATATTTTAAAATTTATACGATGTTTAATAGGGAGCCAATGCAGTGTTGACAGAACCGGGCTAATATGGTCATATTTCCTGGTTCTGGTAAGAACTCGAGCTGCGGCGTTTTGAACTAGCTGTAGTTTATTTATTAAGCGTGCAGGGCAACCACCCAGTAGAGCATTACAATAATCTAGCCTTGAGGTCATGAACGCATGGACTAATTGTTCCGCATTTCCCAATGAGAGCATATGGCGTATTTTAGATATATTTTTAAGATGGAAAAATGCAGTTTTACAGATACTAGACACGTGGCTTTCAAAAGAAAGGTTGGTATCAAAGAGCACACCCAGGTTCCTAACCGACGACGAAGACTTGACAGAGCAGCCATCAAGTGTTAGACAGTATTCTGGGTTATTACGTGTGGAAGTTTTTTGTCCAATAATTAGAATCTCTGTCTTTTCAGAATTTAGTAGTAGGAAATTACTAGTCATCCAATTTTTTATATCAGCTATGCATTCCGTTAATTTTGTGAATTGGTAAGTTTCGTTGGGTTTTGAAGAAATATACAGCTGAGTATCATCGGCATAACAGTGAAAGCTAACTCCATGTTTCCTAATGATATCTCCTAATGGTAGCATGTACAGAGTGAACAGCAGCGGTCCTAGTACTGAGCCTTGTGGTACGCCATACTGAACTTGTGATCGATAAGACATCTCTTCATTTACTGCTACAAACTGATAACGGTCAGATAAGTATGATTTAAACCATGCTAGTGCAATTCCACTAATGCCCACATAGTTTTCTAGTCTATTTAAAAGAATGTTGTGGTCAATTGTGTCAAATGCAGCACTAAGATCGAGTAACACTAATAGAGAGATACAACCACGATCGGATGATAAGAGCAAATCATTTGTGACTCTAATGAGAGCGGTCTCAGTGCTATGGTACGGTCTAAATCCGGACTGAAAATCCTCGCAGATATCATTTCTTTCTAGAAAGGAACACAGTTGTGAAGATACTGCTTTTTCTAATATCTTTGACAGAAAAGGCAGATTCGAGATCGGCCTGTAATTGACTAATTCTGTAGGATCAAGTTGTGTTTTTTTAACAAGCGGTTTTATCATAGCCAGTTTAAAGGTTTTTGGTACGTATCCTAGAGACAAAGATGAATTAATGATATTAAGAAGAGGATATATGACCTCTGGAAACATCTCTTTCAGTAGCTTAGTCGGTATAGGATCTAACATACAAGTTGTCGATTTAGATGAATTAACGAGTTTGCAGAATTCTTCCTCTCCTATAGCAACAAATGAGTCAAATTTTTCCTCAAGGAGACTACAATGCACTTCCTGATGCGATACTGTGGTAGACGGTTGCATAGTTATAATTTTGTCCCTGATATTATCAATCTTATAAGTGAAGAAGTTCATAAAGTCATCACTGCTGTGTTGCTTGGACACTTCTGAGCTTGAAGCTTTCTTTTTCGTTAGTTTAGCCACTGTTTCAAATAAATACCTTGGATTATGTTTATTTTCTTCTAATAGGTTTGAAAAATAAGCAGATCTAGCAGCTTTTAAAGCCTCTCTGTAAGCAATCGAGCTCTCTTTCCATGAAATCCGAAATACCTCTAGTTTAGTTTTCTTCCAGTTGCGCTCCATTTTTCTGGCTGCTCTCTTAAGGGCCCGGGTGTGCTCGCTGTACCACGGCGTTGGGCTATTTTCTTTAATCTTCTTTAAGCGCAACGGAGCAACTGCGTCTAAAGTGCTGGAAAAGAGAGAGTTAAACGTTTCTGTTGCAATATCAAGTTCTTCTAAGCTATCCGGGATGCTGAGATGATGAAACTGATTAGGAAGATTATTGATAAAGCAATCTTTAGTGGCAGAAGTTATAGGTCTAACGTATTTATAACACGGAGTCGGCTTTGCAGCCTTGGCTAAATGTAATTTACATGAGACTAGATAATGATCTGAGATGTCATCGCTCTGCTGCAGAATTTCAACGGTATCAACATCTATTCCATGTGATAATATTAGATCTAGAGTATGATTACGACGATGAGTAGGTCCTGACACGTGTTGTCTAACTCCAATTGAGTTTACAATGTCTTTAAATGCCAATCCAAATGCATCTTTTTCATTATCTACATGTATATTAAAATCACCAACAATTAGTACTTTATCTGCAGCCAATACTAATTCTGATAGGAAGTCCGCAAATTCTTTGATAAAATCTTTATGGTGCCCTGGTGGCCTGTATACAGTAGCCAGCATAATTCTCAAATGTGATTTATCGTTTACACTATATATTTTTACATTAAGCACCAATACTTCAAAAGAAGTATATTTAAAGCTAGATTTCTTAGTGGTTTTGAAAATATTACTATAAATTACAGCAACACCTCCCCCTTTGCCTTTCAGACGAGGTTCATGTTTATAACTGTAATCTTGTGGGGTTGACTCATTTAAAATAATGTAATCGTTTGGTTTTAGCCAGGTTTCTGTCAAACACAGCATATCAAGATTATAATCTGAAATCATATCATTAACTATGAGAGATTTTGAAGTAAGGGATCGAATATTCAGCAACCCAAGCTTTATCATTTGCTCATCTGTATTATATCTGTTTTTCATTTGTTGAACATCAATTAAATTTTTAACCTGACGTTTTTTGGAGTTCCAAATTCGGGGAACAGACACAGTCTCTATATGATGACATCTAGGTGAAAGAGACTCTATGTGATGGGATTTATCTGACCTTGGTGACGTGAGGCCGCTAGCAGACGGTCGGTTTAGCCAGTCTGTCTGCTTCCTGACCTGAGCCCCAGATTGTCATGTTTTATCTCTAAGACTATGAGCCAAATTACTAGAGAGAAGAGCAGCACCAGCCCAGGAGGGATGGATACCATCTCTTTTCAACAGATCAGGCTTGCCCCAAAAACTTTTCCAATTGTCTATGAATTTTATATTATTCTGCGGACACCACTTCGACAGCCAACCGTTCAGTGAGGCCAATCGGCTAACTATCTCATCACTCCTGCGTACAGGAAGGGGGCCAGAGTAAATTACAGTGCCTGACATCGTACTTGCGAGTTCACACACCTCTTTAATATTAATTTTGGTGATCTCCGACTGGCGGAGTCGAACATCATTAGTGCCGACATGAATAATGATCTTAGAGAATTTACGATTAGCATTAGCCAGCACTTTTAAATTTGCTTTGATGTCAGGCGCTCTGGCTCCCGGCAAACATGTGACTATGGTGGCTGGTGTCTCTATTTTCACGTTCCGTGTGATCGAATCACCAATTACCAGGGCACAATCAACAGAATTCTCAGTGGGT
This sequence comes from Tiaroga cobitis, assembly GCA_030578255.1. Lineage (NCBI taxonomy): Eukaryota > Metazoa > Chordata > Actinopteri > Cypriniformes > Leuciscidae > Tiaroga > Tiaroga cobitis. Next base: position 188,277 of record CM060603.1, on the reverse strand, counting down.
GTTTCACTGAGTGGGGCAAATCGGTTTGTTATGGGAATCGGAACGGAAGAGTGGTTCTTTGATCCACGACTAGAACGATCTCTCACGGTCACCCATCTGCCCTGCTGCACGGGCTCTACTTCAGCCGGAACCGAATCATGTAAAGAGTTCACTATGCTAGGCGCATCCAAAACACTATCTAAAGATCTAGCATTCTTACCATCCTCAATTAAAGTTTGGATGCGTGTCTCTAGTTCTGAAATCTTCTCCGTCAGCCTGACTGTCTCCTTGCATTTATCACATATAAATCCTATATTGCCATCGGAGAAGGCTATACTAAACATATGACATGTGACACAGGTGACAATAACAGGACAAGAAGACATTACTCACCGTGTTTGTTGACTGATTTCTTACTTACCTGGACTTTATGAACTCAAAGGCGCGGGCGCGCGAGAGAAAATAAATAAATAAATGAGCGCACGGGTGGCGCGTTAGCAGGCTAACGTTAGCGAGTTACTAGCGTGCTGTGTTAAGAATAACGGAAGCTAGAGATGTAAGGTTAATCTGAGATGTTGGGTAAGCTGTATTTAGTAGTATAAACAACTAGATAGTAAATGATGGCTCAAAACATAAAGAAATACGAGGCTCAGGCGAAGCTTACAGCCTCGAAGCAAACAAACACACAGCAGGCAGCGAGGCAGACAGGAGCAATCGATCAGCGATCAGGCAGGAGCACCCACTGTACAACACGGTGGTGACGTCACCGTTTAATTTAGCACCACCGCAAACAACTCTGATATATGGGTTATTATTTTTTACATTTAAAACAACCCAAACACACCTATACTGCAGGGAAAATAGTGAAATATATATTAACTCCATAGCGGATTGAAGTGATTAAGGGCTTCAGGCGTTCCAGTTCAGCCAGTAAGCAATGACGTTCATACAAGTGAACGAGACTGAGGGGGCGAGACTACTGAGGGGGCGAGACTACTGAGGGGGCGAGACTACTGAGGGGGCGAGACTACTGAAGGGGCGAGACTACTGAGGGGGCGAGACTACTGAGGGGGCGAGACTACTGAGGGGGCGAGACTACTGAGGGGGCGAGACTACTGAGGGGGCGAGACTACTGAGGGGGCGAGACTACTGAGGGGGCGAGACTACTGAGGGGGCGAGACTACTGAGGGGGCGAGACTACTGAGGGGGCGAGACTACTGAGGGGGCGAGACGACTGAGGGGGCGAGACGACTGAGGGGGAATTGTAAAAAGGAATTGTAGTCACCTCTTGCGTGTGCTTGCCGTCTGAGTCGTGTCATTGCTCGGAGACCGCCCCTTCTGGTTTTCTACTGAGGGGGCGAGACTACTGAGGGGGCGAGACTACTGAGGGAGTGAGACTACTGAGGGGGCGAGACTACTGAGGGGGCGAGACGACTGAGGGGGCGAGACGACTGAGGGGGCGAGACGACTGAGGGGGCGAGACGACTGAGGGGGAATTGTAAAAAGGAATTGTAGTCACCTCTTGCGTGTGCTTGCCGTCTGAGTCGTGTCATTGCTCGGAGACCGCCCCTTCTGGTTCTCGACTGAGGGGGCGAGACGACTGAGGGGGCGAGACGACTGAGGGGGAATTGTAAAAAGGAATTGTAGTCACCTCTTGCGTGTGCTTGCCGTCTGAGTCGTGTCATTGCTCGGAGACCGCCCCTTCTGGTTTTCGACTGAGGGGGCGAGACGACTGAGGGGGCGAGACGACTGAGGGGGCGAGAGTACTGAGGGGGAATTGTAAAAAGGAATTGTAGTCACCTCTTGCGTGTGCTTGCTGTCTGAGTCGTGTCATTGCTCGGAGACCGCCCCTTCTGGTTTTCTACTGAGGGGGCGAGACTACTGAGGGGGCGAGACTACTGAGGGGGCGAGACTACTGAGGGGGCGAGACTACTGAGGGGGCGAGACTACTGAGGGGGCGAGACGACTGAGGGGGCGAGACGACTGAGGGGGCGAGACGACTGAGGGGGCGAGACGACTGAGGGGGCGAGACGACTGAGGGGACGAGACTAACCCTCACCCTACAGTACCCAGATGTTTGTGTAGTGGGACTTATTGTGGCTCTATAATTAAACTGATGTGCCGGGGGTAGTGAGGGTCCAATCACGAACAGGAGGGACAATATAGAAAGGAATTGTAGTCACCTCTTGCGTGTGCTTGCCGTCTGAGTCGCGTCATTGCTCGGAGACCGCCCCTTCTGGTTTTCGTTGCTGTTTCCGCTTTGAGGTAGGTGCTATTTGGCTCGTTAGTGAACCCAGATGCGGGAGCTTGTATAAACGATTGTGTCGTTCATAGCTTCAGGATAATTCGCGGCTGTCGGCGGCCCCGGCTCTCCCGTTACATGCCTCTCTTGCAGTCCAGTGTCTCCTGATGCTTTGAGGTAACGTATGTGTGCGTTGGCTAATTAGTTAGCACCCCGATGTGTGATGTGTTGTAATAACTGTGTGGGTTATAGCTGTGGGGATAGCTCGCTGTGTGGGCTCTGGGCGGCGGGCGCTCTCCCTTTGCATGTCCCTCTCGCATTCCCGTGCTTTGGGGGATGGTGATGGTGATGTTCGGCATGGCGTGGATGGGCGTCGGTTTATGAATTAAAGGTACGTGAAACGTCCATTTTGTGCAGCGCCCATTCTGTCATATATTGCAAATATATGTTTGTTTGTATTTTCGGAGTAATAGATGTTCTGCGGCGCCTGGTGGGCAACGCTGTTTGACGCTGCTGCTTGTACCTTCAGATTATTTACGATAACAAACTCTCTTCCCAACGCGTGTGTGCACAGCCTAAGTGTTTTGTGTGACGCTTGTTTTCCAGTGCGTGTCACTGTGATCGCTGGGCGTTTTTTTTTACTAACTAGTCTTTCAAATTGTGTTTTTGTTTGTTTGTTATCTTAATTTTTTTTGCATCTTCAATTGTCATTGGTTTCTTAACTGAATGTTCTGATTGTTTTGCTTTGTCAGTGTTTTGCAGAATTGTGTTTGTTTTGAGGTCTGATTTCCCTCAAATGTGCTGGTAGAACGTCAGGGAGGTTAATAGAAACCCAGTGGTGACATCAAACCTTGATTTTCATTTTTTGTAGTATATTTTTTTTGTTTACTTGTCTAAATGTTTATTATGTGTGCATGTTTGGAGTAAGTGTCTTGTGTGTTGAGACCTGTAGTAATTTTTACTCTTATTACAGGAGCCGAGGCTTCAGGGCAGGCCACTAGTAGGCGTTACGTGCGGTGGTGGGTTCGTCACAGAGTCCTGTGCTGGACTGGATTGCAGTGTGTGTTGATGCTTGTACATGGGGTTTTGAGAGTGATATTGAAGCCTTGTGCGCTGTGGAATTTGTGTATCTGCCGTTAAGCCTCGGCCTCCTTTATCTCTTGGTCTCTTTTGTGGTGAATGCTGATGACCCAGTTCTTTCTTAATGTCTTTTTTAAATGGTTGAGAGTATTAAAATAAAACTTTTGTATATTTAGTATCCACGTCTCTGGCCCTCCTTTGACAATCACGTTCCTGTGTGTCTTTTGTGTAAAACATTAAATCTTTAGGATTAATATTTCCCTGATAAACAGGGTGGCGTAGTCAGGTCGCGCTACATTCGCGTTCATGATTCTTCTGGACCTGCAAACATCCTGTAATAGTGTAGGGAACCACTCGTTACATAAATCAGGTAACAGTTCATGTTTTACTTACATATACGATTTTGTTTTAATGCAATAAATATACATCATCTAGTGCTGCTCACATTTCATAAGGAACAGATGTTCTGTGTGTCCCAGCTCTTCAGCTCTTTCACCATTGTCAGGGTTCATTCTGTGGCAGTCTGACTGGTGGTTCATCAGTTTTACTACTTAGTGTGTGTGTATGTAGAGGTGTATGTAGAGAACCTGTGTTGGTTGTGTTGGGAGTAGTTATTTATGTCTTTGTGTTTTCTGAGTGAGAACATGGTTAAACGTGCAGAATAATGGCATTTTTTGAGTTTTGCAGAGAATACTGAAAATATGGATCATATGAAAACAGCAGAACTGTTTCTGTGCATGTGTCGTGCTGTAGGTGGTCACTGAAAACTCAAACGTGTGAGTGATCTACTAGAACAAATGAGGTCTGATCTTGGCTCCTTATGACAGACCTGAATCTAGTTTATGATTCTGACCGTGAGTGGAAGACATTTTGTATGAATCCGACATGGTTGAGAATATTAAAAAACAGGGGCGTGGTACTGGGGAGATAAAGGGTACCGAGTGATTCATCGGATTCAATGGGCCCATAGAAGTCGCCGAGCTCAAGTCAAAAGTCCGTCTCCATCCCCCCATGTTGGATAAGTCCCCGAGCTCAAATTGCCGAGCTCAAATCAAAACTCCGTCTCCACCCCACCCCCCGTTGGAGAGGTCGCTCAGTCAAAACTCAGTCTCCACCCCCAACCCCCCCCCCCCCCCCCCCCCCCCCCCACCGTTCGATAAGTCGGACCTTCGTCGGGGGGCCCAGCTAGATGGCTTGTACCCAGGGCCCAAAATTGGGTAATACGCCCCTGTTAATAAATGCTAATGCCAATGTGTGGTTTTGATTATGTGATGACACTCGCTGTGTTGGACAGGTGAAGATCTTCCAGTTCAGTTTAATCATGTAAACGGACTAAATCTACATTCCTTTGTATTTTAGTTGGCACAAATCTCCCAGACAAAACCAAATCTCCTTTTCAAAAAAAATAATATTTTAATGCTTTAAATTGTTTACTTTTTTGTTTGTTTGTGTTTTATAGATCCACCGTAGCAAAAACCGCTGGAAGTTTTACCTGAAGGATGGTGTGATGTGTTACGGAGGGAAAGACTATGTGTTCTCCAAGGCTGTAGGAGAGGCGGAGTGGTGATGGAGATAATTTACTTTTTCACAAGTATTTTCCTTATCTTGCATAATAATTACAATTTTCACGATCTTCAGATTTTCTTTGTATGAGTTTGTGACATTTGATACTGTATTCTGTGATACAGAAATTAATGTTGGTGCTTATTGAAAAATTTTTTAGATAGAATAAATCTTTTTTTGAATAGATCTGACAAGATATATGTAGAGGTGTAGTTTTCATTAAATATGATTACATGTTTTGTTATGTTTTTGTTATTTTTGAAATGTAGACTTTTTGTTTTTGTTTGTTTTCTGCCGTCCGCTGCTTTTCTTTTTCCCAGCTGAAGACAGTGATGGACCCGAACACTGTGTGTTATAAAGATGTTAACGTCCACATTAGGAAATGTGCTTGATTTATATTGAACTCGGCAGAATTTAAAAAAATGTAATATTGATTATATTGAATTATACTAATGACTCGACAGAGATTTACTTTCCACAGTTATTGTAAGTGTTCTAGATATAATATGGCGTAAATGTCGAAGCTCGTACAGTGTGGAGCTTCAGAGATTGTTTTCATCAATACTCTAACCTTGCATAGCTGCTGCTTTACTGGTATAGACCATGTATGTTTTCTTTATGAAAATAAAATAAAGCAATTAAACTCAGTAATATGTTTCAGCCTCTGCTTAAATATTTTGTCCTTTTTCATTTAGTGTCTTTCATCTCTTCTTTTCTGTCTCCCACTGAAGCCCCTGGGAAGCATTCGTGCTTTATAAGGAGAACAAGGACGCTATGGAGGCCATGTTTCTCCTCAGGATCAGCGCTGGGAGATTATCTCAGGTCAACAAAAGCCTCATGAACCTGGAGCTGGGAAACTTCAGCTGCAAGAAACGTGCATTAAAACTGGGAGAGCTGCAGGGAAAGCACTTCACTGACCCTAACTTCACTACACGTGGTCCTCGGGTGAGAATCTGCTCTCCTATCCGAATGAGCTGCTGTTCAACTGTCTGTGTTCCTCAGCCAGATAAACAGTTAGACCGGTTTAGAGCAACTTCATTCTAAGCTGGCCAAAAAACATGTCACACTCTGATTAGTGTGCATTCGTCATGGCAATGTTTCGACAGCATTATGCAAAATCACAACATTTATCAAGAGTTGCGTAAATGTTTGGCTGATATCTTGCATTGACAACTGCTCTGTAAAGTCTCCAGCACATTCCAAAGACTTTCAATGGGGTTAAAGGTCACGACTCTGTGGTGAAAATAATTCCTCATGCCCTCTGAATCACTCTTCACTGTTTGAATCCGATGAATCTTTACAACAGATGTTAAAGGGTCTGTAAACCTTATACGTCAGGCCACTTATCAAAGTAAATACTAGGCTGTTTGTCCATTGGATGAATTGTCATTCACCTGTAATGAAACCAATTCATGTCACGTTTCAAAATGGATCCCACCTTCTGAATGTATGATCGGGTACAAAAATGCAACTTTTCAGCAGCTGACTGACGTTAGATTAAGTCATTTTGATGGCGCTGAAATGAACACATCCTTCAGGGGCCGCAAAGCCAAAAGCTAAACAGTGCAGCTCGCTGTGTGTGTGTTTATAAGTCATCATCATCTCTTTTGGAGTGATTGTAATGTATTCTAAAAATAAACTTAAAATAAATCAGCATCTTTTCAGGATAGATCATTTGCTGGTTTATTATTTATTGTGACACATACATTGCGTCGGGAGCTGACTAGCAAAATACTAAAGTAAAAGTAAAGATGTCCGTATTCAAAGAGCAAACAGCAATTTAATGTTTCAGAGAAGTACCTCATATCTTCTGATGATTACATCACTGCTCTGACAACATTATGATTTGAAAACTGAAATGAAGTATTGTTATATTTAGTTAAAAATAAGCATACAATTTTATGAAGAAATTAAAAAAAAAAAAATTCTGCTTATCAGTTTGTCACGATGATTTGTGTATATAGTGCACTGTGATATATAAGCTATATTGATTCAATAGATAGTGAAATCATGTTCATAACCAGCTAGGAATAAATGATAAAAGCACTGATGTTCATTTACTGAAGTGGTTTCCAGGAAGTGTCTGTAATAATTTTTTGTCAATGTAATGTTGGCTTTTGTTTTTTTCCCTGAATGTATATGTGTGTATATACTGTATATAGCATCCTCATCATACAAATTTTCTCGCTGCTAAGAAGACATTTAAATGAATATGTAAATATGTGCTGCACACTTTCTTCTCGATAAGTTTTATTAACAAAGTTCGGGAGGAGCACGTTCAAATGATCTATCCCATCATTGCGTCATTATAACCAGCAGTCAATAATCAGCAATTATTATGTCTATCCAATCAGCATGAGTGGAAGCATATATATATACACTCACCTAAAGGATTATTAGGAACACCTGTTCAATTTCTCATTAATGCAATTATCTAATCAACCAATCACATGGCAGTTGCTTCAATGCATTTAGGGGTGTGGTCCTGGTCAAGACAATCTCCTGAACTCCAAACTGAATGTCAGAATGGGAAAGAAAGGTGATTTAAGCAATTTTGAGTGTGGCATGGTTGTTGGTGCCAGACGGGCCGGTCTGAGTATTTCACAATCTGCTCAGTTACTGGGATTTTCACGCACAACCATTTCTAGGGTTTACAAAGAATGGTGTGAAAAGGGAAAAACATCCAGTATGCAGCAGTCCTGTGGGCGAAAATGCCTTGTTGATGGTAGAGGTCAGAGGAGAATGGGCCGACTGATTCAAGCTGATAGAAGAGCAACTTTGACTGAAATAACCACTCGTTATAACCGAGGTATGCAGCAAAGCATTTGTGAAGCTACAACACGCACAACCTTGAGGTGGATGGGCTACAACAGCAGAAGACCCCACCGGGTTCCACTCATCTCCACTACAAATAGGAAAAAGAGGCTACAATTTGCAATAGCTCACCAAAATTGGACAGGTGAAGACTGGAAAATGTTGCCTGGTCTGATGAGTCTCGATTTCTGTTGAGACATTCAGATGGTAGAGTCAGAATTTGGCGTAAACAGAATGAGAACATGGATCCATCATGCCTTGTTACCACTGTGCAGGCTGGTGGTGGTGGTGTAATGGTGTGGGGGATGTTTTCTTGGCACACTTTAGACCCCTTAGTGCCAATTGGGCATCGTTTAAATGCCACGGCCTACGTGAGCATTGTTTCTGACCATGTCCATCCCTTTATGGCCACCATGTACCCATCCTCTGATGGCTACTTCCAGCAGCATAATGCACCATGTCACAAAGCTCGAATCATTTCAAATTGGTTTCTTGAAGATGACAATGAGTTCACTGTACTAAAATGGCCCCCACAGTCACCAGATCTCAACCCAATAGAGCATCTTTGGGATGTGGTGGAACGGGAGCTTTGTGCCCTGGATGTGCATCCCACAAATCTCTAGGGCTGACTTCTAATAGTCAAGGATTCGACGATTCGATTCGGAGAGGTCTGATTCTACTATGAACCTCATAGTCGAGGGATGCGAGGATGCGCATGCGAGGATGAACGACTTCAAGCCAAATCTGCCCGAGCATGTAGGTGTCACCGGGTGAACAAACCGGGAACCAAAAAAATTGTGGACTCGTTTCCAGGGGGAAGAAATGCCAGTGTAACACCGGGCCGGCTCTGGGTTTACCTGTCATGGCCGCCAACCATAACAAGCGCCAGCTGAAGCCAGTGAGTAGCGCTTCATTGAAGCATGTGTCCAGGAAAAAGGAGTATAAAGAGAGGGGCTTGAGGCACAGTAGGGGGCGAAAGAATGCTCTGGCAGTAGGAAAGCTCTACAGGAGTGCTCGAGTGGATTGTAGCAGCGGCAGTGAGCGGTGACAAGTGCAGAAAGCAGAGGTTTAAGACCTGATCGGTGTTCTATGTTGAGTCCCCCGAGACATGCTCATTAAGTGAGTCTTTTTAAAGAAACCACGAACAGCAACGCAACAAAGTAAGTGAGAAAACTTCCCAGAGGATGAAGGAGAGTGACTGGCAGAAAAGAGAGTGGAAAACCGCTGCAGGATTCACGCAATTCACCGAGGAAAAGTTAAGTGCACCCCTTTTATGATTCACCTTTTAGAGAAAGACACATGTGAAGACGTGTGTCCTCAGTATGTTTATGACCACCCATGGGAATCATCCACACGTCCAAATTCTGAACATCACAGAATGGCATCCTATAATATGGCACCTCCCATGGCATCTATGGATCTGACTGAGAAATATTACAAAGGACCATGCCCCACCATTCCATTTTTCCGCAACAAGATCCAAGTGAGTTCGCCCGATTAAAAATGGCCTTAGACAACCTCTTGCCACCTGACAGTACTGAAATGTTTAAATATCAGGTCCTGGTTGACCATCTGAAATTGGACAATGCTTGTCTAATAGCAGACTCCTCCTTGCACTCCCATACACCTTACAGAGACACCTTGATGGCCCTCAATGAACGGTTCGGTCAGCCCCACCAGGTAGCATTAAAGGATTGCTAATATTCTTGATTCTCCTGATATAAGCCGCAATGACCCATCAGCCTTTGAAAAGTTCTCCCTTCAAGTGCAGTCTCTAGTTGGTCTTCTAAAGAAATTGGGCCAGGCGGGTAGCATTGAGTTGCAGTGTGGGTCGCATGTTGCACGCCTCCTCAGTAAGCTGCCACCTGAAAGACGGGCTGATTTTCGCCGCCACATGTTACATCGGCCTGGGGTGACGTACTCATTGATGGATCTGGCCGATCGGCTGAAATATGAATCTTGGTGCCAAAGCTATGATGATCAGTCAGCAAGAGGAGAAAGACGGCCCAAACGAGAGTCTCGGGTAGCTCCATGGTCACGCCGAACCACTGCCACTGTACTGACTGGGTCTGGGAACAGTGCGAAGGTAACAAACGCTACATATTCTTCTGCCAAGGTTGATGAGAAAGCAAAGAGTAGGCCCTCAGTATATTTTTCTTACTGTCAGAACTCTGATCATCCAGTCAATACCCCAAAATTCCAACCCATACCAAAGATCAGCTCTCAGAGTGGATACGCGCCAATAGGAGATGCTAGCGTTGTGGCCTTGCTCATCAGGCTATCCACTGTGGTCTAAAGAAACCATGTCCGCTTTGTCAGAGAAAGCATTTACGAATCGTCCATGAGGTAAATGAGAGGCCTGTCATAAAGGTATCCAAAACAGAGGCTTGCCTAGTCAGCTCAGCGACCCAAACGTTGTACCTGAACAAACCAGTCAGCATTAATAAGGTCTTACTCAAAGTTGTCAGAGGGCTCTTACACCATGACAATTGCACACTGGACACATTCGCAATCCTTGATGATGGCTCTGAGCGTACGATGCTCCTGTCAGAGGCAGCACAGAAGCTTGGCTTAAAAGGGACACAAGAAAGCTTCGCTCTGAGAACAATTCGTCATGATGTGCAAACCCTTGATGGAGCGTCAGTCTCATTCTCCATTTCTCCATACTCCAATCCGAAGAAGCGATATTTCATATCCAGAGCCTTTACTGCCCCACAGCTTGATCTCGTTGATCACTCTTATCCAATTCCAAAGCTGCAGAAGCAATACAAACACTTGGTTGGACTACCACTGCAGTATTTTGAAAATTTCTGAGGAATAAGCTTCAGCTTGTTGCGGGTCTCTGGCAAGTTTCCTCTCAGTACTTCGTAGGCATGGCATGACAGCTTCCATAGTAGCATGAAGATAGGGCATGTCACACTTGCGTAACAAAGGCTATTGAGTTACTGGAAACCAAGACAGTTAGTGTAGAGGTGGATGGAATACGTCGCTATCCAACACCCTTGTTACACAAGTGTGACATGCCCTATCTTCATGCTACTATGGAAGCTGTCATGCCATGCCTACGAAGTACTGAGAGGAAACTTGCCAGAGACCCGCAACAAGCTGAAGCTTATTCCTCAGAAATCCAGAAATTGGTTCAGTCCGGAGCTATCAGAAAGCTCCTTCCAGAAGATATGGAAGAGATGGTGAATCCTGGTTCATTCCACACCATATGGTGCGCCACAATGAAAAGAATCGTGTGGTGTTTGATTGGTCCTTTCAGTTCAGTGGCCTCAGTTTAAATGATTCACCTGATGTCTTTGAATAGCAAGTTCTGCCATTCGGCACAACCTGCAGCCCCTGCTGTGCTACCTTTGCCTTACAACAGCGTGTGAGAGAACATAGTCAACCTAACAAAGATGTGAGGTTCTCTGTCGAACGGTGCTTTTACGTTGACAATTGCTTGCAGAGCTTGTCGTCACCAGAGGAGGCTAAGCAATTGGTTGACAAGCTGAGGGAGCTGTTAGCTGAAGGAGGCTTTGAGTTGAGACAGTGGGCCAGCAATGTGCCATCTGTCATTCACCATCTTCCACGTGAAGCCATATCGGATGGTCTTGAACTCTGGCTAGCCCATGAAAAGACAGATGTCCAGGAGTCCACATTGGGTCTTAGCTGGAATTGCTCTGTAGATGGCGCTCCCACAATGAGGATTATTTATAGTTTTAGCAAGTCAGTACGACCCCTTGGGATATATCCTTCCGTTCACTACCAGGGCTAAAGTACTGGTCGAACAACTTTGGAGCAAGCAGCACAGCTGGGATGGACACTGCACAGGAGCTACATGGGGCGGCTGGACAGTCAGGAGAACCTACAGCAAACATGTATAAGCAGTTGAGACATGCATACTCCAGAAGGTGCAAAATGAGTGTTTTCTTGAGGAATTACAACGACTGAAATCAGGCAAGGCTCTTCAACATAATAGCCGCTTACTCACCCTAGCTCCAGAATATGACACAGCTACCAATCTGATCCGGGTTGGTGGTAGGCTAAGACGTGCTGAAACCTTAGATCCTGCCCTGAAACATCCAATTGTACTAGAATCTAGACATACAGCTGTGAAGTTACTCCTCCAGGATTACGATGAAAGACTCTGTCATCCAGGCCCTGATCGGGTGTTTGCAGAAATAAGACGACAGTTCTGGGTTCTAAGAGGAAGAGCAGCTATCCGCAGCTTACAACATGCCTGTACAGAATTCCAACGTCTGAGAGCCAAACCTACAATTCTCAAAATGGCAGACCTTCCTTTAGCACGCTTGCGTCTCCACAAGCCAGCCTTTCATTCAACTGGAATGGATTGCTTCGGTCCCTTCCTTGTAAAGATTGGCCGACGAGTAGAAAAGAGGTGGGGAATCCTCTATAAGTGTCTTACCACCCGGGCTGTACACATAGACCTTCTGTACAGTTTGGACACTGATTCCTTTCTGATGTCACTTCGGAGGTTTATTGCACGTAGAGGCTCCCCAGTAGAATTACTGTCAGACCAAGGAACAAATTTCTGAGGTGAGGAAAGGGAACTCTGGGAAGCATTTCAGTGTATGTCACCTGATCTTCAGCAAAGACTTGCACCATTGAAGATCGCATTCCATTTCAATCCTCCCGCAGCACCACACTTTGGGGGAGGGTGGGAGAGGGAGATAAGATCCATTAAATTGGCACTATCTGCGACCATTGGTGCACAAACTGTATCAGAAGAAGTACTCAGGGCTGTGTTGGTTGAAGTGGAGAACATCCTTAATTCAAAACCCCTTGGGTATGTATCTTCTAATGTGGCTGATCCTGATCCGGTAACGCCCAACCTTCTTCTCATTGGGCGGCTAGATAACTCCTTGCCTGCAGTCATATACCCTAAAGAAGAAAGCCTAAGTCATCGTCGGTGGAGACACTCCCAGGTGCTGGCGGACCACTTCTGGTGCTCCTTTATCCGCCATTACCTTCCGAGCCTGCAGGTCAGACAGAAATGGCACCGCACCTTCCCTAATATAACCACGGGCACGATATTCATGATAGTGGATCCCCAACAGTCCAGAGCACATTGGCTTATTGGAAGAGTTGTTCAAGTGCACCCGAGTCATGACTCGCAAGTGAGATCAGTGGACGTTCAAGTTCAAGGGAAGGTTTATACTAGACCTGTGGCTCGACTGGTGGCTCTACCCCCCATCTCAGAAGATACGGAAGAGCCCAACACACCCACTGCAGCATCGGTAACTCACACGCAACCATCTTAAATGTCAAATTGGACATAATTTGGGGGCGGCTGTACAAACGGCTTTGCGTGTGTGGCCCCTTTAAGACTGGTTGCCCTTTTAATTGATGACGCAAAGTGTTCTGTGAGGAAGAAATGTAAGCCGATCCAAGTTGGAGTGTTATATGTGTGCGTGCATCCTATAAAGTGAGTTAATTCTTGTTAATATACAATTAGGAGAAAGTTCATGTTGTAATCTTGTATATAATTGTTGATTGTTGAAGTTATTCTTAATTCGAGTGTTTTATGGTGTCTAACTAACGATCGTAACATGCACGATCATATTCACATCTGCCCCGAATTATGCGATCGTTTTGATTATACTGCTGTCATACTTGTTTACTTAGTATAAACCCTGATTTATGCAACAACAACAAAAAAATAGAATGGAAACGTTTTTTTTTTTTTTTTCAAAATGTACAATTAATTTATTGATTGCACTATCAAAAAATAGAGATAGAGGTGATTAAATAACAAATAACAAACATGTAAAACAACAACATCTAAACAATAAAATCTCAAAACAAAAGGGACACTAATAGTTACTCCACCTCCCCAGAAAACCACAACACACAAGTTTCACAAATTAGGCCTGTTATATACAGTACGCCACAGTGGCAGTTTGGCCTGATCACTGCCTCTGCAAGAGCTCTGTATCTGAAGCAGGGTTCGATCCGTTCATGAACAAACCGTTCATTGCGTCTGTCACGTGACAAATGAACGAAAGACTCGGGAGGTAAAGTAATTATTTATGTTCCCTGTAAATTATTTTTGACTGCAAATGATTTCTTAATTCAGAATATGATAAAGACTGCGTAGGTGGATGTGGTCGGGGAATTTGGCTGTTAAAAGTATAACATTTAAAGCCCTTTAAATGAACGAAATGACTCGGAAAAAAGATTCGATCATTTTAATGAACGAGATCGAACAAGCGAGTCAGTAAAATGATCTGAACTTCCCATCACAGGGTGCCATCAAGTGTCTTTGGTGTCAGTCTTGTTTAGGCCAATAACTGAAAAGGTTCGATCAGCATCCGCATCTGAGTGTGGCAGGCTCAACACAATCTGGACAACCTTTGATAATTTGGGGAATTTTAAAATGCCACTTGCCCGATTTGCCAAAACGTAATTTGTACCATGAGCCTATTTTTATTGAGCAATTAGCTAGCCCACATAACGCACGTCAGACGTTTGCAACTATAGTTGAAGTCTATACTCTCGGCACACAGACTGGTAAGGCAAGGATACGACACTAGTGACAAGGCACACCATTTTATTATCCGCTTACCTTGATTATTATCATCCAAACTTTCAAACGTGCATCAGTGGGCTCCGACTCCGATGCTCTGAACTCTCTCTGAACTTTTCACACGCAACTGACGTATCAGTTGCAAGGTTTTCAGCGAATCAACGATCAGAGAATACTGCCGTGAGAACTGTAGGCAGATGTTACAGCTGTGGGCCTTAAACTCCTCTCCTGACATTAATACGCTGTGGTCTAGTCATCAACTGAAAATTAACGGATTGAGAGGGGAGAAAAATGGATTTTGGTGTGACATTTCTTGCGTGTGCGTGTGCGTGAGAGCGTGAGATTGATGCTGAAAGCGTGAGTGTCACGCCAGATGCGTGAGAGTTGGCAACCCTGCCTATTCTGATGCTAATATTCATGGCACTATTGTATTTCACTCTTATTGCAAGTAATATTCCACACATATTGTATCATTGTTTACTGATGGACACCAGCATCAAGAGTCAGACTCGCTCAACACCGGCTGAACTGACCGTCACAAACACACTTTGACCAGGTTTATTCCTGCAGTTTATTGGTGAGACACACTTGGTTACGTTGTGTTTGCAATTTTGACAGTGAAGAAGCTACACTTAGTTTTTAAGTTACTCAGTTTGTTTTTTAAAGCTCTGCCAGACTGTGAAGACAATTATTACATGTTTTTTTAGAACTTCAGGATAAACCGAACATTGAGCAGTAAATTAACATCTATTATTGTAAAATGTTTGATTCCTGCTGAATCCTGAATATTTAATTGTAAATATTATAATCTGAATAAATGAATCTTCCTGATGTTTTCATGTTTCAGTGTTTTACTTCATCTGTCGGGCGTTCTCAGATAGACTGGATTTACACTCGTTCACACCCAGAGCAAACATTCACAGAGCTGAATGCAGTCCTCTGACAGAGTCTTTTGTTTCTTCATTCTCAGAGCCAAAGGGTCTTTATGCATTCTTTGCTCACCATAATAGTCATTTTTTCTGGGCTTGACATCTATGAAAGGTAAAGGTTGAAGACTGGGTGTTTTCCTGCTGCTCGTGACAGATGATCACATTAATGATTCTTATCAGATCTATACACTGTTATTCTCCTGAAAGCACAAGTGCTAGCGATGAGGCAAATATGTTTACAATGTAATCATATCTGCAGGATAAGACATGTAAAGTGTTCTGGTCTTCATGATAACCCTTTTGTAAAATCCCATTAACATCCAATATCTGTCACGTGAACTTTGACCTCATCACATTATAGCAGAATTCACATCAGTCATCATCGTTTCCAGCGGCTAGTTCTGTATTTGTCATCGGTTTATTGCATTTAATACATCTTTAATACATCATTTTTACCAAGTCTAATGTCTTCATAACTGTTATTTGAAAACTCAATCCATCCAGGTTAACTAGCTAAAATAGTTGCTTTTAACAAGTCTTAAACAACTGTGTTAATTATAATCCAGAAACTGACATCTGATTACACAGTTTCGCTTCATATGGTCAGATTACCAGTCCAGTGCTTTAACCAACAACAGCTGAGTCTGAATCTCACACTCTCTAGAGTAGGTAGGTCCGTGTATCTTTTGGTCATTTGGGAAAAACGAGACATTAAAAACAGCTCATTTATTCGTTTTTTTTCTTTAGTTTAAAAAACGAAAAATGAGATTTTGGCTCGATTTTTCATTTTTCGTTTGTGGTTTACAAATCGGTTTATGGGTTCGATATTTCAATCGCACACGTGGGCGGTGCTGACACGCCCCTTTCATCTGATTGGTTAAACCGCTCCGCCTTCAGTACGAGCTTTTCTTTCTGTCAGGCAGAATAAAAGTCAGTACACGAGTGCGGCACTGACAAATGCACTTTAATAAAATAATGTCTGAAACCACCACTCACTGTTAACTACGCACAGTATTTTAAACAGAAATATGTTGCTGGTCACGTAATTCGTGCTGCTGCTTCTTGCAAGCTTCTTGCATTTTTAAGCCAGCTAATTTACAGTAGGCTAATATTCAGAATGTCCTTCTCATATAACGCCAACTACTGCACCTTTGTGAAATATAGCAGACCAGACCACCTTTTTTAAGATGCTATTTAAGCTATATTTGTGCATAAATGTTTGCATTCAAGTTTTTAGAGACAGATAGATAGACAGACACAGACAGACAGACAGACAGACAGACAGATAGATAGATAGATAGATAGATAGATAGATAGATAGACAGACAGACAGACAGACAGACAGAGACAGACAGACAGACAGACAGACAGATAGATAGATAGATAGATAGACAGACAGTTAGATAGACAGACAGACAGACAGACATAGATAGATAGATAGATAGATAGATAGATAGATAGATAGATAGATAGATAGATAGTTAGATAGATAGACAGACAGAGACAGACAGACAGACAGACAGACAGATAGATAGATAGACAGACAGTTAGATAGACAGACAGACAGACAGACAGATAGATAGATAGATAGATAGATAGATAGATAGATAGATAGATAGATAGATAGATAGAACTACAAAAGCCTAAACAGAACTGGAACCTTTGTAAGATATGCGCTCGTCTTCACAAAAACTACATGAAGGGATTTTAAACATCTCGTGTGGAGAAAATATTGTTTATTCTGGGCAGTATGGCAAGCCATGGCAAAAAGCAGAATAACTTGTAGGCTATAGCCTTGAAAGGAAAACAAATTTGCAGAGTAAAAACAGAGTTTGTGTCTTTGAATCATATTTTTTTAGTACATCTTAAAATATGGAGCTCATGACAAATAAAAGTTCCAGATGGACAAACATTAAATGGAAAAGCCAGTGTGAATAACAATATATTAAAAGAAACTATACAGTGTCAAACTTTGAAGTAGGGTTCAAGTTTTAATTAGTTGTACAGCTTGAATATGGCCTATGAATGAAATCAATGCATTTATTTGTCATTTAAACTGATGCAAACAGGAAAAGAGAGTAGAAAAAGACTTATTATCCTGTCGCCCCCTCTAGTGGACAGCATTAAGTATTACGGCCTTCATTTCTCAGATAACGCAAGTCAATTGATTTTTTTGGGAAAGTAAGTCTGACCAGTTAGAAAAGATTTAAGCGAGTCAGACCAGTCTGAAGTTCTGAGCCGAGTTTGGTGAAGCATTAAAGTTCTAAGCGGAGTCAATTTCTCATAATAATAATAATAAATAATAATAATGTTTAAATATTTGCTGGCTTTCTCAAGCCAACATAATAAAGAAAACTCAGAGAAACATCGACCAATTCAGTATGTAATAAATTTGTATTAGTTTTATAATAAAACTAATAACATTTTAAAGGTATGCCGTGCTCTTCAACCGACACGATTTTAATTAATCCCAAACCCTGCTAATTTCGTCAGTATTAGGCTTATGTACATTCACTGATTCTAGCTTCTCTCTTTTCTGTCTCTTTCTTTTCATGGTAACTGTGGCTCACATTAATGGGGTCGCTTGCAAGAAGCAGCAGCAAGAATTACGTGACCAGCAACATATTTCTGTTTAAAATACTGTGCGTAGTTAACAGTGAGTGGTGGTTTCAGACATTATTTTATTAAAGTGCATTTGTCAGTGCCGCACTCGTGTACTGACTTTTATTCTGCCTGACAGAAAGAAAAGCTCGTACTGAAGGCGGAGCGGTTTGACCAATCAGATGAAAGGGGCGTGTCAGCACCGCCCACGTATGCGATTGAAATATCGAACCCATAAACCGATTTGTAAACCACAATCGAAAAATGAAAAATCGAGCCAAAATCTCACTTTTCGTTTTTAAAACTAAAGAAAAAAACGAATTAACGAGCTGTTTTTAATTTCTCGTTTTTCCATTCCTAACAGGAAATCAAATGACCAAAAGATACACGGACCTAGGTAGCCTACTTCTATTTAGTATGAGTGTGTAGGATGAATGTAATCTGTGCGTACTACTTTCGCCATGATGTCATTATCACGTGGCCTACAGCGTCATTGCGTTATTCTTAATATTCATGAGCGCCTTTTCCTCAAAACTGCTGCCTGATTCATTTACTGCAAGTCATCCGATTCTTCCCGAAACATCTTTACACGGCCAGTCAGAGAGTCATTTTCATCTTATTTACTGACTTAGTCGATCGCTGAGGATTTATAAAAGCAGTAAGACTTGATTCCTGTTTACTTTTACTTCCTGTTTACTTTCACTTTGTAATAAGGCAAAGGAGATCGTAGAAATTATTTAATCTCTTTTAGTTTCTTATGAACTATTTTTTAAATTCCAGTTAGCACCTTTAAAATGGTAAAGATTTACTATTATTCTTTAAATCGTGTGTGTTTACGATATTTCTGTACTGATACACACTTTTACACAGCGGCTCTTGCAGCAGATTATATGTAATGTAATAGCGGAATGTCGAATCAGACACATGAAATATAATGTTTATGAAAGCTGATTTGTTCCTCAGAGAGCCAGAATGGTGAACTGCTGTGGTCTCGTGTCGGAGAAAAATGTGCCAGGTATAACGTTAAACTCTCCACTTCCTCATTATAATCAGCTTTAACTCTTTATATTGTGTATATTTCTGCTTAATTACAAACAAGAGATTATTATTATTATTTAAGACAGCATGTCAGAAAAAATACATAAATGTAATCATTCTTGTGCTGCGTGTTTATGAGCTGGTGTAATATGAGAATGTGCTGTCTCTTTTTTTTAATTCATACCACAAATAGTCTATAAGTGTCTTTATACAGTGGAAATCTAAAAATATGTATTTTCTTCAAAGGCAAATAAAATTATATCTTCATTTTAAATGGACAGCATATTTAATCTGTCTGGCAATTTGAAAAATGTTTTTTTGGGGTCTATAAAAGTTAAATAAACATTTAATGATCTATAAGCCTTTCACATATTTCTACACTTATTAAAACTATTCTGTCAGTACACCATAATCAAACAAATGAAGTAAATCACCGTATTTCCATTCATAGGGAAGGAAACTGAAAGGTTTAAAGATCCTGTTGCTCCATCTAGTGTACAACATTATCACAGATTTCATTTTAAATGGCTGATCGTTTATAATTTGCGGTTCATCATACATTTATGAATCTGAGCATGTTTGCCTGAATGGAAACCCGCTACTCCAGTGCACAAAGATTCTTACAGCTATTAAGACATGAACTCAAAAAGAAGACGTGTTCCTTTAATGTAATACAAGAAGCCAATCAAAACACGAGTTTCAGAGCGTTTAACACACGAGTGTGTGTGTAAGAGTGTGTGTGTGAGAGAAGAGTGTTGAGAGCAGCGAAAGCGTTTAACACACGTGTGTCTGACACAGACCTGTGTGTGTGTGTGTGTGTGTGAGGACATCTTGTCTGTCCTTTTTGACAGACGGACGATCACGTAGTCAAGAAGATGCCAGTGTTTCGAGCTGGGTGCTGCCGCTGGTCTTGAGCCGGTGTTCTGACGATTTATGCTGCCTTGTCGAAAAATGCTACCGTAGTGCGAATCGATCACAGAATGTCGATTAATATTATATGAAATACAATTATAATACAATTCTAAGCTATGAGTAGCTACTGTATACTGTAGACTACTGTTTTTATTTTTAAAACGGTATGAAAAGTAAAAATTATCATCAAATATTCATCTTTGACTTGTCAAAGCACACCTTTCCTTAGTAACTGAAACTTTCAGTTATTCTTGTTCAGCTGGCTGACCGTACAAATATTCATATGGTAGTTATTATTTTTAAAGGGAAATTACTTTATAACACTTGAAAATTTACCCTTTGTTAAAAAAAAACTGTGAGTCTGCACATGCGCATAACCAGTAAGTAGCAAATCTCGATGGGTAGCATGAATCGTCAGAACACCGGTTCTTCATCCGATGTGAGTAATGACCAGCTGGTGCTCTGACAGAGGGAGAGGAGTCTGAGCCCGTTGCGGTTCATTTTCCCCACACCATGCTGACCGATGACTTTACTTTGTGCCCCGACCGAGCATTCGCCATCGCTGCCCCCACCCTTTGGAACTCACTCCCCATCCACATCAGAAACTCGGACTCACTGACCACCTACAAAAAACTGGTCAAAACCTGTTTCAGCTCGCCTACAATCTATAATAGCACTCTCATCATTGTTTGTTTGTTTCATTTGTAAAGCGTCTTTGAGTTCCTTGGAAAGCGCTATATAAGACTAATGTATTATTATTGTTATTATTACTCCACGCCAGGCGCTCCGTGCCACTCTAGCATTGAAATCTCCCATTAGTGTGAGCCTGTCCGTAGCCGGGGTTTTCTGTAGGATGGCACTGAGAGCACTATAGAAATCCTCTTTGGTGTTGTGCTCGGCATCAGGAGTTGGAGCGTATGATCTGATGAGAATGGCGAAGCGTTCCTTTGCCAGGGGAATGCGCCATGTCATCAGTCTTTCATTGGTGCTGATAGGGGATTCCAGAATGCGCTGCAGCAGTTTAGACTTCCCAGCAAAGCCAACTCCATGGTCACGGCGAGTGCCTTCGGGGACCCCAGTGTACCCAGCACCGCCCTCTGGCAGGGAGTGCCCTCCCTGTAGTCTGGCCTCGCTGAGACCTGCTCTGTCTCAGCACCCCCCTCTGGCAGGGAGTGCCCCCCCCCCCCTGTAGTCTGGCCTCGCTGAGACCTGCTCTGTCCCAGCACCCCCCTCTGGCAGGGAGTGCCCCCCCCCCCTGTAGTCTGGCCTCGCTGAGAGCTGCTCTGTCCCAGCACCCCCCTCTGGCAGGGAGTGCCCCCCCCCGTAGTCTGGCCTCGCTGAGAGCTGCTCTGTCCCAGCACCCCCCCTCTGGCAGGGAGTGCCCCCCCCCCTGTAGTCTGGCCTCGCTGAGACCTGCTCTGTCCCAGCACCCCCCTCTGGCAGGGAGTGCCCCCCCCCGTAGTGTGGCCTCGCTGAGAGCTGCTCTGTCCCAGCACCCCCCTCTGGCAGGGAGTGCCCCCCCCCTGTAGTCTGGCCTCGCTGAGAGCTGCTCTGTCCCAGCACCCCCCTCTGGCAGGGAGTGCCCCCCCCCGTAGTCTGGCCTCGCTGAGACCTGCTCTGTCCCAGCACCCCCCTCTGGCAGGGAGTGCCCCCCCCCCCTGTAGTCTGGCCTCGCTGAGACCTGCTCTGTCCCAGCACCCCCCCTCTGGCAGGGAGTGCCCCCCCCCCCCCCCCCCGTAGTCTGGCCTCGCTGAGAGCTGCTCTGTCCCAGCACCCCCCTCTGGCAGGGAGTGCCCCCCCCGTAGTCTGGCCTCGCTGAGAGCTGCTCTGTCCCAGCACCCCCCTCTGGCAGGGAGTGCCCCCCCGTAGTCTGGCCTCGCTGAGAGCTGCTCTGTCCCAGCACCCCCCTCTGGCAGGGAGTGCCCCCCCCCCCCCCGTAGTCTGGCCTCGCTGAGAGCTGCTCTGTCCCAGCACACCCCTCTGTCAGGGAGTGCCCCCCCGTAGTCTGGCCTCGCTGAGAGCTGCTCTGTCCCAGCACCCCCCTCTGTCAGGGAGTGCCCCCCCCCCCGTAGTCTGGCCTCGCTGAGAGCTGCTCTGTCCCAGCACCCCCCTCTGGCAGGGAGTGCCCCCCCCCCCTGTAGTCTGGCCTCGCTGAGAGCTGCTCTGTCCCAGCACCCCCCTCTGGCAGGGAGTGCCCCCCCTGTAGTCTGGCCTCGCTGAGAGCTGCTCTGTCCCAGCACCCCCCTCTGGCAGGGAGTGCCCCCCCCCCTGTAGTCTGGCCTCGCTGAGACCTGCTCTGTCCCAGCACCCCCCTCTGGCAGGGAGTGCCCCCCCCCTGTAGTCTGGCCTCGCTGAGACCTGCTCTGTCCCAGCACCCCCCTCTGTCAGGGAGTGCCCCCCCCCCCCCGTAGTCTGGCCTCGCTGAGAGCTGCTCTGTCCCAGCACCCCCCCTCTGGCAGGGAGTGCCCCCCCGTAGTCTGGCCTCGCTGAGAGCTGCTCTGTCCCAGCACCCCCCTCTGGCAGGGAGTGCCCCCCCCCCCCCCGTAGTCTGGCCTCGCTGAGAGCTGCTCTGTCCCAGCACACCCCTCTGTCAGGGAGTGCCCCCCCGTAGTCTGGCCTCGCTGAGAGCTGCTCTGTCCCAGCACCCCCCTCTGTCAGGGAGTGCCCCCCCCCCGTAGTCTGGCCTCACTGAGAGCTGCTCTGTCCCAGCACCCCCCTCTGGCAGGGAGTGCCCCCCCCCCTGTAGTCTGGCCTCGCTGAGAGCTGCTCTGTCCCAGCAACCCCCTCTGGCAGGGAGTGCCCCCCCTGTAGTCTGGCCTCGCTGAGAGCTGCTCTGTCCCAGCACCCCCCTCTGGCAGGGAGTGCCCCCCCCCCTGTAGTCTGGCCTCGCTGAGACCTGCTCTGTCCCAGCACCCCCCTCTGGCAGGGAGTGCCCCCCCCCCCGTAGTCTGGCCTCGCTGAGACCTGCTCTGTCCCAGCACCCCCCTCTATCAGGGAGTGCCCCCCCCGTAGTCTGGCCTCGCTGAGAGCTGCTCTGTCCCAGCACCCCCCTCTGGCAGGGAGTGCCCCCCCGTAGTCTGGCCTCGCTGAGAGCTGCTCTGTCCCAGCACACCCCTCTGTCAGGGAGTGCCCCCCCCCCTGTAGTCTGGCCTCGCTGAGAGCTGCTCTGTCCCAGCACCCCCCTCTGTCAGGGAGTGCCCCCCCCGTAGTCTGGCCTCGCTGAGAGCTGCTCTGTCCCAGCACCCCCCTCTGGCAGGGAGTGCCCCCCCCCCCCCCCCGTAGTCTGGCCTCGCTGAGAGCTGCTCTGTCCCAGCACCCCCCTCTGGCAGGGAGTGCCCCCCCCCCCCGTAGTCTGGCCTCGCTGAGAGCTGCTCTGTCCCAGCACACCCCTCTGTCAGGGAGTGCCCCCCCCCTGTAGTCTGGCCTCGCTGAGAGCTGCTCTGTCCCAGCACCCCCCTCTGTCAGGGAGTGCCCCCCCGTAGTCTGGCCTCGCTGAGAGCTGCTCTGTCCCAGCACCCCCCTCTGGCAGGGAGTGCCCCCCCCCCCCCCGTAGTCTGGCCTCGCTGAGAGCTGCTCTGTCCCAGCACCCCCCTCTGGCAGGGAGTGCCCCCCCCGTAGTCTGGCCTCGCTGAGAGCTGCTCTGTCCCAGCACCCCCCTCTGGCAGGGAGTGCCCCCCCGTAGTCTGGCCTCGCTGAGAGCTGCTCTGTCCCAGCACCCCCCTCTGGCAGGGAGTGCCCCCCCCCCCCCGTAGTCTGGCCTCGCTGAGAGCTGCTCTGTCCCAGCACACCCCTCTGTCAGGGAGTGCCCCCCCGTAGTCTGGCCTTGCTGAGAGCTGCTCTGTCCCAGCAACCCCCTCTGGCAGGGAGTGCCCCCCCCCCCTGTAGTCTGGCCTCGCTGAGAGCTGCTCTGTCCCAGCACCCCCCTCTGGCAGGGAGTGCCCCCCCCCCCCCCTGTAGTCTGGCCTCGCTGAGACCTGCTCTGTCCCAGCACCCCCCTCTGTCAGGGAGTGCCCCCCCCCCCCCGTAGTCTGGCCTCGCTGAGAGCTGCTCTGTCCCAGCACCCCCCTCTGGCAGGGAGTGCCCCACCCCCTGTAGTCTGGCCTCGCTGAGAGCTGCTCTGTCCCAGCACCCCCCTCTGTCAGGGAGTGCCCCCCCCCCCCGTAGTCTGGCCTCGCTGAGAGCTGCTCTGTCCCAGCACCCCCCTCTGGCAGGGAGTGCCCCCCCCCCTGTAGTCTGGCCTCGCTGAGAGCTGCTCTGTCCCAGCAACCCCCTCTGGCAGGGAGTGCCCCCCCCCCTGTAGTCTGGCCTCGCTGAGAGCTGCTCTGTCCCAGCACCCCCCTCTGGCAGGGAGTGCCCCCCCCCCCTGTAGTCTGGCCTCGCTGAGACCTGCTCTGTCCCAGCACCCCCCTCTGGCAGGGAGTGCCCCCCCCCCCCTGTAGTCTGGCCTCGCTGAGACCTGCTCTGTCCCAGCACCCCCCTCTGTCAGGGAGTGCCCCCCCGTAGTCTGGGGTTAGGGTTAGGGTTAGGGTTAGGGTTAGGGTTAGGGTTAGCCCCCCCCCCCCCCCCCCCCCCCCCACCCCCCCACCCCGTAGTCTGGCCTCGCTGAGAGCTGCTCTGTCCCAGCTCTGTGCTCTGTCCCCCCCCCCCCCCCCGTAGTCGGGTCTCGCTGAGAGCTTCTCTGTCGATGTTATATCTTGCGAGCTCCAGGTCCACCGGTGCTGTCCTGCGGTGGGCCTGTCAGGAGTTTCGGCCAGGTCCAGCAGTGTGCGAACGTTCCACAAAGCAATGCTTAGCTTACAATGCTCACTCACCGTCGGGCCTGCATGCCGCGTCTCTGGGGCCCACTGCTGCTCCGAGAACCCATACAGCTTAGCCTGGAACCGCAAGAGACCAGTTACCGTGTGTGCCACATGGAGGCGTGTTCGAGATCTTGGCGGTGGAGAGGCTGTACCGGCTGAGGAGGTTCACACACTCGGCTCCTCTCTTCGCCCCTGAAAACAGAGGGCTCTCCGGTGGCAGTAGCTGAAAGCAGAGGCAGAAGCAGAGGACACTACAAGCACTACTACTCCAACACTGCTGCACTGACGCATCACACGCCCTGTGTGCCAGCACACACACACACACAAGTGTGTGTGAGAGAAGTGTTGAAAGCAGTGAAAGCGTGTGTCTGACACAGACCTGTGTGTGTGTGTGTGTGTGTGTCTCAGTTCCTCTGAAGAGCATCTCGGTGCAGCTTCAGGTTCGGGATCTTCTGATGTGTGTGTGTGTTTTAGTTCCTCTGACGTGTGTGTGTGTCTTAGTTCCTCTGACGTGTGTGTGTGTCTTAGTTCCTCTGACGTGTGTGTGTGTCTCAGTTCCTCTGATGTGTGTTTCTCTTCTCTCAGTTCCTCTGAAGGGCATCTCGGTGCAGCTGCAGGTTCGGGATCACGGGGTCTCCGTCAGCTCCAGTCTTCAGTATGTGAACGAGGAGGATGGAGCGCTGGAGGCCGTGTTCGTGTTCCCGCTGCCGGCCGACGCCGCCGTCTGCCACTTCAGTGCCCGGATCGAGGAGCAGGAGATCGTGGCGGAGCTGCGGGACAAAGAGAGCGTGAGTCTCCACACCTGAGGGACAGATTCAGATACACATGATGGATTTCTGCTAAAATGTCATTATGTGATCATGTTAATGGGGCATAGAGGCGCAGGTGTGTTAAACTCAGTCTGACAGACAGATGCTGGAGTTCAGTTCAAACCGGCTCAACACACACACCTGTCACTTTCAAACAAGCCTAGGTTATCTATGCAAAGTTTTATACATTAGAATCCGTGGTTATACATTAGAATCCGTGGTTTTGCCGCTGAAACCCTTAGACACATGATAAATGGGTCGTATTTTTGATAATCCACGCAGATTTCAGTTAAAGATTCTGTTTTAATTTATTAATAACAAAAATTGAAGGAATGAAAAAAAGAGCAGGATGTGCTTTATATTGAAAAGAAATATTAAAAGCGCGATAAGTCGCGAAAGAGAACGGAATTACTGGCAGGATGCTGTGTGCGCGCGCCGAGCGCAACACGGAAAAACATAGCCTTTGTCTTCGGTTGCGCACCTAAACGGCCAAACAAATATAGAAATACATAAAAATGGCAAGTCGAGTATTCACGTAAACACAGTAAATGTAAGTACTGTGTTTTCTCTCTCTCTCTCTCTCTTTCTCTCTCATGCAGACAGAGAGGATTTATGCTCATCAGTTGACAATTCAACCTCACAGTGAAAGCCCTTCACTAATATTGAAACTTTGCTAAATATTTGTTTGTTTTTAGCCTAATGCTGTTGAAATTTTATTGAAAAAAAGCACGTCTTTAATAATAATATTATATAATTATTTTACTGTGGCTCTTTTGGAAAAATGCATTAACCAAAAATGAAAAAATGGCTCTTTGGTCAAAAAAGGTTCCCGACCCCTGTTCTACAGCAACCCACTTAATTCCGGAGAGATCGTGCAAATGCTGAATTTTGCCATGAATGGCCTTCTCTTTGCGATTGTGAAATCTGTAATACATCTCACTGGTTTCAGCTTTGCTGTAGTGTCTTATATAGTTGAGGAGGCCCCCATGTGACCCTTTAGATTAAAAAACATTTTTTCCACAGATTTGGAAAGGGCCAGTCAAAGGTCTAATGAGGGTTTTGCAGCATCCCGATTTACCTGAAATACAGCAATATTAATCAAAACATGGCACTGGTATACACTAGGGATGTCCCGATCAGGTTTTTTTGCCCTCGAGTCCGAGTCCGAGTCATTAGATTTTGAGTATCTACCGATACCGAGTCCCGATCCGATACTTATATAATACATAAAAAAAGAATAAAGAAGAGAGAAAAAACAGATCCAGGATGTTCCTTATTTTTTATTTAATTAACCTTATTTTAACATTCAACAACTCTGTTAACAAACAGAGCACTTCTGTGAGGTAGCTTGAACAATAATAAATAACATAAAATCTTCACTTTTGGACTTTAGTGCAACAGAAAATATAGAAAAAGTGTAATATAAAAACAAATAGCACCTCAACTTAAAATACCCGGCAGGCATGTAAACAAAAAATAAAAATGTTTTAAAAGTGTATAAAAAAATTATGAGAATATATATATATATATATATATATATATATATATATATATATATATATATATATATTATATATATATATACATACATTAGGGGTGTAACGGTTCACAAAATTTGCGGTTCGGTTCGATACGATACAGCAAAAAGAAAGAAATGCCAAAGAAATTTCCTATTTGTTGAAAGAAAAACTATTTTTAAATAAGTTTGAGTTTTCCTACATCTTGAAACTTTCAGGTTTATAAATGGGGGTGGTAATCTTTGAAGGATGAACAAATAATGTTTTGGTAATCACATTAAAAATAACATTTAAATATATATTTATATAATATTTGAGTTTTGAAGTGCAACATTAAATCCATGTTCATTCACGGCACAATGTTTCTCCTGGTTTCCACTTCAGCGCTGTTTGATCTGTGGCGAATTCAAATGTTTTCTTCACTGGATCTCTTAGCACAGTGTCGCTTGATCTCGCGCTGCACAGATGTTGCTGGTCCGAACTGATAAATGGTCCGTTAAGCACAATATAATGAGTAGCGGTTTCGTTCCGCTTTCATTAGGTTTGCCATTTGATGTTGCGCAACGTTGTGGTGATCGCGCCAGCGCGTATTTTGTCTGCAGGAAAAAGGGTCCTAGGAATCGTTCGTTTTGTATGCGTACCGAAACGGTTCAACAATTACGAATACATGTACCGTTACACCCCTAATTTACATACATCCGAGTCCTGATCGGGAGGTAATGTCCGATTCCGAACGAGTCTGAAACCACGTGATCGGGCCCGATTTCCGATCGCCTGATCGGATCGGGACATCCCTAGTATACACTAAACCTGAAGGGGCGGGGCTAGGGGCGTGGCCACCAGTGACGAAGCTTGGCCACCCCCCTCACAACTGCGGCTCACAACTCTTTATTATCTTCACCAGAATTGAGTTTATTTAGGCGTAGAACTGTTTGTTTTCGACCAACACACGGGAGACTCTTCTGTGCAGATCAACCAGGAGGAGCGGGAGCCGAGGAGGCTCAGTTCCCCCGACGAACAGTTGCTGTACGAATCTCTGAACAGTTGCAAACTTAAACATTTTTTATGTTTTTGTTACATTAATGAACTGCCCTCAAATGTATATGCTGCTATCTGAGCTCACAACATAAGGCACAAATTAAATGTAATTTTTTAATCCGTAATTTATCTGTAAAGTCCTGTTCATTTGTACTCGAAAACAGACGCCATTTTGCATTAGTTGGCAAGTACAAATGGAAATGGATCGCATTTAACTGTGTATAAAATTACAGATTTTACATTCTGGATTTGTTTTATGTGCTGCCGCTTTCATCATATTCACATTGTTGCACATGGGGATCCAAAAGATTTTTTTCTTTGTAATGAGTTTAAGTATGATAGAATTGTTGCAGTTCATTTATTTTGCCAACTAATTGACCTATGGCTAAGCCACGCCCCCTCCACTCACTCGGACACACGGTCAACAATCGGGGACAGGCGCTATGGCAGCTGTCACATAGGAGACATTTCACAGGAGGCAATTGATGATTTTTGGAGACAGAAAGATTATATATTATCTCGAAGTGACCAAAAGGGCCTTAATTATGCATTGGAGGGTTATATTAATAATTTTATTGTTGAGAAGGTTGATGAAAAGCTTCAGCTCCAGGCAAAAATGTACAGGTCACAGTGTAAACGTGATAATCCGCATCACGTTGCCATCACCAACTCAGACAACAAGATAGAGGATCAGCATTGTTCATGCACTGCAGTATTTACACTTTCAGCACAACATTGCTAACATTTGTTATCTCGGTTATTTAAAGATACGTTAATGAAGCTAAGTGACATGATGTACAACGCAGCTAGAAGCTAATGTCAACGTTTTCTAATGTTAGGCTAACGTTAGCCTAACGTTACGTTAGACATGTTAAAGATAACGTTCAAATACGTTGTTGAATTAGAACAGATGTAGACATCCTTGTTTAATTCTTGTTTAATTTATCCACGTTTAGTTGGTGTTGTGGTCTACCGCATAACTTTATCCAGAGCAGACACTTATCTCGGTTGAGATGTGGCTTGGGAAAGGGTAAAAAATACACACCGTCGCCCTGCCTCTCGGGACACCTAGTGTCGGAGTTGCATGTACTCCATGCACACCGTTTGACCATTTTAAACTTAAAAGGACAAGAAAAAACATAAAACGAATGAAAACTGACTAACTGCAATGCATTTCAATGGACGTGGAAGCAGAGAATGTCCGAGTGTATTGGGTTAGCTATGGGCACTGATTGGCTCATCGCGTTTGGGGGTGTGGCTTAGCCATAGGTCAATTGAATGTTAAACATTCAGTTTTTAATTTTTCATGTGAAAGTTTTTGAAAAAGATCTTGAAAAAGAAAGTCAAATTCACTCAATTAACTATATTCAGTTGTGGCACTAAAATAGTTCAGTACTTTATAGTCAAACTAATTTTATATGTTTGAATAATGAAGATTTCTGTGCCACCCCTATGAAAATATCCTGGCTCTGCCACTGTAAACACGGTGCTTGTCCTGAGAAATTTGAGAACTGAATGTTGAAATGTTCTGCTCAGACTGTTGAGATCAGACAGAAATGACCAGTTTGTGGTTCTGGATGTGTTTGTCTCTTACATTTACATTTTACATTTAACCATTTAGCAGATGCTTTTATCCAAAGCGACAACTGAGGATAACTGTAGAAGCAATCAGACCAGCAAGAGGGCAACCTTATACAAGTGCAATGAAATCTGAAATGATCCTTCCGCAGGTTCACCTACGGAAACCTTGTTACGACTTTTACTATCTCTAGATGGTCAAGTTTGATCGTCTTCTCGACGCAAGTCTCAGGTAGTCTAGCACAGAACACATCGAATGTGTTTTTCTGTTTTTTAATCTTAAAAACAAATAGAATCGAATTGGCAAGTGCTAGTATTAATTGGTCAGGTGCTGACGAAAAAGATGTGTGTTTAGACATTTTTTTAAAATGGCTAAAGACTCAGCTGCACGAATTGAGATAGGCAGGTCATTCCTCCAGCTGGGAACAGTCCAGGAGAAGGTCTGTGAGAGTGATGTCGTGCCGATAACGCAAGCTTCTGGAGGGCGCATAAGTCTGAACTAGCGAGTTTAAGTATATTGGTGCAGAGCCAGTGGTTGTCTTGTAGGCAAACATCAGTGCCTTGAATTTGATGCGAGCGGCTATTGGCAGCCAGTGCAAACTGATGAAGAGAGGACACTAGCGGCTTAACTTCTCGCCAATGGAAGAGAGCGAAGGGGCGTCGTTCATCTTTTTTCGGGACCACTCTGTGCTTGCCATTATGCTCGACAAGGTGGTGAGGGATGTACCAGCTGCTTGAGGTGTTCTCTGTGCCATGGGTTAGTTTCGCCACATAGCCGGCATGTTCAAGTCTCTGAATCTCTGCGTTGTAGACTTGGGCCGCCTCCGGGTTCTTCGACAGCCGCCTTTCCGTATTTCGAAGCTGAGGAAGTACTGCCTCCTTTGGTGCGCAGAGCTGAGGGAAGTTCTTAACGCGGAGGAGAGGAGTAGCATAGCGATGCACACCATCAACATCTACTCGCACCGTCTGTTTATCCAAGCATTCAAGGGCCTCCTTGTCTTGCCGTGACCTCATACTGGCCTTTTCGCTGTGCCATGGGAGGACGTCCAGCTGCCACAGTCTCTCGACGTGCTGGTAGATGTCAGCTGGAGGTGCCCCGAAAGGGGGTGAAAAGACAGCGTTGCTTGATAAGGTACTGCTTTAGTCCCGGACCTTGCAGCGTCCATCCAAGACGGGTGCGGAAAGCAACCGGTGCACCAGGGGGACCAAAGATGACTGGCTCAACTGGAGTCAACAAGTGGGGATGATCTGAGCCAATGAGCAATAGTGGGACAATGTCCTTGAATGAAGGAATAGAAAGCTTCTTCAAATGTCTGTATTTGCTCTGCAGTGCTTTGAAGGGATATGTGTGCTGGCCTAGACCGAGCTTAGGTGCGGTAAAGGCTCCTTGGATGTTGTATACCATGGCTGGAGAACAGGCTGGAGAGATGCTAAATGAGACAGCCGCCCCGTGAAGCGTTTGCAGCTCTTGTCTGATGGTACGCAATGGCAAATCCTTGGGGTGACCTTTAAGTCCCAGTTGTTGGACAGCCAGTTGGAGAAGCAGGGTGCGTTCAGAGCCGTCGTCTAGCACAGCGTATGTCTCCAGAGTCTGGTCACCATGGCGGAGGATAACTTTACTGACCTTAAGAAGCACACGATGGCCCTGCGGTGGCTTGCCAATGTATAGCACTTGGTCTGCACTAGGCAAAGGTTTGCTCTCACTCGACTTCACCTGGTCAGGCCTTCTCTCAGCTTTGTCAGTCTTGTCTAGACTTCTCTTGCTGACATCGTGCAGAGCGAGCAGGTGTCTGCTGTTACATGTTTTACAGCACATCTTCAGATCACATTCAGCTGATCTATGTTCTCTGCCGCATCGCCAACATCGGTTGTTGTCCTGAATCCAGTTACGTTTCTGGGTGGGGCTGAGCAGTTTGAAATTTGCGCAACTATTCAGAGTGTGCTTATAGTTCTCACAGAATGGGCAGAACTTTTTTGCATCTAGACTGGTCGGAGGAGTGGATTTGGCCGGCTCCCTAACTGATTTGGGTTCAGCCCCCAGCATGAGGACTGAGGTCCTAGGTGACGACTTGACAGTACACTTAGAGTCTCTGGGCTTAGGTCCGGTGTCCTTTCTCAATCGATATTGTGCAATATCCTCCTGGATCTGGAGCTCGTATTCCAACCAATCTGCTAGGTCCAGAAGAGTAGGAATAGGAATGCGGATAGGGTGGATTTAGCGCCTGAAACTGGACCTCAGGTCGTGTGGTAGCTTGCCCAGTAGACGGGTGACATGAGAACCACAGTCCAGCTCAACTTGCCCCTTTAAACCGAGTTGCTCCAACATGCTCACCAGGGATCTGACGTTCAGGGCGAACAACCTGAATGACTTGATGTGTCCACTCTGAATGTTGGGGCCATCCATTGGGTCAGCAATACGCTGAAGGGCGAGTTGATGTGACTGCCCGTACTGTTGGTTTAAAGCTGCCGTAGTGTTAGTGAAGGGGTAATCAGAATTGCTATAGGAATCTGCCACCAGCAATGCTTCCTCCAGCTTCAGATGATCCACTAATATCTGGAACTTGAAACGTTCAGTAGCATCTCTAGGAAGGAGATTGTCTAGAGCAATCCGGAGTCTCGCAAAGTCTCTTGGGTTTGGACGGTTGAAGTTTGGGATTGTAGGAGTGGGCCCTCTGTATGTTCTTTCCTGTCCACCAGGGGGAGTCACTGAGCGTTGGCGCCTGGGCCCGTGTCGAGGTGAAGGGGGACTACGTCTCTCACGCCGGTCTGGAGAGTAGCTGCAGCGGCATGTAGGAGAGTAGTCGTCTCGGCGTGATGGTTCTCTGTATTCTCTGAAGGAATAACAAGAATCTCTGTAGCTGGCGTGGCTCTTAGGTGCGCGGCGGTGACTGGACTGCTCATAATTACAATGAGAACTGTAGCGCCCTTCCCTGGGCTCATAGCTTCGTCGCAGGGCCTGGTGCTTGTTGCGTACTAGCTCGGGGGAGCGCTTAGGTGAGGGACAGTCATACCTGGGTGATTCCCTGTTGTCCTTTGTCTCTCTGCGGTAGTCATGGCGACTGTCCGAGGACTGTTGTGGTGGTGTCTCCCTGTCCCGGAAGTAGACTGATTTATACCGGGTTGAAGCACCTCCATAATCCAGCCCTTCTCGGTAAAGTCTATCTCTGGCCGTTACACTACGTGGCTCTGAACGGGAATTACTGGGCTCCGCTCTGGCTCTGAGCTGCTCGTTCTGTATTTTCAATTCCTCCATTAATGCTATGAGATCTTCCCTTTCACGCTCAAGTATGTGGCACTCCCTTCTCCAGTCATCCGCAGAAGTTTCCCATTTATCGGTATCTGACCGTTGCGCTGGGCTGTGGTGCAGCTGACCTTCTGGGGATGCAGAGCATGATTCAGGTCTGCTGTGGTCCTCTTCATCTTGCCGCTCTCTGGACTGTGACTCAGAAGACTTCTGGATTTGAAATCTGGACGGGAGATCAGACAAATCATAATCTTGCAAGTAGTTAGGGAAGGAAGGCTGCCTCCTAGATCGTGCACTAGACTCTTTATCCGAGGTGGTAGACATCTTGATCCGCCGCAGGCTCTGGATCCGGCTCGATGCACCACTTTGTGAAGAAGATGACTGGCTTCTTTGATTTAGATAGTTTATGGATCATTAGGTAGAGCTCACAGCGGGTGATCGGTCACAATCACACAAGATGTCTTCATTGAAAGCATTTATTGAAGTCACAACTGCATGATTGAATGTACATTGACGTGTGTCTGTGTGTGTGCGGTTCTGAAAACAAATAGAAGAAATAAACAAACATAATTAGTTAAATGCAAACTAATGATTATCATGCAACGACCTCTATTTGTATCAACTGTATCCTATTCTAATAATATAGCAGGAATAAAATACAGTAATATTTTAACATAACCGAAACTGGGATTAACAGAATGAAAAAAGGCTGTTCTGTGGATCTAAACAACTACAATTGTAACAATGACAAAGGATAAACCATTCCCAATACATTGACTCCCTCTACTGATCACATAAATAACTAAACCAAGCCGCTCCGAGAGGTGTCACGTGATGACCAGTGTATATGCGGGAGGCGCGCGCCCTATAACGATTAACTGGACTGAAGGCAAATATCGCCGCGATAGCTTACAAACTATGCACAGAAAGTGTTTAACTGGTATTTCACGATGTATAACCAAAGAATAATGCCCGAGTGGCAACTTATACATCAATAGAAAGAAGCATCACGACACGAGGACTAGCTGAGCAGGAAAGCCTGAGCTTACATTTAGCAACACTAAACAGACGAAACACTACCAATCTAACCTTTGCAATGCCAGTAAAAGATCAACAAAATACAGATTCTTACTTGTAAAGACGCACACAGAATAAAGCAGTTGAATCAAGGCAGGTTGTAAGTCCGTGCGGTTCGCGTATACTACTGACAAAGCCTCTGACAGAATAATACTCGCGCGCAGCGATCCTGAATCAACTTGTGATTGGCTAAGAGTCCAGGTGAAGCTATGCGTCTTCCAGTAGGAGAGAGAAAGTCACAGTAAAGTATCTGACGCTTAGCTTCCACAAGGGGGCCTTTTTTACACTAGCGATGTTAAGTAGATGGAGTAGAGAAGCGGTCCCAGCACTGAGTCCTGAGGGACTCCAGTAGCTAGATGATAACAGTGATGGGATAAATGATGTTTCTGAATGACAGACACTAGTGATGTCATGTAGATGGAGAAGAGAAGCGGTCCCAGCACTGAGGCCTGAGGCACTCCAGTAGCTAGATGATAACAGTGATGGGATAAACCATGTTTCTGAGTGACAGATCCTAGTGATGACATGTAGATGGAGAAGAGAAGCGGTCCCAGCACTGAGGCCTGAGGCACTCTAGTAGCTAGATGATAACAGTGATGGGATAAACCATGTTTCTGAGTGACAGATCCTAGTTATGACATGTAGATGGAGAAGAGAAGCGGTCCCAGCACTGAGCCCTGAGGCACTCCAGTAGCTAGATGATAACAGTGATGGGATGAACCATGTTTCTGAATGACAGATCCTAGTGATGTCATGTAGATGGAGAAGAGAAGCGGTCCCAGCACTGAGCCCTGAGGCACTCCAGTAGCTAGATGATAACAGTGATGGGATAAACCATGTTTCTGAATGACAGATCCTGTCATGTAGATGGAGAAGAGAAGCGGTCCCAGCACTGAGCCCTGAGGCACTCCAGTAGCTAGATGTTGGGTCTTAGACACCTCACCCCTCCATGACACCCTGAAGGACCTGCTGAGAGTTACGATTTGAACCATTGGAGTGCGGTTCCCGAGATGCCCTTCGTCTTTAGGATTGACAGGAGGATCTTGTGGTTAACTGTGTCAAAGGCAGCAGATCCAGCAGGATGAGGACTGAGGATGTAGAAGCTGCTCTTGCCAGTCTCAGTGCTTCAGTAACCGAGAGCAGGGCAGTCTCAGTTGATTGTTCACTTTTGAAGCCAGATTGGTTGTTGTTCTGCACGAGAAACATGGCGAGTTGGTTAAACACAACTCTGTCAAGTGTCTTTGCAATGAATGGAAGAAGAGATATCGGTCTGTAGTTTTCTAAAAGTGTTGGATTTAGAGTGGGTTTCTTAAGCAGGTGGCTTACCTTGCATGCTGTGGGAAAGGTAACCGAGTGAAGAGAGGTGTTTATAATGTGAGTAAGTGCAGGTGTAACTGAGGAAGAAATGGCTTGAAAGAGGTGAGTGGGGATTGGAACAAGCGGACAGGTAGTAGGGTGATTGGAAATGATAAGGAAATTTCTGCCTCTGAGAGTGGAGAGTAGTGTTGCTTTCGTCAACGAAAATTATGACTAAATATCGTCATCAACGAACCTTTATCACGTGACGAAAACGAGACGAGACGCAACGTAAATGCTGGTCATGTGACGATGACTGTAATTAAATGTATAATGCAATATTGTTGACGAATAAAAACGAAACTAAATGTGGTTTACAAAATAAAAACTATGCTAAAATGTCTCTACATTTTCGTTGACCAAAACAAGACGAGACGAAATGTTATTTAACGTTATTTCGTCTCGTTTACTTATTATTATTATTATTATGGAGCATTTCTGTTTCCTGTGTCACTTCAGGGAATGCATAAGATCGCACTGCGCAGACGCAGGCGACTTCACATCCTCAAGCCCCACTCGCGGCATTATTCAGAAGAGAGTATGAGTAAGAGGAGGAAGAGTATGTGTAAGAGGAGGAAGAGTATGTGTAAGAGGAGGGAGAGTATGAGTAAGAGGAGGAAGAGTATGTGTAAGAGGAGGAAGAGTATGCGAGGTTCTTTGATAAGGTTACAATACGAATGCCGTAGCAACGTAACTTGTGTGATTTCCCCAAACCTTTGGCGTCACGTGACACGTCACGAAAGCAGCGCCAAGCAGCTCCCGCCGCCAGCCACGACAACAAGAGCGGAGAAATAAAAGTGAAGATGGAAGACGAGGTGCAGGAGAAATTGAGGCCGGGAATTCACATAATTAAAAGAAAAAAAGGTCAGGCTGCTAAATCTAATGTTTGGGACCGGTTCTCAGAAATAGTTGCAGCAGGAGACCGTATCGGCTACGTGAAGTGCAACTCTTGTGAAAAATATACAAACAGGAGAGCCACAAAACGGGCATTTCCACTTTTCCAGCATGTCAAGACATATTTGTGGGGGGTCTAAGAAATAAAAAATAGTTTAGCCTATTAGATGAATACAAACGCTGCTTTGTAAATGTTGAATATGTTTATCAAGTTATCTTATTCATATGACCAGATTTATGGTTCATATTCATAATCGTCTGTTGTTGCAAGGGCGATGTTTACAGGACGATGTTTCCAAGCACTTTCAGGCTGAAATAAAGGCTGTTTTCATTTACATTACAATACCTAGTAGGCTATGTCTATTTAACGGCCGCGGGGGCGGGGCGGGTTGTAAAAATAGATACAGTGGTGCGGGGCGGGCTGGGGCGGGCTAAATAATTTCATAAAAGCGGGACCCGCCGGTTGGAAATAAAGCCAATAAATAAAGCCATAAAGCGCATCACTAGTGCACAACTGATCTACGGCTGTACCACAATCACAACATTTATTCTCTATTTTTTATTTCAAATCAATATTTTTAGCTTACATCCATTATGTCGCGTTGTTGAGGTACTGTGTAGATCTCTGCTTTGCTGTTATGCACGCACCGCTCCTGAAGCGCATTGCCGGACCGCATCTGCGTGCGGTGTGAGCGCTCTAACCATAGGCTCTGTCTAACCTATTAATCTCCTTGATCGACACGATCAAGGAGAGGTGAGGGAACGCTGGCGCGCTTGGCTGCCGCTCCTTTCTCCAATTTTGTTTTTTAAGCTATATTATTCTCCGTGCCTTTGCGGTTGCGATGTGGACGTACCATTTTATATACTTTGGACTGCTGTTTTTAATTGTGTACTCCACCTGGATTAACCTGCAACGTCTCACAGAGAATTCTCTTACCGAGAATCAATGCAGTGCTTCAGCGGTGTACGTAGTGCACGAGAACTCTGTGATACTACGCTCACGGTGTGCATCGAGGATTCAACACTGTGATCCGGCTGTGTACGCGGACTTACTTACTATGGCCCTGAGGTACTCTGCACGACAACTTCTGAGCTTAAAATGAAACTCTTATCGTTTAGTTAAAGACTCTTACGAACAGTGTCGAGACACTGGCTTGCTGCGTTCCAAACGATATATTCACCGGGGCTCGAGGTGCAGTTTTTCCGTCTCATCCTCTCCTAATGTTTTTGTCCCTGCATGCCGGCGTAAGAAAAACTACCTGCCTTACGTTGGTCCTGTTCACAGACATTAAATATCAGTTCCCCGTGTGGAGACTAAACTAATGTCGTCTCCTACTCAGAGCCTGGCCTATGCTGCATTATTTTATGCCCGCTCTGTGAATAACAAGGCACTTTCTTTATCGGATTTTATTTCGGATAGAAACCTGGACTTGCTGTTTTTAACTGAATCATGGCATAAAGAGAATGACGGACTTCTGTTTAACCAGATAACTCCTGCTGGTTTTGAAGTTTTAGCTCTCCAGAGGTCATCTGGCAGAGGGGGTGGCATTATTGTGGTTTACAACCAGCAGTTCAATTTAAGCACTGTGTCTGTTCCTCAGTTTTCATCATTTGAGTGCTTGGTTTTGAGTATTTCAGCTCCTACTTCTACAATCATTGCGACAGTCTACAAACCACCTAAGACTAAGCCACATGCAGTTTTTATGTCAGAATTTGCTGATTTTCTGTCAATGCTGTCCTTAACCCTCTGAGGTCGGCTATCGCGCCGGCGCGATAGTCTTGCTTTTTTCTTATCAGTGCAAAAGAAACTCAAAATACTCTGTTGATTTTTATCTAACATATTAAGTGTTGTACATCATTAGATCCTGATAAGTGTCTATTTTTTTGTGGATACTCACAATAAAAACAAAGTGTTGTGCTTTTCGCCAAATAAAGAAAAACAAACATGACGCGCGTTCTGCCTTCTTCTCTGTCAGTTAAGTCCATTCTGAAACG
The DNA here is from genome assembly GCA_030578255.1 of Tiaroga cobitis. Lineage (NCBI taxonomy): Eukaryota > Metazoa > Chordata > Actinopteri > Cypriniformes > Leuciscidae > Tiaroga > Tiaroga cobitis. Next base: position 150,280 of record CM060603.1, on the reverse strand, counting down.
CGTCCGAAAATTAACTGTAATTCCGCGAATACTTGTCATACAGGCACGAGTGTTTTTCCATAATGAAGCTTGAACTCTCTTCTTTTAAATGAATTAATTTATATAAAAAACAAATATTCTCAGTTTATTTAATCTGTATGAAAAGAGAGAGGTGTCAGTATTTTTCTTTCCAGCTCATTATACCTAATTACGCGTTAATGTGCCATGCCCACGGAGAGCGCGCGCTATTCAAACGCAAATGATCTAAGGCAAGCCATTCAAACATGCCAACGCCCACCAGCTGGATTATAAAACACATCATGTTTAGTAAGTATCTTGTACAGCTGTGTACACAGAGTATCCTTTCGCTGTGAGGAATAATACTAATAATACTATACTAACCCTGGAAAATGTACCAGAAGTGCTGGTAGTTTCATTTCGAGGAGCAACGGATCCAGCTGATGTAGTAAGTCATTTATTCTTAAGTGCTTTGTTCTAATCGCGATATTGAATAGTGTCTGACTGTAAACCGCAAAAAGACTGTTTAAATATGAATTGCGTGTCTGTGTGTAGGCTAAATGACGAGTGAACGGCATAGGCACGCACGCTTTGTTTACTACAGTTATACAGCGCGTGTCTGTGCCTTGTTCATTCACTCTCGCACCTACATTAGTAAACGTTATGTTTACATGAACACATACAAACTATATTGCTATAGCCTACTAAGATGAGTAAAAATAGACTGAAATATGTTGAAATAAAATGTCTGTATAAGCAACAAGCTGCAAATTCACATGTATATACTAATATATCATACACAATATATTACAGACTAAATATGCATGTTTAGACAAGATTTTGGGATTAGTTTTGGATAGATTATAAAGTTTTGACTGTAAAAAAAGCCTACTGTCACATTAAATAGGTACGCTTTTGTTCACCAATTTCTGCTCATAGTTAAATATACTATAGTATGATGTTTTGTCAAAAATAAAGTAGGTATATTGAATTATCAACTAAGATGTTATTATAGTGTTTGTTCCAATATTCAAACTAATGAATCCTTACCTTTTTTTAATACGTATGATAAAATGTATACTTTTTACAAAGAAATACACTTGAAATATTGTTAAAATTGTAATTGTTGTTGTAATTGTAACCTATTTGTAATTGGTTACAATTTATAATTGTAAAATATGTATAGGCTATATAGATAATTTCTTTTGTCCTTGCATTCTTTGGGATCCTGTGACACACCTGTGTGAAAGGGCTAATTAATATGCAGCTCATTATGCGGCACATTATCCGGCCTTTGTCTTCTCAGGTGTGAACACGCCTCCACGCATATTGCCTTTCCAAACAAAAGGTCTCTAATAAAATTTAAATCAGTGTATGTTTTTGTGTAAATGATTAGGCAGGATGATTTTCAGATCATTTTGAAGCAAAAATTCTAGGCAACAACACTCATTAGTCAAAAGTCTTGTGGACACATATTTAGTATGTGTTTTGTGGCCTTGTTTCAGACACTTTAAGTTTTAGTTTTTTCAATAACCATGCATAAGCAATATTCTCTCAAAAATACAAACATGTTTCATAATTGTTGCTCAGAAATGACGGTAGCCCAGTTTGTGCTATATTGAGTGAATTTACACCTTTGCCATTAACATGTTTATAAATAACTGAAAAAAGCACAAATGTCAGAGCATGTCAGAACACCTCAAGGACCCCAAAAACCCTTAGACCTCAGAGGGTTAAAGTTCCACAAAATTCTTATTGTCGGGGACTTCAACATTCATGTGGATTAAAGTGATTCAACGACGGCTAAAGAATTTTTATCGCTGCTTGACTGCTTCAATCTCTCGCAATTGGTAACTGGCTCGACTCATTGTAAAGGCCATACTTTGGATCTTGTGATTACAAATAGCTAATTTGTATCACAATTATCATCTGTTGATATTGGACTATCTGATCATTTAGCTGTCTTTTTTAATCTGGTATTGCACAATTCATGTGTGCCTTCCACCGAACGGTAACTTTTCAGAAGTGGAAGTCTATTGATCAGACAGTATTTTCGAATTCTGTTGTTTCCACTTTCAGTGATCTGCACTTCACATCTTTGGAGGAGAAAGTCTCACAGCTGAATAACGCTCTTGCTGTTAATCTAGACACTTTTGCTCCCCTGAGGTCACGCAAGGTTACTTTTACTCGCACTGCTCCATGGTATAATGACAATCTGCGCACTAAGAAGGCTGCCTGTCGGAAAATGGAGCGAAAATGGCGTCTCACTGGCTTGAATGTTCATTATCTAGCCTGGAAGGATCTTCTAAGTGACTACGGAGCATTAATTGAGATTGAAAGATCTTTGTATTTCTCTCAGACTATTGAAAACAATCAAGAAAACCCAAGACATCTATTTAAAACTATAAACAGACTCCTTCAAGTTAATGCTGCTACTACCATGCCTGCTTCTCAGCCGCTGTGTAATTCTTTTCTTCATTTCTTCAATTCAAAAATTGATAGTGTTCGTAAACAAATCTCTGTCTCATCTGTTTCTACTCTTTCTTTCCATTGTCCACCTGGGTTCACTGGTACTTTTCCAACTAACTTTCCTCTTCTTGATACTGAGACTCTTAAAAGGGAGGTATCAAGCATTAAAGCTTCCACTTGCTTGCTTGATCCTCTTCCCACATGCTTATTTAAATCTTGCTTTGATGTCCTTTGTCCAGTTGTTCTCAGTATTATGAATGATTCTTTGCAGACTGGGGTTGTTCCAGCAGCATTAAAGATTGCTGTGGTAACTCCAGTACCAAAAAAAGAGAATGTTTCCCTGGATGATTTTAATAATTATCGTCCTATTTCAAACCTTACGTTTCTGGCAAAAATACTCTAACGTATTGTTGCCTCTCATTTGTGTAACCATCTCACAAGTAATAACCTCTTTGAACCACTTCAGTCAGGATTCCGTAAATTTCATAGTACTGAGACGGCTCTGGTTAAAGTCACCAATGATCTGTTGATGGCTTCTGACTCTGGTGCAACTTCTATTCTCATTCTTTTAGATTTAAGAGCCGCTTTTGACACTGTTGATCACAGTCTAATGCTTACACGTCTTGAGAGAGTGTCTGGTGTGTCGGGGACCGCTTTGAAGTGGTTTAGGTCCTACTTTGCTGACAGTTCCCAGTTCATCTCAATGGGTGACCATAGGTCTGAGATCAGCTCTGTTCTCACTGGTGTTCCCCAGGGGTCAGTTCTGGGCCCTTTACTTTTTAACATCTATCTATCACCTCTTGGCTATCTCCTGAGATCGCTCGGCCTCCATTATCATTTCTATGCCAACGATACGCAAATTTATATACACTCAAAACCAGATGAGCGGTCCAACGTTGATTTTCTTTCTGGCTGTATTACTGAAATAAAAACCTGGATGAGTAATAATTTCCTGTGTTTGAACAGTGATAAAACTGAAGTTATGCTCATTGGTTCTCGTCATCAAACTTCCAAAGTTGGTTCTCTGTCTTTGACTCTTGATGGCTCTGTTTTGGGTATCCAGAGTAAAATGAGGAACCTTGGAGTTATTTTTGATGTTAATCTTTCATTTGATTCTTTCATTCAGAGTACTGTTAAATCATCTTTTTTCCACCTTAGAAACATCGCTAGATTGCGGCCAATGTTACATTTACATTTACATTTAGTCATTTAGCAGACGCTTTTATCCAAAGCGACTTACAATTGAGGACTAAACCAAGCGAGTCATCGTGAAGAGGCAAAAACAACGCAAGAAGTGTTCAAAATACAAAGTTCAGACATTGCTCGGAGTAGCATAAGCCAGGCAAGCGAGGATTTAAAGGAAAGGATTTTTTTGTATTTTTTTTTTTTTTTTTTTTTTTTTTTTTTTTTATGTTAAGTGCTCCCGGAAGAGATGAGTTTTCAGTTGCCTTTTGAATGTTGTCAGGGATTCTGCATTCCGGATGACGGTGGGGAGATCATTCCACCAGCATGGAACTGTGAATGAGAATGTCCTGGAGAGTGATTTTGTGCCCCGCTGTGATGGTACCACGAGCCGTCGCTCATTGACCGATCGTAGGCTTCTGGTAGGGATGTACACTTGTAGTAGTGAGTGGAAGTAGGAGGGGGCTGAACCTGTGGTCAATCTGTAAGCAAGCGTCAAAGCCTTGAACTTGATGCGAGCAGAGAGTGGTAGCCAGTGCAGAGAGATGAACAGAGGAGTGACGTGGGCCCTTTTGGGCTCGTTGAAGACGAGACGAGCAGCAGCATTCTGGATCATTTGTAGAGGTTTAGTTGCACATGATGGAAGTCCAGCCAGAAGAGCATTGCAGTAATCAAGCCTAGAAATGACCAGGGCCTGGACGAGAAGTTGTGTTGCATGTTGCAATGTTAACTTTTCCCGTAGCTGAAAAGCTGATAAATTCCTTCGTCGTCTCTCGGATTGACTATTGTAACGCTCTTTTAGCTGGTGTTTCTAAATCTACACTACACAAGCTTCAACGTGTACAAAATTCTGCTGCTAGGATCTTAACTGGGTCCAGAATATGCAACCATATCACCCCGGTTTTGGAATCCTTGCATTGGCTCCCAGTTAGGTTCCGAGTCGATTTTAAGATTATGATGTTTACATATAAGTCTTTGCACGGTCTGGCTCCAAATTATCTAGCTGAACTGTTACACCCCTACACTCTGAATCGCAGATTGCGCTCCTCACAATCAAGCATGCTGGTGGTTCTTAAAACTCGCTTAAAATCTATGGGTGACAGGGCTTTTTCCTTCTATGCACCTGTCCTTTGGAATTCTCTGCCTCTTGAACTTAGGGAAGCTCAGACTTATGCCATTTTTAAAGATCAACTTAAGACATACTTTTTTAAACTTTTTGCATTTACCTGTTGATGTGTTTGCTTTTACTATTGTCTATTGTGTGTACAGCGCTTTGAGAAGCTGCTTTTAAAGGCGCTTTATAAAATAAAGGTTATTATTATTATTATTATTAACATGGGTGCGGGGAAAAATACGCACCACATACGCACTGCAAACGGAGTATGTGTGAAACAGGCGTTAGCATAAACGACAACAAACTAAGTTAAGTCTGACACAGAGTAAGGGATTCGTCTTCGGGAGAAAAAGAAGAAATGACATTTGGAAAAACTTTCATTTCATCATGTGTGTAGGCTACTTCTAACATGTTTGGTTGGTAAAATAAATATGTTGTAAATTCAAATCAGAGCGTCTTCCGTGTCTGGAATGGATGTATTCTTGAGTCCATAAGGTAACAATAATATAATAAGATAACTATAAGAAGATAAGATTGTTTGAAATGGGTTTGGCTAAAAGAAAATTTTGGTTTTGTCTATACTACTAGGTACTTATACTATATTGGCTGGGTTAAATAGAATTGCATTACTAAAAAGAGACTAAAATACAATTTTCATTGACTAAAATTAGACTATGTCTTTCGTCGACTAAAACTAGACTAAAAAGTCATCAGTTTTCGTCGACTAAAACTAGACTAAAAAGTCATCAGTTTTCGTCGACTAAAACTAGACTAAAATGTCATCAGTTTTCGTCTAAAACTAGACTAAAAAGAGTATGAACGTGACTAAAACTAAGAGCGCTATTTAGCAGTTAGCAGTAATAGTAGAGATTTGATAGCACATAGTGAATTCAGTTCACTAAAACAAACAAATGAAAACAAGATGTACAGAAAGGAAAGAAATGGGGGAAAAAAGCAATACTCAAATGCCTTGTCGGTGTCTTTGCTCGGTGGAGTCGCGCAGGTCGAGTCGCTGGTCTTTACACTCTTCGCTCTTCATACGATGAGGGCTTCACACAAGGGCTGCCTAACCACTAACCAATTATATACACGCCTAATACCTTGTTATTAGGGGTGTAACGGTTTACAAAATTCACGGTTCGATACAATACACTTGTGTCACGGTTCGGTTCGGTATGTTTTCGATACAGCAAAAAGAGAAATGCCAGAGAAATTTCCTTGATTTAATTTTTTTAATTATATTTTTATTAAAACTAACATCATAAAGTATGATATTTTATTAGTTTGAGCAATGGAGCTATACTTGACTTTTCTTAGGAGCAAATAAAACAAAACAGCTCCTTGGACAAAATGAAATGTAATATTGTAGTAGTTATAAACAAAGGTTTATTTTAGTTCAGATTAACATTTGAGGGCAGCAATTGTATTCATAATGTCAAAATAAAACCGACGTAATGTTACTTGAAAGCATTATAGCCTACTATTCCTGCCAAACTTGCATGTTACAGTTAGTAGTGTTACTACAGTAAACCCATGGTGAATGTTGCTGATCTGTGGACACTGGATAGTTCATTCATGGCACAATGTTTCTTCCTGGTTTCCACGTCAGCGCTGTTTGATCCGTTAATAACAGAGAAATGTGAATGTTTCTCACTAGATCTCGCAGTGATGTTATTACTTCAGTGGCGAATTCAAATGTTTTCTTTACTGGATTTGGCTGTGTAGTAACAGTGCTACTTGATTAAGATCGGCTCGCGCTGTTGGTCCAAACTGATAAACGGTCCGTCAACCACACAATAACGAGTAGCTCAGTTTCGTTCCGCTTACATTACATTTGCCATTTGATGTTGGGCAATGTTGTGGTCACGCCAGCGTCTCTTACATTATGAGGGCGCTTGCCAAGCGCGGCGCGCCTACATTTGAAATAACGAAATTTTGGTCGCCAGGAAAAATGGTCCAATGAACTGTTCGGTTTAAAAATGCGTACCGAAAACCGAACCGAAAGCCTTGTACCATACGGTTCAATACAAATACGTGTATCGTTACACCCATAGGCCTACTTGTTATTGAATACAGCAGGCCACGCCCTACTACTTAGCAAAGCGAAACTCAAAAGCCACGCAAGGTGCACGACAAACAAACAAACAACCAAGACTTCAGCACACGTTTTACCACAGTAAACAAAACAAAGTTTCCTAGCAACAAAGAACCGTGTTAAAATCTAATGAGAAAAGGAAACACTCACAAGCTGATGTCCTCTCCTGTTGCTTGACCGCTTCTTCTCTTGCAGGCGCGGGATCTGTATGATGATGCTGTGAGTTCGGGTCAGCAGGCGTTTCTGCTGGAAGAGAGCAATGAGAGTTCGGATGTCTTCAAACTGAGTGTCGGGTGTTTGTCTCCGGGACAGAGCGCTGTCATCAACATCGTCTATGTGATGGAGCTCAGCGTTCAGGCCGACCATGCACTGCGCTTCTGTCTACCGGCTGTACTCAACCCCAGATACACACCCTCAGGTGCAGTCTAACCCCAGATACACACCCTCAGGTGCAGTCTAACCCCAGATACACACCCTCAGGTGCGGTCTAACCCCAGATACACACCCTCAGGTGCAGTCTAACCCCAGATACACACCCTCAGGTGCAGTCTAACCCCAGATACAAACCCACAGGTGCGGTTTAACCCCAGATACAAACTCACAGGTGCGGTTTAACCCTCTGGGGACCAGAAACGCGCGGGCGCGTTTTGCTCGTTTTTTTCACATAGCAGAAAAATAGACTTAAAGTACTACCATCATTTCTGTTCATATAGAGTTAAGAAATATGAGAAAATAATCTGTTAAATGTCTACTTTTTTATGTGCCCACATACAATCGAAATAAAATATTGTGCTTTTGTAAAATAAAGAATATAAACAGGGTGTGCGTTCTGCCTCTCAGTCACCGTGAACTTTTTTCCTGGAGCACGTCTCTAATCTTCAACAAAACTCAGCAAATACTATTCACCCAGACATGAGCAATATATCTTTTAAATCATTTGACTTTGTACTTTTAAATGATCCGATTCAAAACTGAAATAAATATTCTCCGTTTATGTAATCTATATAAAAAGAGAGACGTGTCAGCCATTCTAATTATCTTTCTCTCAGCTCATTATCTCTGGTAATGTGACACGCCCACGGAGAGCACGCGCTATTCAAACGCAAATACGTGAAGCACCACATTGAGACGCGTTAACGCCCATAAACTCTGAAAACACACTATATTTTTTAGTCAGATTAATCTACTGTCATCTTGAGCGGCTATGAGGAACAATCCTGGGACATTTACCTACCTCAGAACAAGTGCTGGTTTATTTTCACCACGAGGAGGAGCAACAGATTCAGCTGAGAAGTGTGTAAGTGTTTTATGCTTGTGCTTTGTTCTAATCGCGATATAGAATAACGTTAGTGTCTGTAAACAGAAAAATAGCATACTGTTTAAATGTGAATCATGTTTCTGTGTGTGTGTGTTTGTGTGTGTGTGTGTGTGTGTGTGTGTGTGTGTGTGTGTGTGTGTGTGTGTGAATGAATGAATGAATGAATGAATGAACGCACAGATACGCACTGTTATAGACGAAATAAAAGACATTTTGTTGACTAGTTTTGGATAGAGTATAAAGTTTTTACTCTAAAATAGACATCAAATAAGCTTTGTTAGGAGTTTCTGCTCATATGTTAAATATATAGTATGTTTTGTCAATAAACTAATCAACTAAGATGTTATAGTCTAGTGTTTGTTCCAATCCAAGCTAAATCAAAATAATGAATCCTCAACTTTGAAATATGTATGATCAAACTAAGACATTTATGGAAAAGACAATTTTCTTTTCAAGATTTTTCCAACTCTAACTTTGAACTGAAATAAAACCTTGTCTATGTGGTGAAGGGTGTGTGATAGATGTGTCCAGACGTATGCACCCTGTATTTTAAAGAAGAACATTTAATTATTTGTGATAAATTTTTCATTCACAAAGAATTCAAGGACATTATTCATGTCCCTAAAGGTTGGAGTTTTCCTCATTTTTTTAATTAAGGCATTACGATTTTTTATTCCTCTTTTTAGTCAACTTTAGCATGGGTGTGTTCACTTATTCCAAGCAGTGTGTGTGTGTGTGTTGTAAATAAATCCAAACAATCTAAAAGCCATTCTTTTTTAAATCTCCTCATTCTTTCTGCAAGGCTCTTCATAATGATATGGCCTGATAGCACCTAATAGGGCCATTATGGGAGGGTCTTTGTCTTTCTCAGGTGTGAAATGGATACATACTAATGAGAGATCAAGCCTCCTCGCATAAAGCTTTCTCAAACAAAACACGTCATACACATTCTAAAAGACTTTATTGACTTATCTGAATGAGTAGTCAGGATGTTTCTCACATAGTTTTGGAGCAAATATTCTAGACTATGTGATACAATTTTCAAAAGTCTTGTGAAGAAATAATCAATATGTGTTTTGTGGCCTTATTTCAGAAACTTTTATTTTTAGTTTTTTCAATAACCACGCATAAATAATATTCTCTCAAAAATACAAACATGTACATGCATGTTGCTAACATATTATGGTAGCCCCGTGTGTGCTATATAGAGTGAATTTACACCTTTGCCATTAACATGTTTATAAATAACTGAAAAAAGCACAAATGTCAGTGCATGTCAAAACATCCCAAGGGCCCCAAAAAAGCTTTGGTCCCCAGAGGGTTAACCCCAGATACACACCCACAGGTGCGGTTTAACCCTAGATATACACCACACCCACAGGTGCGGTTTAACCCCAGATACACACCCACAGGTGCGGTTTAACCCTAGATATACACCACACCCACAGGTGCGGTTTAACCCCAGATACACACCCTCAGGTGCGGTTTAACCCCAGATACACACCCTCAGGTGCAGTCTAACCCCAGATACACACCCTCAGGTGCAGTTTAACCCCAGATACACACCCTCAGGTGCAGTCTAACCCCAGATACACACCCTCAGGTGCGGTTTAACCCCAGATACAAACCCACAGGTGCAGTCTAACCCCAGATACAACCCACAGGTCCGGTTTAACCCCAGATACACACCCACAGGTGCAGTTTAACCCCAGATACACACCCACAGGTGCGGTTTAACCCCAGATACACACGCACAGGTGCGGTTTAACCCCAGATACACACCCACGGGTGCGGTTTAACCCCAGATACACACCCACAGGTGCGGTTTAACCCCAGATACAAACCCTTAGGTGCGGTTTAACCCCAGATACAAACCCACAGGTGCGGTTTAACCCCAGATACACACCCTCAGGTGCGGTTTAACCCCAGATACACACCCACAGGTGCAGTCTAACCCCAGATACACACCCTCAGGTGCAGTCTAACCCCAGATACACACCCTCAGGTGCAGTCTAACCCCAGATACACACCCTCAGGTGCGGTTTAACCCCAGATACAAACCCACAGATGCAGTCTAACCCCAGATACAAACCCACAGGTGCGGTTTAACCCCAGATACACACCCACAGGTGCGGTTTAACCCCAGATACACACCCACAGGTGCGGTTTAACCCCAGATACACACCCACAGGTGCAGTCTAACCCCAGATACAAACCCACAGGTGCGGTTTAACCCCAGATACACACCCAGAGGTGCGGTTTAACCCCAGATACACATCCACAGGTGCGGTTTAACCCCAGATACACACCCACAGGTGCGGTTTAACCCCAGATACACACCCACAGGTGCGGTTTAACCCCAGATACACACCCACAGGTGCGATTTAACCCCAGATACACACCCACAGGTGCGGTTTAACCCCAGATACAGACCCACAGGTGCGGTTTAACCCCAGACACAAACCCACAGGTGCGGTTTAACCCCAGATACAAACCCTCAGGTGCAGTCTAACCCCAGATACAATCCCACAGGTGCGGTTTAACCCCAGATACACACCCACAGGTGCGGTTTAACCCTAGATATACACCCACAGGTGCGGTTTAACCCCAGATACACACCCTCAGGTGCGGTTTAACCCTAGATATACACCCACAGGTGCGGTTTAACCCCAGATACACACCCTCAGGTGCGGTTTAACCCCAGATACAAACCCACAGGTGCGGTTTAACCCCAGATACACACCCACAGGTGCGGTTTAACCCCAGATACACACCCTCAGGTGCGGTTTAACCCCAGATACACACCCACAGGTGCAGTCTAACCCCAGATACACACCCTCAGGTGCAGTCTAACCCCAGATACACACCCTCAGGTGCGGTTTAACCCCAGATACAAACCCACAGGTGCAGTCTAACCCCAGATACAAACCCACAGGTGCGGTTTAACCCCAGATACACACCCACAGGTGCGGTTTAACCCCAGATACACACCCACAGGTGCAGTTTAACCCCAGATACACACCCACAGGTGCGGTTTAACCCCAGATACAAACCCACAGGTGCGGTTTAACCCCAGATACACACCCACAGGTGCGGTTTAACACCAGATACACACCCACAGGTGCGGTTTAAACCCAGATACAAACCCACTGGTGCGGTTTAACCCCAGATACAAACCCACAGGTGCGGTTTAACCCCAGATACAAACCCACAGGTGCGGTTTAACCCCAGATACACACCCACAGGTGCGGTTTAACCCCAGATACAACCCCACAGGTGCGGTTTAACCCCAGATACACACCCACAGGTGCGGTGTAACCCCAGATACACACCCACAGGTGCGGTTTAACCCCAGATACACACCCTCAGGTGCTGTCTAACCCCAGATACACACCCTCAGGTGCGGTTTAACCCCAGATACAAACCCACAGGTGCGGTTTAACCCCAGATACAAACCCACAGGTGCGGTTTAACCCCAGATACACACCCACAGGTGCGGTTTAACCCCAGATACAAACCCACAGGTGCGATTTAACCCCAGGTACACACCCTCAGGTGCAGTCTAACCCCAGATACACACCCTCAGGTGCGGTTTAAGCCCAGATACACACCCACAGGTGCAGTTTAACCCCAGATACAAACCCACAGGTGCAGTCTAACCCCAGATACACACCCTCAGGTGCGGTTTAAGCCCAGATACACACCCTCAGGTGCGGTTTAAGCCCAGATACACACCCTCAGGTGCGGTTTAACCCCAGATAGACACCCTCAGGTGCGGTTTAACCCCAGATACACACCCTCAAGTGCGGTTTAACCCCAGATAGACACCCTCAGGTGCAGTCTAACCCCAGATACACACCCTCAGGTGCAGTCTAACCCCAGTCTAACACACAGGCTGCAACTAGGGCTGTCACTTTACGTTCGAAAATCGATTACACAATCGATCGGACCAACCAACACAAGTATCGAAAACGAAAATAGGGAATCGATTTTAACGGCCCTTTTTTTTTTTTTTTTTTTACCAAAAATGTGTTTTAGGTGGACAGATCAATACAGTACACAAAACATGTAGGATGTTGGAAAATAACAATGTCTTTTCTGTTAACCAAATGCTTTTTAATATTCGCTATTACTTCAATGCAAGTGAACAATGGCGCCGTTTTTTGTTGCTTAGTGATGTGTGTGTTCAAGTAAGCCAGAAATGCGCAGATTCTGCGCTATACGCTGTATTTAATATATCATGAGGACTCACGAGTTGCGTATTTGCGCTAAATCCACGCAGATTTGGCTTACACGAACTTCCACAGCAAAGAAAGCGAGTAACTATATATGAAGAAACACGCCAGATTGGCTCGTGATTTGACAGCGTTGCCCGCCAAAGTTAATTTTTACCCGCATTTGGTGGGTCGGAGGGTGTTAATTTCAATCCCTGAATGTTGCGCTCCTGTTTGTCATTGTGCACGAAATTTCACGCCAATAAATCATCAGAAATATTGCTGACTTGTGTGTCTCAAGCGCCCCCTTTACGCTCGTCCTAATGCCTGTTAGGTGTCCGTGGATTTGCCTATTATTTGGTGATGAAAATGGAAACGTCTTTAGACATGGAAAATAGATTTTACAATGGATTCAATGAACACTTTCATCTAAAAAATCGAACAGGATTTTTTCACAAAAGTGACAGCCCTAGCTGCAACACTGACTGTCCACATCTTCACAAGTGTTTTACCACTGTGTATTTCTACATGGTTTTAAAAAATCAGTTATGTTTGATTTAAAGCAGCAAAGATTTTGAAAACAAAAAATAAATAAAAAAGAAATAACATCTTTTTTATAAAACTATTCTTCCCAGAATTCATAGTGAATGATGTAGTCAAACCTTTTACTTCCCCAGTCACATACACTACCGGTCAAATGTTTCTGAAAGAGTCTCTTCTGCATCACAAAGGCTGCTATTATTTGATTAAAAATACAGTAAAAACAGATAAATGTAAATCAGCTGTTTTCTATGTGAATATATAGTAAAGTGTAATTTATTCCTGTGATCAAAGCTGAATTTTCAGCATCATTATTCCAGTCTTCAGTGTCACATGATCCTTCAGAAATCATTCTAATATGATGATTTGATACTGAAATATTTATGATTTTTATCAATGAAAACATTGCAGTGCTTTACTGTTCAGCAGTCGAATCGGCTGTGTCAACCAGATGCACAGGTCAGTTCTGGTTGGCAGTTTGGCTCTATATTGATACTAGGTTATATAGTATCTCTGTTTGTCCGTGTGATTCTCTCAGCTTCAGCCGCTGGTGTTCCAGAAGTTTCCCCGGCATCTGTTATTCCGTACACACTGTCTCTGAGTGTTGATGTGAGATCTTCAGATCGCATCTCCAGGCTTGAGTCTAGCTGCCCTCTGGATCCTCTGGTGTTCCTCGACGCACACCACACTCACGCCACGGTACTGTGTGTGTCTGTGTGTGTGTCTGAGTGTGTGTGTGTTTGTGTTTGTGTACAGGTTTTATGCACTTAGCGTCTGTAATGTGTGTGTAGGTGAGTCTGAGTGCTGGTCACCGGTTCGATAAGGATGTTGAGCTGCTTCTCTACTATGAGAATACCCATCAGCCCAGTGCTGTCGTGGAGGCCGGAGCAGCCACGGCCCAGCCAGGTACAGGCTTCAGTTTTTACATTAATTCAGTATGCTGTAAATATACTAATGTTTCAGTTAAGGGGTTACTTCACCCTAAAATGAAAATTAAATCATTGTAGGCAAGAAGTTTATCTTGTAATAATATCCGACATTGTCAGAAGTTCTTGAAGGCACATATTTGGCCGTTGGTGTTCATGTCTCACTCATTAAAAATGGCGGATTTTGTCCTAGTCAATGGCCAAACTTCCCTGTATCTAAAATTGATAACTATAAGGAGGATAAATATTAATTTTTGATGGTGTTTGTAGTTCTGATCATAATTATTCTCGCCCTGATCTCTGATGTTTAGGGTGGGTCGTATGTGAGTTGGGACACAGGACTTGATCAGTTCAGGGAGTTTGATTCGCTCTGCAGGATAGAGACTGTCATACAGTGCAACACGAATCATACTGAACAGAATTCAGACCATTTACACCCTCTTACCCTGTTTACACTGTCTCGGTTTCAGGCTCTCTGATGGGCGACCCAGTGCTCATGATCAGTTTGTACCCAGAGTTCCCTGCAGACGTGATGTCATCGCTGGCATCTCAAGGCGAGTTTGTGTTTGTGGTTGACAGATCCGGCAGTATGGACTGCAGCATGCATAATGGGAAAGGCGCACAGATACGCATCGAAAGTGCAAGAGTAAGATTTCGGATTTCAGAAATTACACATATATTGAGATTTATTGAGTCACTATACTCACTATACAAGCGTCTCTACTGTACTCACTGTACATGCGTCTCTACTGTACTCACTGTACATGCGTCTCTACTGTACTCACTATACAAGCGTCTCTACTGTACTCACTGTACATGCGTCTCTACTGTACTCACTGTACATGCGTCTCTACTGTACTCACTGTACATGCGTCTCTACTGTACTCACTGTACATGCGTCTCTACTGTACTCACTGTACATGCGTCTCTACTGTACTCACTGTACATGCGTCTCTACTGTACTCACTGTACATGCATCTCTACTGTACTCACTGTACATGCGTCTCTACTGTGCTCACTATACAAGCGTCTCTACTGTACTCACTGTACATGCGTCTCTACTGTACTCACTGTACATGCGTCTCTACTGTGCTCACTGTACATGCGTCTCTACTGTACTCACTGTACATGCATCTCTACTGTACTCACTGTACATGCGTCTCTACTGTGCTCACTGTACATGCGTCTCTACTGTGCTCACTGTACATGCGTCTCTACTGTACTCACTGTACATGCGTCTCTACTGTACTCACTGTACATGCATCTCTACTGTGCTCACTGTACATGCGTCTCTACTGTGCTCACTGTACATGCGTCTCTACTGTACTCACTGTACATGCGTCTCTACTGTACTCACTGTACATGCGTCTCTACTGTGCTCACTGTACATGCGTCTCTACTGTGCTCACTGTACATGCGTCTCTA